>JAODYD010000020.1:557648-606415 GCA_026262445.1 Bipolaris bicolor
CCTTCTTTCGGTCAGAATTTGGTGTTGAGGGGAGATGATGGGAATATCAATTTCTCTCTTTGGAGAGGTCTCGATCCGGTGGAGATGGAGATGGATGACACACGTAGGTTTGTGAGAGCGGTTTGGTGTCAGATGAGGGACGATCAAGCTTTGTCAGACTTCACTACCGGCTGTCAATGCCGTTACACAGTGCAAGAGGCTGGTGCTTGGCTTTCTCGTACTCTGGCTTACCTGGCTCGTGTTGTAGATGAAGCGGTGCACATCTCTATCTTCTTTTTCTTTTCGGATTTATAATTTTGGGTGAGGGGGAAACTTTGGCAAGGTCGGGTAGGGCTTTTCATACGTGAGATTATGTGTCTTTTGCGAATGCGAGGTATGGAGATATGCGGCTTGCATTTCTTCACCGTTCAGGTCAGCCCCTTGGGAGAGGAAGACTGGCGGTGAGTACGTGCGGTAAGGCGGGGATGAAGTACATACGCGATGTGAAGGAGAGAATGAAGTATGCATGGCAAGATATGCAGAGACGCAGTATCTGCAGCGTCTTTAGAGTAGACGAAAAACCTTCAAGGCAAAAAGAGTGCCTATCAAGTCTGAGAAATATACAGTGATTCTCTATGTTCTTTTTTAGTCTATCTCCCCTAACTTCCCCATCACAGTTCCAGCAAGCCCTCACTATATTATGCTCGAATTCATTATGCAAATCAAATATCCCCTAACTATCTTTTCTCTCATTTCTCCTCTTACCTCTCCTTGTGCACCCTTCTCTCAATTGGAGAAAAAAATACATGTTTGTGCAACAAACGTGGGAACATATACATGCCCAGCTCCTCTGCAACCAAGTCCATGCATTATGACTTCAACCTTAGTTATTTCATATCTATTCAGCATATGCCGTATCACATCAATCCCTCAGAAATCAGCAGCAGATCACACTCTAACCTGTCGGAATTGTGTATCCAAAAAAATGAAAAGACTTCTCGATCACGGTAATGGATATGCTTTATGTCATTCTTTGGTTCCCACTCCTTGATTTTCAACAGCCCATCTGGAAATCCGCAATAATAGTAAAAAAAAAACTAGTAGAATAGAGAATATGTACAACTTCACCCATCCGCAGCCCCGACGACGGATAAATGATACACTAGAGAAATGAAAGAAAATCTCAAACGGCACAGAGGAGGTATGACAAATATTCTGTAATTGAAAATAAAGAGTTTGATACACCCACTGCCGTTTCTATATGTTTTTCTTGTTCTAGCCCAGGTAAGCGCTTTGGACATGCGTCTCAACGGGTTGCAAATGGCGAAGTTCATCGGCAAACTGGATACTTGTACGATGAGAGGATTCCTTATCATAGCGTAGTGTGGAAGTATTGTGCCATTATATGGGAGAAGTGTAGTAGAGGGGGACTTGGGAGGTGGGTAGATTTCGTGTGTCGAGGACGGGGGTGGGTGTTTGTGGGTGGGTGGCATGGACGCGGGAGGGAGGTAAGGAGAAATGGAACTTTGTGCAGGATTGATGAGGTGGCCTCTCAGGCGCAAGTGAGACTGATCGAGAAAGCGATATGGCCGAAGAGGAGGGGCGAGGTGGCGAGGGAGAAATATTCGGCATGGACATGGCGGTTGTTGACTATTCTTTTTCTTTTCGTTTTAGATTAATTCGATTGGTGTGTCATTCGTGTGGGATGAGGAGCGCTCCACCTTTTTTTTCATGGGCCTTGGGCATGAGGACTGATATGTAGAAGTGTAGATGAAGTGAAGAGCGCTCAACAAGTGCTCAAGTAGTTGACATCGAATATGTGATAGAACCTTATGCAGTGGCGAGGGGTTACAAGAGAAAGACAGAATACATGTCGATGCTGCGAAAAAAAAGTATCCATTTTTGCTGAAGTCCGCGTGGTGATGTTATGCAACAAGTGTTGTGAAAATATATGATGCGATTTTTAACCGAGAGCCTAGTGACAATATGGTATGAAGACGTCGTAGGCGAATCTAGTGTTACGGAGTAGTTGATAGGAACAGGAGCAATCAAGATTATATGTACGGAAGACCTAGGAAAATAGAGGCAGGATGTCATGCCGAGTAAAAATCAGATCGTGTACCGTAGAGTCCGTAGACAACATCATGTGCCGGAAATCACAAGTAGAGCCTTTGGTTTCCACAACGTCTCATGCCTGATGTATGATCTAGTCGTGAATCATCAACAACCCTACAACTCAAACAAACCCTGCTCTTGCTGGCCAAGACCGAACCAGCTGCTCAAGGTGCCCCACGCACTGCTCTTCTCACCCGGCAACTGGACGTTATCAATCTCCTCCTGGGTAACGCTGAACCACTCCTCCTTGGGAATCCAGCCAATGTATGCGCGGTCTCCAAAACCTCCGATCCAGTAAATATCATCAACGACCAGTCTCACCCACTTGCTCTCATGGATCCTGTTGCCTGGAAGCCACCACGCAGCATCGGGGTGTTTCTTGACAAAGCAAGCCGTCACGCCTAGTTTCTCTACAGCATCCATATCAATGTCCTCCAAATGGCCTATGAGCGAGAAGCGAGGAAGCGATGCGGGACTGCGCCACTTATTATCTTGAGGATGCCAGCGCATGCTCAGCGTGATGTTGGACCCGGCATCAACGTTCTTGAAAGACGTAGCGATGGTGATGGCGAGAATGGTCGGGTTGCCGGACTCAGGTTCACAGTCACCGAAATAGTCCATGAGACCTATGGGCGTGCCCGCCACTTCAGAGGTTCGTTGCTCGGTGGCGTGTGGCGCGCTAGGAAAGATGGTCGAAAGGGTGCCGATGTTCTCCAGGCGCATAATTCTGCGGGCTTGGACGGCGGATTCATGGACAGTAGGAATCCTGTAGTTGGACTTTTCGGGGGCCGAGGGATTTGCGAAGAGGTGTTGTGGTGATGGGACGTTAGTAGCTGTGGTTAGGGCGATAAAGCCTAGAAGGGTGTTTTGAAGATGCATTACGACGTTACTTGAAACTGTGCAGCTAGAGGGCAAGAACAAGGAGAATCAGGTGTAGGGTGGTGACAGTGAGCTATCAGTCGAGTGGTGGTAGAGGGCAAACACCGACGCGTCCAAACGAAGCTACGGGACGCATCATGCGCATCATGCGATCGGCGGCGGGGATATCCGGCTGGGACTAGGCCGAAACCTATTTGGCAGTCCGACTGGAGTGCGATAGCTTTGCGTATCGAGTTTTTCAAGCGGTTTATTTGAGGCATCTACATGCCATGCAAGTGTAATTGGAGTCTCGCAGAGTATGTTCGTATAGTAGATCATAGTTCGTCAACATTATCTTATCTGATCATCATGCAGAGCGAAGGCGCGCTTCCCTGTGTATCGCAACATAGCTAGAAGCACAACAAGTCTCAATATCCAAACTTCAAGATATCATAGAAAGACAACGCTCCTCAAATTGATTCTTCCAAATTCTGTTCATGTTCTCAATTGTAATGTGCTGTTGCATCACTGTGTTCGAGATGAAGTTGCGCGCTAGTATAGCACGTGATCTCGGCTAATCCGCTGGTGCGCTCTTACACAGGCATTTTCAACACCATTGTCGCGGCCCAGCCATCCAACACCCAGCGACCGCACCCGCAAACTGTACGTATACCGCCAACCCCCGCAATCACAACTGCATCAAATCCGAGGCCTAGCGACAAAAAGCTTTTACAGCCCTCCCACCCGACGTCTCGAAACAAGAAGCACACCCGCTAACAGGAGTTCGCCACCCTACAGACAAACTCGACTCATCAACAACCGCAAATATGGGAAAGG
Source organism: Bipolaris bicolor (assembly GCA_026262445.1). Classification (NCBI taxonomy): domain Eukaryota; kingdom Fungi; phylum Ascomycota; class Dothideomycetes; order Pleosporales; family Pleosporaceae; genus Bipolaris; species Bipolaris bicolor. Next base: position 561,438 of record JAODYD010000020.1, read on the forward strand.
TTCACGGATCCCTCGCTCGTGCCGGAAAGGTCAAGTCTCAGAGTAAGTCTTGGCTCGTGTTGAAATGAAGATGAATGTCTGCTAACAAGTACTCAGCCCCCAAGGTAAGCATCCCTATCAAGACACGCCGTCCCGGCCGAACGCACCACGTCGAACGACGACCCCGCAACCATGACAGGACCTAGGCTATGGACCATAATTACGAGAATTGATCTAACACCTCACCAGGTTGAGCCCCAAGAGAAGAAGAAGACCCCCAAGGGCCGCGCGAAGAAGAGGCTCACATACACCCGCCGTTTCGTCAACGTCACCATGACCGGTGGCAAGCGCAAGGTCCGTTGAGAACGAAAGCACCCACTACGAGTAGATGCTGACGGAAAGCAGATGAACCCTAACCCCACCTCATAAGCCAAGCACGAGAGGAAGGGCGCATGAAACGAGCACGATGAGCTAGAGAATACGGTCATGAATTCGGTTTCCTCAGTACAGCTATGACTCTGGATCAGAGGGAGTGGGAATCACGGACGTCGCTACGGCACGTTCCTTTGCAGAAGCATGATCCCACACTTTGGGATGATGGGGGCATATTCATGGCGTAAATGTATATTCTGCTTTTTGCACGGCTGCATCACGAAATCCAGATGCTTGTGATTCCACATCCATTGTCCCGACTGGTGATGTTTATTCCACTGCTCTTATGTGATGATTTTGTCTCTATTTTTGCCACAGTCCTACAAAATAGCTGATCTAGAGCTCGACTCTATTCGCTGATTGCAATCAAATATTTGTTTGGTTCGCCTACTCTTACTGACGGTCTTTTCTATATTCTGTACATGATTCTCGTATTTTATATCATCTAATTTGATATATTCATGACTATGGTGACCAATGATTGAGCATCTAGGCAGCAGTGCAATAGATGTCTTGTCGATAACGCCTCCGCAGGAGCTCCGGCAGATGGGGTAGGCAGAAGCGAGACGATCTACGTCACACCCGAACCTCAACTCAAGCTATCAAAGCACCATCTCGACTTCATTTGCAAACCTACCAGCTTGGCGTCAGAACACATCACTGGAAATATGTTCAAGCGACTATTTGGAGAGGTAAATTGATATCTGCAATTCATTGGGACCTACTCATTGACCTTTCTTTAGCACGGCGCAAAGAATGTCGTAACTCTCTTCCATGCGCCTTCCAACCAAGCCTCAACGCGTGTCCTCACCCTACTCAAACAAGCTAATGCGCAATCTGTTGCGCATGCAACCGGAGATCAGGCATCATCTCACCAAGCCCAAGACAAGGCTGAGCGCACAGAATTCGAGCTCGATGTTACAGAGGCACCACCTACCACCGACCAGCTCAAGAATATTCTCGACTACCTAGGCGGACCAAGCGCGGCAGGAAAAGTCATCAGTGGTGCAGAGAGCGAGAGTGATGCTATGCGACGGTTGAAGGCTGATGCTGCGACATTCCAACGACCGCTCGTTGTGGATTGGAACCAGGGCAAGGCGGGTTAGTTTGACCCATGACAGCGCGAGAGCCTACATTGCGAGACTAGATTACTGACGATAGACAGTCGTCGGTGAAAACGAAAGTGAAATCATGAAGCTGGTACGCTCAGTGTCGAAGGAAAAAGATAGCTCATAGGGAGAGTAGGGTAGACTGACCTGCACTATACCTACTGCATCGACTCATAACACTGTAAAATGAGTCGTAAGTCAAATTCAGCAGAGAGAGGTATCTGATGGGTACTGCTGGACCTTTCGTCTCCTCCTAGCTTGACCGCTTGATAATTGACGCGACATGCTTCCAAGCGACGGGTGATTGCATCTCTTATCAGAGATTAATCCATACATCTGTATATGTAAAACATGCCTTCTAAGAAAATTTCTTAGTTCCTCCCGAAGAATGGATACAGCAGTTCTCGTTGTTTCTTCCATGCTTCATACCACTTCATTTCCAATGTGCAATCTTTTTCTCCAGTCGTTTTCATTACCTCGCATACCAAGCGCCTCTACATTAGGAAAAACTGCTTTCTGTGAATCATGATTCTAAGGAGCGCATGGTTCGACCAATGGGATGTGGTGATGGCGCGTTGTTCACCTTCACTTCCACCCTCACCTCTGCCTCGTTCTTGGCGGGTAGAATTTGCGTGCCTTTTCCACCTGAAGCAATCGTAGACAAACAATTTTCCCACCAGTCCCACTACTTCTCTAATACCACCCGTTTCTCAATTCCATTTCCATCGAGACCCAAGGTTGCATCTTGCACTGCGGTCGCTCTTTCCTCAACTGGGACTGCTGTTTCCCCGCAGATATCCATCCAAGCACGCCCTTTCCTTCATAAGCCAGCATCGTTTGCTGCACCTCTCAGTCGCGGGAGAGTTTGACCCTCAACCGACTATCCCATCTGCTGCTCTAGAGCCTGCTGGCACAAATCCCAAGCAACGACCACTGCCACTGTTACCAACATGGGTGACTCCGCTGATTCTATTCAACATGCGAATAGAGACGCGAGATTTTTGCCAGGCATGCGACGAGCTTTCTTTTCCACTGAGCTTGGAACGCAAGCCCACCGTCCGATAGGCTCAGGCCTTATACCTACGGTTGTGCGCAGTACGAACGATCCTGTAGCTGTGGTGCAGGCTGCGAGGTACTGGCAGATCAAATACAAGAGTAAGTATACTGCTTTGCGAAGAGCGTACAAACTAGTCGCTAACTATAGTCAAGATCAATGCCTGTGTATATTCCCCAACCAACGCTGGACCGTCGAGGATCTCTGGGATGCTGCAGATATCTTTGTTGAGGGCAGGCAATTCTGCGAGCAGATACTTACCTTCATCGCGCGTGACACCTTATATGCCGCGGATAAATTTGCTAAGGACTGGGCTCAAGAACATCCGGATCGACTTGATTTCACTGGCATCAATATCGGAAATGTGTACGATCTCAATGATCCCCTCACAGCTCTCGATCAGATCTTTGTCTTCGGCGAACTCACTTCCTTTCCTCGAGCGTTCCTCTGGCATGTTGCCTTCATCTTGATTGCTGGCTGGAACGACTCCAACTTGGCCAATAATGCTGCATTAGATTCAATTCGGAACCAGCAACTTTCTGTTGGGGTGCAGCAAGATGTCGGTAAGGCAAAAGCAGCAATCATCACGGTTGCGAAATCCGACAGCAAGAAAGCTGGTAAGAAGTGCCACAGACAGTGATGGTTCAGACAAGAAAGGCTGACAAAATTGACAGAGAACTTACCAGATGAGACCGGTCGTACGGCTACCGCAACCCTCGCTACGCCAGATCAGTCAAGATTGCAACCACCATACCAACGTACTACACCCTATGTACCGCAACAGCCAGGTGAATTCCAAAGCCACCCAAGATACGGCAGCATGGAGCGCACGATAGACGCGTCTATGGAGTCTCATAATACACGTACGCAAGTCTTGAAAGGACCCAAGGGTAGTCGAAATCTGGGCTCTGGGCTATACAGCCAGCCGCAAAGCTGGGTGGAGAACGGAAGTCGTACAGTTCCTGGACCGCATTCGCGGCGGGATCCCGTCGGAATGCCTGGAACACAACCGACTCAGTACATTCCGGTCCAAATGGCTGGTGGCCCGCAGATGCCCACCCCAATCATTCCAGGTCCTACAATGAATCCCTATTTGCTGGGGCCACCGATGATGCCTCATCCAGGATATCCTGTCCAGACTATGGAACCAGCAGTAGCGTCTCGGGGGCACACGGGCTACCAACCAGGTGTTGCACGAGGAATGCAGATGAACCCATATTATCTCAACGATCCACAAGGACCACAACCAATGTTGATGGGCGAGATGACGAATATGCACTTTCCAGGTCATATGGGTTCCCAAGGCATAGATCCTCGAGCACCAATACCTCGCCGTCCCAACCATTCAGGCGCAAATCAACTCTATGATCCGTACAATGGCAGCAACCGCAAGTTCAGCGCCGTGCAAGCGTACGGTGACATGGGAAAGAAAGGTGGGACTTACGGTTTCACAGCTCCGCAGCACCGAGGTAGAAAGATGTCCACTTCGAGTGGCCGTTCAGTTCATAGTAGTCATAGCCATACGCTTCCAACAGGCCCACGCTATAACGAAATCAGTAGTAGACGACGTCAGTCAGAGGATGATCCGAACATCACAGGCGATTCCATTTCCGGGTGTGGTCACACCTGGATTGGCCCTAACAATTCTACTGTCAAAGAGCTTTGGGTTGGAGATCTGCCCCCGGATATCAGCGAAAGCGAGATTCTGCAACTGTTTGAACAGACGATTGGAATCACTCCTACTGCCGTTTCTTTGAGGCACAATGCAGGAAAAAGCCCTTTCCATGCTTTCGCCACGTGAGTAGATCGTTCCTCGGCCTTCTGGACTAGCTAACATGTACAGATTTGCATCATGCGATGATGCGAAGGTGGCTCTTACTATCAATCGATTTGACCCTCAGCTACGAAATGGCGAGGTTCGGCCGACAGTCTCAGTACCACGGCGGTTCTATCAGAAAGAGTCACCCCCGACAGTGTACTCTGATTACTCACGCGCAAGCCTGGGAGCTAACAGTCATATTCGTGTTACGACCAATGTATCCCATAGTGAGAAGAGTACTGCCATCAACACCGATAATGCAATGACTAAAGCAAAAGATGTGGTATTGTACTCTCCCCAGGATGCTAGAAGCGGCCTGCCAAAGAAGCCTGTTGCACAGTCGGACATCGTCAGTCATGCAGAGACTAGTGTTCCTGAATCGGAGAATTCAAAACGCCAAAAAAAGTCTCCCGCAAAGAAAACTAGGAACAAAAACAAGCGCGAGTCGCCATTCAAGAAGGAGCCTTCTATACATGAGGAACCAGAGGTTGACGAAAAATCGAAAGTCAGTGTAATGTCTCCAGCCACTACCAAAGACGACGAATCTTGCAAAGCGGATGGTCAGAATGCTGGAAATACTCACCCAACCGAATTTCGAGTTGTTCCGCCATCGGATCCCGGCAAAGAGGAGTGTCATGCGGCAGACGAGGGGCGAGAATCGATTGCACAACCACCTGAGCAGTCTAGCCAATTGGATAGTGCTCAAAACAAAGACAAGACATCTCACTCCACATCCCTACCCACTGATACAGATACCTGTCTCGGGAAAAAGCCAGCCCAAATCCCACAGAGTGAAGATACGACAAAATCAACCCCCGGAGCAGGATATGAAGTTGAAGATAACGGTTCTGATACTGGAGTGAAGAACAACAACAGCTTTGACTCCGCGCCGGAAGTGCAGTCTGAAGCTTCGCAAATGGAGCCAAAATCAGAGGTCCGGGACCAAGCAAATACTGCGGACCATGGTACCGTCGCTCCACCTTCACAAATTATCTCAGAGAGCCCACTACAAGACAGGCCCAAATCCCAAATCATAGCTGAAGAGCCTGAGCCCGATACTGCTCAAGAGATGGGCTTGGAGCCTGAGAAATCAAAAACCGTAGCTTCAAACACTGAAAACATTCCAGAAGCCTCCGAAACCGGGGAAACCTACAGCCAGGATAAAGAGGTAACTCCAAACACAGCACAAAAAGAAGCTACTCTTGCACAACAGGGCGCAACCATGTCAGCTACTGTCGAAACGACTCCAATTGACACAGCCAAAAAAGCTGGAGCCCAGCAAATGCAGTCCCTTCATCCATTTGCGACGAAGAACAAGGCACAAGCAAAGAAGGAAAAAGAGACCAAGAAGAAGCAGCAGAAGAAAGAGGAGGCCGATCGAGTTGCCAAGGCCAAGGCCGACAAGATTGCATCCTTGAAGAAAGCGAAGATTGCCACAGATCCACAGCGAGAGCTTGAGATGTCCATGGGCTCAGCCAATCCATTCATAGCTGGAGATGTGAGCTTTGATGTAGACGCATCTGGTGCAAAAACCGAGAAGCATACTTCTGAGGAGACGAAGAAGTCCAAAGGTCGAACTAAGGCGAAAACTACTGACGTTGGTACGGAAGACGATCAAAGGAATGTGGATAAGGCAGATGATAGCGTCCAACATCCAGCAGTTGAGCAAGCCTCATCAACTGAGCCTGAGCGGCAACTCGATTCTAAGTCTATCCTCTTACCACAGGTACTGAGCTCCACTTCTATGTCAAAGAAAGTCATCTCCCCTAATACTCAGTCTCATGACGAAGCAAAGCCTTCCCATAAAGATTCTACTACTCCTGTTACTCACGAACCGGAATGCGAAACGGAATCATACAAAAAGCCACCCACATCATTGCTGGCCATTCCAACTCCGTCTGCAGAGACATCTGAACCTGATCAGTCCAGTAGGTTCAAAAGCACCTGAAACTAGGTACATCATGTAATAATTCTTAAAGCAATTACGAAGCCTCGTCAATCTCTTTCACAGTACTCATCCACTTCAACTCTAGCTGGAGATGATGTTCACGAACCAATTCATGCTCGCTCTGCTCCTGACAGCAACATTGGCACTCCAGCTTCTCTGCAAGATACACCTACTAGGGAGACTGCCGCCGAGTCTGAAAACGCCCCAGCCGAGACACCCAAAAAGAAGAAGAGGAAGAACAAGAAGAAAAATAAGAAGAAGACGCCCGCTTCCGAAGTTAGCACAGATGATCAATCTGCAGCAAACGAACGTGCTCAAAGGCCTGTTGTTCCGCATGATTGGGACATTCACAGTTATGATCCCTTCACCTCGCAGATGACACATATTGAAGCCATCCGATATGCTGTCAAACATGATACTTCATCCTACTTTGCAAAAACCAATGCACGAATGGACATGAAAAGGAGGGTGGAGGAGGCTAATGAAGCATTGTTGAATACACGTAAGTCTTGATCTATCCTTATAGAATGCAGCTAACATACACGCAAAGGCAAGAGTGAAGGTGAGAGCGAGGGCGAGGGCGATGGCAAAGGTGAAAGTAGCAATTTGGGTTGAAGCATCACTGAGTCCGCACCCCTATCAGAGGTTCGAAGGTTATCTTGCGTACTTTGTTCAGCGAAGCGATGAAGCTTGTGGGAAGGAAGGTGTGAAGTATTGGTACGGAAACCAAGCATGCTTGCTGGAAACTCCGAACATGAATGCGGAATCACGCGGGCAATGAGAGTTTGATTGAGTCTTGCCAGATGTGAGCAAGGCAATCTTGATTTTATGCAACGTGACTAATTCAGAAATTGAAATGAGAGCTAGACAACGACAATGCGAAGACGAGTGACGTTTCCCTTGAGAGATCGATTTTGCACAAACAGGAAGAAAGCGTTGCACGTTAACATAACACGTTCATCTAATTCATCTTGAAGCTAAACATTACAAGCCAATAAAACAAAGACCATAGCATACCAGCTAAACAAAAACGTCCATCCCCGCACTCATCTCGTACCCACCGCGATAATCCCCAACTCCATACAACTCATCAAATACCCCTCGGAACCGCATAGCACATGCCTCCAACCTCACTCTTTCTTCCTCCACACTCCCCACATCGAGCAGTACCTCGCGCCGGGCATTACCAACGCCAAACCATATTGCGCCTGCACTCTCACTCCAATTCATCTTGATGCTTTCCGCTAAGCTGCGGCGGCAGAAAGCGAGGAGCGCGGCGTGTTGGTCGCCTGGCAGCGAAGCGTGCGCGTCGCCGGTGTACGAAGGTACGCTATCGAGCTCCATGTTATGAAAAATCGCAAGAATGTATGCGATAAGATCATCCATGTATGTTATGAATGGAGGGGCGGAAATGGTAGCGGAGGTATAACTCATTATATATTCCAATGTCGGTAGAATAGATGCCATGGCATCGAGCATATGAGTCAGTGCGGAGAGGACGTAGGGGCGGTGCAGGAGGTGGTTGTTGTCTTTTATTTGTTCTGTGGCACGGATGAAGGCGTGGGAGATGGATGCGATGGATGTGGCGATTGAAGCAAGGCTTTCTGGTTGGGTGATGCGGAGCTCAAAAATCATCGTGTCGAGGGTGGGTGGTAAGGCTTGTAAGATTGGGAGACAGATAGCGAAGGCGGTGCTGGATGAGAGCATTTCTTCGAGGTATGCTGGGAAGATGGCTTGCAATAGTACGGACCGCAGTGTCGCTCTGTCGGCTACTGGTGCTTGATCGGTACAAAGCGCGGTGGTGAGCTGGTGCACCAAGTATGTTTGTTGGTTGTCTGCGGCAGCTTGTTGCGCTACGGTTTGTATGAAGACTGACAGCTGTTTGGCTTTCCCAGAGTCTGATAACTTCGGTGCATATCCGCACAGGCGAGCAACTACATAAGTAGGATCTTCGGCGGGTAGAGGGAAAGCGGCCGAGTCTGTGAAGAAAGGTAGTACGGGGACTATGTCGCTTGTGTATTGCTTCAAGAACTGAACGATTTTCTGAACGAACTCGACGTAGGCGCCTGTGATAGTTGTACCCTGACTGAGCTGCTGGTAGTTGTACTTCATAGATGCCATGAAGTCTTTGAGCATGCAGGCGTAAAGCCTCCTCGCTTCAGGCGCACGCCTAGGCTCATGATGCTCGACCGCGTGGATGTCATCTCGCATGTTTGACAGGATGCTTGAAATAAGTGCTAGACGTCGAGTGCGAAGGGAGTCTGGGTTGATGTCCCACATGCCAGTTTCGAGATCACGGAAGAAGGGCAGGTTCTGCATGAGGGGGTGATCACCATCGGTCTTTATGATGGCGTGCAGCAGCCGATCTTGGAATCTGAGCATAGCCTCCCGTTCCACCAGACACACCATCAGAGCCTGGAGGAAGTCATTTCGATGTTCTTCATACACGGTAGGATCACAATCCATGAGAGCAGCCAAGAAGTAGGGACCGAACTTGCGCGTCTGCTCGGTCTGACGTAGTTGCTTCCATGACACCTGGCTGAACGAATCGAGGTAGTAAGACCATGCTCGCTCGCTCGATACGATCTGACCTTCAGCAATGCAAACCCAGGTATCGACACAATCCTTGAGCAGAATGTCATCTGGTGCAGTCTCCGCGCCAAACGCGTTCGAAAGCAGGTGCCAAAGTGGTGTTTGGATGAAATCGAGACCAGACTGTTGTACTTGCTTCGCTGGAGGAGCTGCATCCAGATCATCTAGATCATCCAAGTCGTCCATGTCTGGGAAATCGCCGTAGTCTTGGCTCTCCTCATTGGTTTGCTGACTTACATCCTTCTTTGACTGCATCTTCTGAATCTTCTGCAACTTGGTATACTCTTGTAGAACTTTAAGTGTATCATGAATGACGTTGACCAGCCTCCGATCTTCGAGGTGAGGAAGCTCAAGTAGATGCATGATATCGGAATCGATAAGAAAGTTTGTCAAAGAGGATAGGTCCCTTGCGCGTTTGATAGCCTTGCCCATACCTGAAATACAATCTCGCAAAGTCGCAATGACCTGTTCTTGGTTCCTCTGCATTGTCTGACGGACCATGACTGCTGAGATGTTTGTTGAACCCTCAGTAGCAATGGATTTCAGAAAGTCATCCGCCTCGATTTTCGCGAGCTTGTACTGTCTCAAAGTTTGGTGCATGATGTCCTTGTGCCAAAGTGCGAAGGGTTCGGCAGACTTATATGGCTCTTCGGTAGATAGTTGGAAAGCAGTGATATTCGCCCAGGCACGAACGCTCAATCTGCAAGCCTCGCGGTGGGAGTTATCGTGATTTACAAGACCACGGATTTGTTCAAGCTTTGGTCGACAGGCTGGTGGGGCATTCCAGTATAGAACACATAGCAGGTCATGATGATTGCGCAAAGCTGCAAGGCTCTCCTCATCGAGAGGCTGATCTTTTGGATATGCTCGGCCGTGGTTGGGTAAACACCGAAAGACAAAGCTGCGAATCTTTTTCTCAGGGTAAACGTCTTTCATACCACGCAGACCCAAAGTAAGGCACTTCAGTGAGATATGGAAGGAGTATTCATTCGGCTCAACAGTCAATGAAGGGTCGGCAGCAAAGTTATCTGGAAAAGGAAAGGAGCCAACGCTTGCCTCGCGTCGAAGACCCTTAAGACCATTCTTACCAAAAAAGTCCACAACGGCGTTAAGCATCAACTCGGGACGTCTCCAGTGCCAGTGTGTCATTAGTCGGTGGCATCGGGCAAGATTGGCTCGGACATAATCATTCAGCGATGCACTATGCTTCCTGTACGTGCTCGGGTACAGCTCAAATATTCGTCGAAGGATATCCCGAATGCATGACCAATTATCGTTCTGGAAGGTTTCTCTTCGATTCCTGAGTGGGATACCAAAAACATCGATTTCGTTAAACGGGAGGAGAGTGAACAGTGTAGCCCAGGTTGTCTCGAAAGCAGAGAGATGAGTGGCACCAGATATTTTGGGGTTGAGCTCTTGACTGGCAAGGTCCCAAAATCCCCAAGCTGTCATATGTAGCTCTTCAAGGACGTGTATGCACACGACTGTGCTCTCCACTGCGACTTCACTGTCTTGCACACCTTTCTCACGCACAGAGTGTCGCTTGTTGAGTTCGAGAAAATTGCCCAGCTCAGGTATACCTTGTCGTATCAAATGGGTGACCACAGCCTTTGAGGCATTCTTCAATAGCGCTAGGATCTCGACGCGGCTTCCTTCGTCAACAGCTGAGTGTTGAGCAATACGGTGGAGCTGGAGACTTATGACAAGTAGATAAGTGACAGTGCGTATAGTATTCCAGCTAGATTCTGTTCCAGGACCGCCAACGGTATCAAAAGGGGCTAATACACCATCGAAGAGCGTTTGGCAGAACCGGACTGCTTTAGCCACGAAGTCTTTTCGGTCGATTGGATCCAGGAAGCTGAGATGATCGGATATGTAATTAATGAGCGACCGTGTTACTTTAGCTGCCGGCATTTCGCCAGCATGAATGTTTGTGGATGTATCGGTGTCAGATGATTGGTCTACCAAGGATACCGACACATTCCTCACTAGGTCATGCAGGTTCGAAGACGTCTCGTCATTCCATGGACCACATCTGACAGACCTTGCTCCGTCGGTAACACTGGAATACCCTGCAGTCTCATCAAGATTGCGACTCTCTGGTTTCCCAATGCTTAGAGCTCGATGAAACTCATTAGACCCAATCAAAGTAGATGCATGGAAGTATGTCTCGGATGCCAGGGAGTATACGTCAAATGTGATGGGATACCGGGCACCAAAAGGCCCCAATCCATAAAGAATAGGAAGGTCTTGCTCTGGATTGGGTTCCTGTACTGGAGCAACATCAACTGTCCCAAGCACTTCCTGAACTGCTGGCTCGCTTGGCTGACGGAATTCCCGTGCATCCACATCGATCCTTCGCGCTTGGCCCCTAAGTTTGAGACGTTTCTTGGTCATAGGTTCTGGTTTGCTTGAAGCCTCTATTGTACGCTCTCCTGAATCTTTCGCAGAAGGGAGCAATGGTGGCTCAACACCATCGTCTGCAAGGTAACGCGCTAATTGGGGATTGACAATATGATGCTCATCAGACAATTGCTTTCTGAACTGCTGGTCGACATGCAGTAAACCTTTCTCGAACGCGATTTTTCTGTGGTCACGGCCAAAGTCATTCTCATCACCTTCCAGCTGTGCAACTCGGAATGGCAAGGAACCATTAAGTCCTGGACCTTTGTGATGCTTGACGGTTTGCAATGTCTTTTTACTTCGACGAGTGGACTTCACCTCATCAGGAGACCAGCGTCGAAAGACCCGAAGACCAGTAGGCATGTTTGTACGCTGCGACAAACGGGGCACTTCTGTTGTAGCTTCTGGTCGCCTATCAAGATCTTTTGTGGAATCTGCATTAATTCCTGATTCTTGCTCTGTATACTGCTGGTTGTCGGCCCTATTAGTCAAGGGAGAGCGAAGTTTCCGTTCTTGCATAGTGATATCTGATTTCGGCTTTAAAGCTCCCTTTTGCCATTCCTCAAGAACGGTGTTGGCTTCCTCGGTATCCTGAGCATTATGCAATCGTATTTGTTTGTTACGTGGACTTTGGCGGGCAAGATCCGGTCTTTGAAGTGCTTGCCGCCTGGCCACTCGGAGAAACTGTGGTACATTGGCGGCTCGTTTCGATGGCGACAGAACAACGTCGACAACGCTCATAGCTGGCGGAGCAGGTCGACGCGACTTCCCAGGATGGCCGTGTTTTCTTTTCTCAGACTGGCCACCAGAGGGTCGTCCGGCATAGGTTGAAGATTTCACCTTCTTTCCTTTGCCAAAGGCGTCGGTCAGCTTACTCTGTCTCTTCCGCTTGGGGCCAGTCCCTCCGAGTGTAGGTAGATGTAAACGATCATGCTCCATATCTGACAGATTGTCATCATCAGCGTAGCGGCTGTCAAATATCTTAGCTAATGCCGAGGCATTAGTTACAGGGTTCTGGGCATCCTCGATAGGGCGCGAGAAAGGAGCCCTTAGTTCATCCTCCGACTCATCTGATATAATGACTGGATCTTTGAAAGAAGCATTGGGAACTGGCGGCAATGGAGGCCGACCCAGTGGTTTTGTGATTTTTTGAGCAACTCCGCGCACTGGTGTGCTGCGCTCAGGGGACAAAGCAATATTCACACGCATTCTGTCTCGCTCACGCTGCTGAGCTTTCCGTCGTTCTTGAGTCTGCCGGTCGAATCGTAGCCAGGAAGCTGGTAACACCCCCTTAATCTTTCTGCTCACATTTCGTAACTCACTGTCGCTCTGCTCCGCCTCGCTGGCAGAACTTGCCGCGGAGGACGAACTGTCTGTTAATACCACTCTTATTGGTCGACGAAGCCCACTACTAGGTCTTTGAGTACTGCGCGGTACAGTATCAGAGTCAGATTCCAACAACGGACGTGGGTCATCTTGCATGATTGATGAGGTAGAGGGAGTTGGCAAGTTGGGAGCTGGCGTCGTCGCATGCAGCACACCTGGACGGCGGGCTGAAGCGTTCGCATGCGGTGGTGGACTACTCGAATAAGGAGGAGAATTAGGGGGTATCGACCAAATGTCGCGTTGCAACCTAGAATTTTCGAATATGCTTGTCGGTGGTACAACATCCTGTGTAGATGGAATATTTGGTTTCCTCCGTTTCGCCGCATGAGGGTGGCGAAGTTGTGTGGAAGCAAGGCGTCTGATGGGCTTGAAAGCATGCTGATGTCCTGAACCTCTGGCATTTCTATCTTTCTCTAGCTGCGGGGCATTGGGACTAGAGACTGGTATCTCCACCTCTGGGGGGCTACTCGTAGGGTTCTCGTCAGGATTGAACTCCTGTTCTTGCGATTCGTCATTTTGCTGCTTTCGGTGACCTTGAGGCGAGCGCGATCGCTCTCTTCGTACTGGCTGGAGACCTCTGCTCTGGACCTCCCTCCGGTACATCTCACCCTCCAGTGCATAAGGATGCAACTGAATGGGTTTCCGCTGGCGAAAGTCACGCCTTGCCCTTTCTTCCACGAGATGCTGCTGTAAAGCCGTTGAAGACGGAATGACAACTTGCACTGCTGTCCGTCTATGAGGCGCGATGAACGCCGGCGGAGGTGATTCCAAGTCTGTGGGCGGATCTGAAAGCTCATCATCTTCAGAGTTATCTGACAAAGGCGCAATACCAAACTCATTCAATATACTCGAAGCGCCAGTACGTCCCTTCGGGTGTTGTGCAGGAGCTGCTTGTTGCAGTGTGTTTGAGCTTTTGGCAGTTTGGAATGGTGGCTCGTGTTCATCGAAAAGCGGAGGAATGGACACTGTCGAGGTGTGCGGGTGGGTTGGCGATTCAGGGCGGTGTTGAGATGGCTGAGCTCGGATAGTCCGTAGAGCTTTTGGTGTTGGAGAGCCTTGGAGCGGATCTGGACTCTCTGACGGTTGAGGCCTTGGGTTATACGTTGACGACGGCGTAAATGGCGAGGGCGTGGGACGCTTGGGTGAACTGCGTTTCGTGGGCGATGTTATCCTTTTTTCTTGTGGACATATTCTTTCAATGTTGCCATCAACAGCGAAGTAGCCTTCAGAACCTTCTCCATCCTTTTTCACGGGGTGCCTTGTCTCCTCAGCTTGCTTGACCTCGTTGATGTCATCTTCGACGCGCTCGACGCGTCTACTCAAGCCACCATTTAGCCTAGAACCCTGGCTCTCGAGCTGAGATTCTTCTTCGTCCTCATCCGAATCCTGGACAAATCCTTTCTGTCGCCATTTGGACATTTGGGCGCGCCTGCATGTCGTAATGCGGTTCGACGCTGGTGGAATGGGCTTCTGCCTGTAAATGGAGGGCATGAACGCGTCGTCCCGTGCTTCGTCTGCTAGCGCGTCCTGGCGGCGGAGGCATGCCGAACTTTTCTCCGCGGGAGTGCTTTCGTCATTCACCTCCACCCCGAAGCGAAGACCTCAACAGGTCGCGTACACAACAAGTGAACAAGAATGGCAGGACGTATCTTCCCTGTCGCATTGGCAGCGATCATGGGCGTATCAATTGGAGTAGCAACTTTTGATGGCGAGTTCAAGAAACAACGGCTGGCACGGATGAATGAAGAGTACCAACGGTACGCACAATCACTTAGCGCCCTCTTACACTCCTGCTTATACTCTTGTTAGAGAACTGGCTGCTGCCGCTGCTTCGAACGGAGTCAACCCTAGTCCCGCACAGCCTCAGCCCCGGGCTAAAGAAGAAACGATTGCCTCCCAACCGCCTGACAATTCCTGGTCGAATATCCTGGGTTTGTGGGCTTGGAAAAAAGAAGCGAAGAAAGAAGTAGTGCCTACAAAGGCAAACATCGAAGAAGCAAAGGAAAACCCTTGATGGTTGTCATTGTTCATTGATTGGCATTTCAGAGATTCAATCTTCTCTCCAAGTCGTCCCACCTTCCTCGCCGCAACGGATCCAGTCGCTTCAGCTCGCCTAGCCATGACTTCATGTCCTTCGTCGTGAACGTCCCTGTGTCAGAATCAACCTCTAGATACGCCTCTGTAAGCCCGAGGAGCGCCTCGTATATCCATTTGCAATCCGCCTCGTCCTCCAAGATCTCCCGTATATATTCCATCTCATTCTCGTAGTACTTTTGCCGCTCGCCATTATTTAAATCCTGGACGACCTGGTGATTTGGTGGGCACGAAGGAGACAAAACTGAGAGGAGGTACTGATGGTAAAACCATATGGATTGGTCGAACGGGTCGGTGTTGATGGCTTCACATATCAAAGACAGCTCCGAATCGAGGAAGGCACGACGTGCTTTGGAGTCTGCATTACGTTGAAGGAGGATCTTAGGGATAAGCTGGCTGCGGTTGTGCCAAGCGGAAAAGTTGGAGAGGTTGGTCTTGATCATCTTGGTGGTATATTCGAACTCGGATTCAGCAAGACTCTTTGGAGTGTTCTCAGTTGTAGGCTCTGAATCTGCAGTCAAGCGTTCGATTTCTGACACCACAATACGTCTGTAGCCCCAAGCATGGAAGTTCCGACTGTCCGCATGCAGCATCTTGTTTATGAGTTGCAGCTCTCCCAACCAGAGCTTGTGCGCCGCTTCTACTCCCATCAAAGCCTCTCCCTGGCGCAGGAGCCAGTTGCGATGGTTCCATATCCAGTAGCACTTGGGGAACTTTCGGAGCAGTGCAAACGTGAGTTGCAAGTCATCCTGTAACAAGTCGTGTGGGGACTGGCCGGGTGCCTCTGCTCTCACCAGAGTCATCAAGACGCGTCTGCGGTGGTTCCATATTGTGTAGTATTCGGGGTTCTCGTTTAGCAGCTTTGTGATTAGGCCGAGGGCTTCGATTGTATATTGCTTCTCGGTAATCTGTAGTATCCAAAGTTAGCGTTGCTCTGGCATTATCCAGGACTAATCATATACCTTTGTGTTGACCGAATCTGCCAGCTCTTTGTACTGCGCAATCTGCTCAAGCTCCTTCTGTCGAGCCTCCTCAGAACGCACAACAGGACCTGTCCCGCGTGCTATACCGTGCTAGAATCATTAGCCATGTTCTACATGCATGCAAGCAGGCCATCTGCTTACACTTGCCATGGTAGTTGTTTGAGCAGCATACAAGTACGCAGCTGCTGTAGATTGGAGCCGCGGTGGAATTTGCCCCACCACGCGCGTGGACCTCTTACCCCCACATCACCGCCCACGGAGGCTGCTACTCAACGCCCCATCAAATCTACACTACACTTAACACACGACATCCTTGACATTTCATTCACCATTATTATTACTAACCCAACAGTAAAAGTATCGGTGTAGCCAATCTACTGGCTGCTTTCCTTTATACAGCTTTACATGAACTGAAGTTGGCGACACAAGCTCTTCAGTTTACTCGTCTTGGCTCCAGCCGCTCAACATGAACGACACTGATGATGATGATGCATTTCCACTGACCTCTGAACACCTCGTGCCGCCACTGTCCCCTACAAAGACTGTCAGCACAGAAGAGTGGTCATCACCAAGGACACCCAGATCCCCTCGCAAAAGTCGCAGCTGTCTTTTCTTTCGGAACGTCGACGATACCATCCGTGACCTTCATCTGATCCCAGCATCTTCTCCTGCGAAGTCTAAATTCAGTTCTCGTCTTGAAGCGCTCTCAATTCCGATATTCGACGCAACAAAGTGTGATTCTCCACCGGTGCAACCACGCGGTGATTCACCTGTCAACCCACAGCGACTTTCCGCTCCTAATCCACCCTCTTCGTATCTGTCTCCTGGTCTCGCCATCGCACACGTTCGTTCGTTACCCGTGATACGTAACTGTCCTACAAATGACGAAGTACAACTTCCTCCAAGCAGAACACACAAGTCCGTCCCAGCTCGCAGGTCATCACTGTCGAAAAGGCGAAAGCATAGCAATCCTGTCTCCTCAGAAGGCTTGGTCGAAAAGCTTACATACGAACAGTTCCCATCTTCGGGAGCTAGGACATCACTTGTGACCCAGGAAGGCCAATTTCGGCCTATCGCAAGCCATATTGATACCCCAGCAAAGAAGAACAATCCAAAGAATAAACTACGCCCATTTCCTTCATGTTATTCAAGTTCTCCCATAAGACCTAGTCGATCCGCAGCTCGAGAAGGTCTGCTAGAGTCGACTCGCTATAGTCAAACAGGCACGCCTGATCGCTTCATAGCCTACCGGCGACCACCAGCTGTTGCGCGAGAAAGCTTTGAGCTTAACAGTCCTGCAGAACGTCGAAAAACGGAACAGGGTACTAACAGAGGTACTCACACAAATGCAGACGCCTTCAGTCGTCGTTTACGCAGGAGTGGTCGGTTGAACGAAGAACTGCGTGGACTCCGGGAGACACATTCAATGATATTGGGAAGGGTCAATGCCAACAGGAGAAATATCCACTTCAGACGAGGCTCAGTTCCCCTAGCCGCGCGTCAGATCAGTACTGGTGCAGTCTGGAACGTTGGTGGACCTTCTGCTGTGAGTGACACGGTGGTAGCTGTATCCACCGGAAGAGGTAGGATGCTCGGTAGTGGAACGAATGCGCCGCTCTACAAATCTGCGTTCCTTAGCCGAGCGGATCCTGAAGCTGAGCTAGAAGTCTACGCACAGCGACTAGCACTGGCACTGGACATTGATCGGACAGATCGAATACTTCAACATTCACCTTTGTGGACTTCTCGAAACTCTCCAGAGTCTAGCGCACAATCACATGGCAGACATGTGTGGCGAGACGGCGCATGGATCAAAGAGAATTTTAGCTCACGTTTGTCTTTTCAATTCTCACAGTATCTTCCGCTCGATTTTGGGCTAATGATACAATGAAGCACAACGTCAAGTATCGCAGAAGCGAAGAACTGTACCAATACTGCCGTTCAGATAGGTTCTATAAACCCCCAAGTTTACTGAAGCTTACCGGACCCACAGTTCTCGACGCACCTGACCTTCGGGATGACTATTATTGCACCCTTATCGCATACTCAAATACCTCCAAATGTCTTGCTGTCGGCCTAGGAAACTTTGTACACATTTGGTCAGAGCGGAGTGGTGTGAACACACCAGAATCACTCAATGCGAGACCGCCAAACAGCATTCCAGTGGATCGGCACGTTACATCCCTTAGTTTTTCATCAGAGTGCGGTGGCCAGGCAATCCTCGCTGCAGGACGAGCAGATGGACGCATCTCACTTTGGAGCCCCTTTGATTCAGAACCTCGCTTTGATGTTACACAGCCCAAGCCAGTATCATGTGTATCCTGGAGACCTACTATTGTACAGCGTCCTTCTCTTCGCGATAGAGCAATGAACGTCCCAACCGAAGAGTTGATCATTAGGGATGAAGTGGGCCATATTTACTTTTACAGCGTAGAATGGCCATCGGAGACTCAAAGCGCGCTCTTTGGCTGGCACGGCGCCATGACCCTTCTCGCCCGTCTAACAATTCACAGCCAACAGATCTGCGGCCTCACATGGTCCCCAGACGGCGAGCTATTCGTAAGCGGCGGAAACGATAACAACTGTAATCTCTTCGAAACGAAGAAAGTGCTCCGCCCGAACACACCAGGCCAAGACACGTCAACTTTGCTCGACGTCCGTCAAGGATCGACGGGAGAATCCATCTACACAGTGTCCAATCGTGACAGCTCTGTATTGCATCTCACTCCCTCTGCAGCAAAGCACACTTGGACTCTCAACGCTGCCGTCAAAGCAATGGCCTTTTGCCCTTGGCAACGGGGACTCATCGCCATTGGCGGCGGCTCAAATGACCGCTGTATTCACTTTTACCACACGCGCTCAGGCACCTGTCTTGCAACCATCGACTGTGCAGCCCAGGTCACTAGTCTCATCTGGTCGCAGACGCGGCGCGAGATAGCCGCGACGTTTGGTTTTGCCCAACCAGAACATCCGTATCGTGTCGCGGTATTTGCGTGGCCTAGCTGCGAGCAGCTTGTTGCTGTGCCGTGGTATGATGAGAATCGTGCTCTGTGCGCCATTGCGTACCCTGGTGGACCTACAAGTGGGGCACAGCTGGACGATGACAGTGACGACGGAAGAGTGAGAGGCGAAGATGGTGTTTGGTCAAGAAGGGGTGTGGAAGAGGGATGCATAGTGGTCGCAGCTAGCGATATGGCAATTCGTTTTCATGAGATATGGTCGGACCGTCGAGGTGGCGTGCCGTCAAGCGGCCTGCTGGGTAACGGGACAATAGGTTTGCTGGGTGGGAGCGACATCCTAGAGGGTCCCTATGCAAGGGGTACTGAGAGTCAGGGCACAGTGATTAGATAAGTTCAACAGCCTCGTGAATGAGAGTGCCCAGAAGCAATAGCAACTATGCTTGTCTGCTCATTGACAGTTCCAACGAGATCGTAACACTCTGCAAGTCCCCAGGAATCATGGCAACCGTGTTCTGCAAGAGTGCCGATGCTCAGCTTTCGCAACGTACAAGACGATAAAAACAACAAAGCGAGATACAGGAAGCATAGATGGCGGTCGTGAAGTGATGCAATTGTTTATTCAGACAACTGCTTGAAACAGTCAGTGGTATGAGAAGCGCCTATCCCTTTGAATGCCCGAAGTTTCCATTCAGATACAGGAGCCCACTCCCTTATTTTCGTGCCGACGCCAATGTAACCATTTCACGACCCAATCATGAATTCATGATGATCCTCTAGTGCTTCATGGAAGACGCCCTCCTCTTGCGGGCCTCGTCGTGAGCAGCCTTAGCGTCGTTGATACGCTTGGACAGGATCTGAGCGTACTCGTTCTGCCATGTTGTTAGTGTTTGGTTCTTTGAATAGACATAGAGTGTACGTACGGCAGCATCCTTGGAAGCCTCCGCTCGGCGGCGCTTAAGTGCGAGCCTGTGACGCTTGTGCTGGAGACGCTGAGGGGTAACCAGACGCTGGATCTTGGGGGCCTTGGTGTAGGGCCTGGCGCCCTCCTTCTTGGGCTGAACCTCACGACGGATGACGAACTTGCGGACCTACAAATGTAATTGTTAGTGCTCAAACCTTTATAACTACTAGGCTCACTTCTTGCTCAGACTCAATGCGCTGCTTGTTGCAGGAAAGAGCGAGACTCAATCCGCTGGGCGAAGCAGGATTGGCGAAGAAGCTATGAGAAAACTCACATCATCTTCCTTGCTGAGACCGAAGAAGCGGCGGATCTTGGTCGCGCGCTTGGGACCGAGGCGCTTGGGGTGGACAATGTCGGTCAGGCCGGGAATATCCTCGTCACCCTTCTTGACGATGCTGAGAGCCAGGACGGAAAGGTCCATGCCGACAATGCAGCCACGAACGGACTTCCTCTTGCGCTCACCAGTGCGGCGGGGGCGGTAGCAGGAGTGGCCGTCAGAGAGCAGGAGTCGGACACGGGTAGGGTGCATGACACCCTGCTTCATCGGGAAACCTTGCTTGTCGTTTCCACCGGTGATCCTGAAGATGTAGCCCTTGAACTCGTCGCCGACGCTGTCGCCAGGGACTTCGTGACCCATGCGGCGCTCCATGAAGACGCGGAGCTTGCGCTCATCGTCAATCTCAATCAGCTTCTGGGTGCCATTGTTGGGGTAGGAGATGTTGAGCTTCATCTTGACTGCGGCGTCTCGACGGCGTGTGGAAGCTGCAACGTTAGTAGGTGGTCGTGAGAGTCTGAATTGGAGATTTCGGAATCTGCTTTTCGACAGGCCTCGCTTACAGAGTGGTGTGCGCTAGTGTCCTTGGCGCATCACGTGCACACGTGCCTGACTGCGCGAACATGATAACAAAAGTTAGGTGTTTTCTTTGGAAGTTGAGGTGGTAAGTTAATATTTTCCGCATATTATTATAATTCAGGATACAAGTGACCTTGAACAAGATTCGTGGTTACCTAGTCACGCCCTGACGGGAGGGCTACGCTCCAGTGTACAGGACAGGGCCAGACGGAACTTCAACATCGTAAGTGACCGAAAACAGATGATTGCATCATTCTTTCCATCAAATAGAACTTGCAAGCCACGCCGACAAGCTGATGTCTTGAGTCAAGTTCAGCCAGAAGTTAATGGCCATTGACATTTCCTCACTGTATAAATATAACGAAGCGGTCTCAGATTAGAGGTATTCGTTTCATTCCACATGGGCTGCAACTCCTGCAGAAGCCAAGTACTATGCTATTCGATGTGCGCCCGCAATTCATGCTAACTCCAGATCCGATGCACGGAACCAACTCGGAACCGAGCATTTCCCAACCCAGTAAATCACAAACGCCGAGGCCGTGCCAGGCCTTGAAATCATGCACATGTAATGCTTTTTTGATAACACATAAAAAAGGAAGGAAAGAAAAAGACCGAAAAACAGTGACATAAGGCCTCAGTGCATGAGCTCGACTGGTGGCCTGGCGGTGCTGGTAGTCATGCCTTGGGCCTTTTGCGAAGCAATAGGTCCCTCGACTCCCTCCATTGCATCGAGGGGCGTCAAAGCCTCAGGCGTCTCGGTTGTGTCTTCGACGGATATGGCAGGAAGGTTAGGCGAGTCGCCGTGGTCCTCCGGGTGGTAGACTACAGTTGTGCTGCCTGTCCGCCTCCTGGTGATGGTGTTGCTTCCGTTATCAGTAGGTGACGAGGCCTCGGGGTTTGCGTGGAGCTTGGCTAGTGCTGCTGCCAGATCCTCGGGGTGGACGATTGTGTTGGGTGCATCCTCTTCCTTTGTTTCCCAGCCCATGGGCGGCGATGGTGGTGGTGAGATGAAGAAGAGTCGATCCGACTTGGGCAGTGCCAGGTGCTGGTCTGAGGGGTTCATGGGTGTGTTTACGCCAAAGTATACACGGATACGGAAGCCCATGAGCTGCTCGCCGTCAAGAGCCTGGCGAACTTGTATCGCAGAGTCGGTATCGAAGAAGGAAACCACTATGCGACGGAAAGATTTGAGTGGCGCCCATGTGTGCACTTTCGCATGTTGGTTGATTGTTTCGCGGATCTCGGTAAGAGTAGATAGTTGGAAGATTTCGGGTGCCAAAAGATTCTAAGCCTTGTTAGTACTGTAGCTGCAACTCGTTCGATACATTACTTACGGTGATGATGAGAGTGTTTGATGGTGGTGATGGCTCGACTAGTGGTGGCAAGTCTGACAGGTCAATAGAGAGCGGTGACTTGCTTCGCGATGATGCGCGAGAGCGCTGTGGCGATGGTATGGTAGCCTGCATGCTTGATATCATGGATGCTAAAGTAGCAGATATGTTGTGAATGTCTTGTGGGTTGGGTAGCTGTGGTGAGTTGGAGAGCAATGTTGTGACAGAGTGCGTCTTATATCAAACATTGCCCTCCGACGGCGAGTGGTTCCAGCTTCGGCATGCCAGCAGCAAGCGTTGCTCCGCCTCAATTCGCCAAGCCTAGAATTCGGCCGTCACCATACCCGCAACTATTGCTAGGACTGGGCACCACTGCACTGCCCCCCATACTCTCCTTCTCAACACGTTGCGTAGTGAGGGGTCACGGGCCTCGGAGACGCGTCTTTGATCGAGACTCAGCGGACATCATCACGTTGCGCAAAGAAAAGGAGAAGGCCTCAGCCTCGTTGTTGCACACTCGCCTTCAACTCCGCCCCCAACCGGCCGAAGGCAAACTCTAGCAGCATCGGCTTTGGTCCACATATTGATATCTGCACAGCACTGAAGCAACACGCCTGCTGTTAGTGTCCGCCTTGGCCGTGTCCAGACTGACTGCACGGCATACACGCTGCAACGGCCGATGTCTTTCCAACTCGGCAAGTGATAAAGTCTTTGATTGGCAGCAGACCCAACAACGTCACTGCTCGCGCTGCGCCGTACGATCTGACAGGGTAATCCATTATACTGGTTGGCTCAACTAGCAACATGACCCGGGGCAGTCCTGTGCACGTCGATTTTGTCAGCCGATAGTAGCATTCTACTGGTATTGTCTTACATGCGACAAGTCTCCCCGTGCCTGGCCTGCGGCGTATGTTTCGATAAGAGGTGTCGCAAGCACCTCGCGCACAAGGCTGGACGTAAGTTGCGCCTTGTCACGCTAATGTCTCGAAGTCCGCAGGCTGAGCGTCTTTGCTGAGCTGGCACGTTTCTTCTTGATGCTATCGACTCCTGTTGCATTGGCAAGCCGACGATAACATTGACTTCTAGCCCTGTAGAATCACTGGCGCACGTATTGTAATGCTACATTTCATTTCCAAGCGTCTTCTTCATCCTACTACACGACACTTGGATGGTTAACATGATGCATGGCACTACTATACAAAGTACCAAAGAACACTCTAGGCTATGCGAATCCCATCGGCGCAAACCGAAGCCTCACATTACCAATCTGTGGCGCAGATGTGGCGCGTGGGGTATTCAGCCGCAATCGGCTTAGGCCGCCTCTCCGCGCCAGGCTCACCTCAAAGAATCTCCGTATAGCACGACGACCCTAGCCAGCACCATTCCACACACGTCAACACGTACCTGACGCTCAGCCGTTCCAGTCGCCTCAACACCTCGGCTCGCTTGCGACTTCTACGACCCCTCAGCCCCGTTCTCACCCACACAACGACGCGATGGATTACGATCCAGATGGCGGCCAAATCAACGTCCGCTTCCTCCAGGTACACCGCCCGCTCTGTCTACCTTGGCGGATACGTCGAGCTAACACAGCCATGCGCAGGCCGACAACCAGCGTGCCCACTTCATTGTTCAGAACTTCAATCTCGAGACCGCAAATGCACTTCGCCGTGTAATGCTCGCCGAGATCCCGACGCTCGCCATCGATGTCGTCGAAGTGTTCGACAACACATCGGTCCTTGCCGATGAGTTTGTCTGCCACCGCCTCGGTCTCATTCCCTTGTCGTCAAAGGGCGTAGACGACCTGTTGTATTCGCGCGACTGTGACTGCGAAGGCTACTGCGACAACTGCAGTGTCGTTCTTACTCTCAATGCCAAATGCACAGGCAGTGAGGTCATGAAGGTGTATGCGCGCGATCTGGTCATCGAGTCGAGGCCACCGAATGACGAGCTAGGACGGCCAGTGATTACGGATTCAGAGGGGACGGGCAGTTGTATCGTGAAGCTGCGCAGAGGTCAGGCCATCAACATGAAGTGCATTGCAAAGAAGGGCATTGCAAAGGAACACGCAAAGTGGGCACCTAGTGCAGCGATTGGATTCGAATACGATCCCGCAAACAAGCTGCACCACCTGGACTACTGGCACGAGGAAGACGCAGAGAAGGAGTGGTATGTATAGTCTTGTTGAGTGGAGTGACGAGACCGCGTCAAACTAACGATATGCACACAGGCCCAAAGACGAAGCCCGTGTCAATCTCGACGGCGGTCCACCCAACCCCGACGAACCCTTCAACTACAACGCCGTACCCACGCGCTTCTTCTACGACGTCGAAACAGTCGGCGGTATCGAGCCCGATCAGATTGTCGCAAAGGGAATTCAACGGTTACAAATCAAACTCGCCGAAGTCCTCAAAGAACTATCTGGTGGCATTGGAGACCACGAGGATTTTGGCGGTGCCCAGAGCCCCATGTTGAATGGAGGAGGCTACGGCGATGCAGGTGGTTACACGCCGGTCGGAGGCCCCGGAGGATATGGTGGTGCCAGTTCCTGGGGTGGCGCGGCCCAAGGAGGCACTACACCATATGGTGCTACGCCTTACGGCCAGGGCTGGTAGATGTATCACAAGATTGGGGGATATCCCAGGGAAACTGAAATACCCAATGTGTTCTGATTGGGTCGAAAAACAAATGCATGGGCTGGCGTTCGAAAACAGGTTGGGCGTCGTCACAAACAGAGAGAAAGAATCCTTATTCAGAATGCGACAGATTGTGGAGAGAGTCGAAAGCAAATGTCAATTGACCTTTTCTCTCTTTCCTTCAAGATTTTCTTCTTCTTTCATCATCATCATTGTCCATCAATAAGCTAATATTACAGTTACACAACTTCGCGAAGTTACGTCATTTGGTTAATTTTGATGCGAAACATTTGTTTGCAGATGCGTGTGTGAGAGAGGGGAATATATGTACACGTTGTCTCCATAAAAAAAGAAGAGAATTTCCAAGTGTAAGCCGATGAGTGTGGCACATACACAGGAAGAAAAACGCCTTTTTTTCCCCAAAATGTACCGCTGCCTTCTTTTTTTTGGAGCAGCGAAGCCAAAGTAGGTAGTCATACAGATGCGAGAAAAAAAAGAGTCTGAGTCGTTATAGATCGTGTAGGAGTTTGCAACTTAGGCGTTCTTTACAACGCCAACCTTTGCGGGTCGTAGTACTCTGCCGTTGAGCTTGAAGCCCTTTTGCTGTGTGTGGAAGCAAGTGCCGTCCTCCTTGTCTGGCTGTGGTGCCTGGAACACCGCCTCATGGACATTGGGGTCGAACTTCTCCGCTGACTCCGAGGGGTCGAACCGCTCCAATCCGTGCTTCTTGAGGGTGTTGATGAGGATGGTGTCGGTCATCTTGATGCCGTCGTGCAGAGCAATCAAATCGGTGTTGTCCGACTTGAGCTTCTCCTCAGGCACCGTGCCGAGGGCGCGGTCGAGGTTGTCGACCGACTCGACGAGATCGCGGGCGAAGCGCTGGATGGCAAAGTCCTTTGCGCCTTGGATTTCACGCTTGGTGCGTTCTTGGAGATTACGGAAGTCGGCGACTGAGCGGAGGTATTTGTCCTGTTGGGCATTGTTAGTCGTTTGCCCCTCCTTCTATTGTGTCATGGGGGTGGCATACCTTCAATTCGACAATTTCCTTGTCCTTCTTCTCTAGCTGCTCCTTCAATTGTGATACCTCGTTCTTTTCTGCGGGCGCATCCTCCTTCTTCTCAGCTGCTTCGCCCTCCTTTGCCGGCGGTGCATCTGAGTACCATCGGATGGCGGGTGCGGCTACTGCTCGTGTGATGGGGGACTGTTGACGTAGTGGCGCAAAAGCCCGTATTTGGCGGGCAGCCTGTTGCCTCGAGGCGCGGAGTATGGTTCTTTGCAGCATGTTGTATTTTGATATGTGAAATCTACGAGGATGCAGCGAGATGATTGTGCGGCAAGAAAAAGTAGTTATGTAGGATGTGGGATGCAATGGTGTTGATCGTCTTCGAGAAAATTTCGGAGCTGTGACGGGATTGCCCAGTGCACCCACCCGAACAGGGTCCAGTCTTACCGTCCCGAGGTCGGATTCCGAATATTCGCCTTTGATCTACTTACCTTGAGCCTTCTGACTTGATTCTCTTCAGGGCTCAGTTCCATAATGTGTGATGCGTAATGCGCTCTTCGCCAATATACTCCCTCCGCATACGCACTTTCGTGTCTCGACATGATGCGACTCCCTTTGCATCGGTGCAGAAGCCTATCAAGGCTGCCTATTACCGGGGAGGGACATCTCGGGCAGTCATGATCCAACCTCAGCATCTCCCCAAAGAGCGCGCAAAATGGCCGACCATCTTCCGCCAGATCATGGGAAGTGGTGATTCTTATGGACGACAACTCGACGGTATGGGTGCGGGCATATCGAGTTTGAGCAAAATATGTCTAGTCGAGCCCTATGGTAAAAGGATTGCTCCTGGTTTCACTGCAACTCGCTTTCGTACAGGGTACGGTGGCATAGATGTAGCTCGAGAAACCGCTCAAGAGATACAGGCTCAAGAGGAAGCACGGCAGAATGCTGATGACCAAGAAGTAGACGTTGACTATACTTTCGTTGGTCTAGGCATTGAGAACAATGAAGTCGACGTTGCAGGCAATTGTGGGAACATGAGTAGCGCCATCGGTCCCTATGCATATAATGCAGGTCTCCTTCCGCCTCGAATCTATGCGCAGGGTGACGGAGAGGTTACAGTCAGAATCCGAAATACCAATACCGGCAAGTTGATAAACTCCACCTTTACGGTTCTCGGGGCCCAGGCTGCTGTTGTGGGAGATTATAGCATTGATGGGGTGACTGGAAATGGTTCAAAGATCAAACTTGACTTCAAACACCCATATGGCAGCAAGACCGGTAAAGTGCTTCCTACGGGCAAACAGATAGACAACATCGCAGGCTATAGAGTATCCTGTGTAGATGGAGCAAATCCGGCAGTCTTCATCCGCGCAGACGATGTTGGCGTAGATGGTACGATCCTTCCCAACGACTTCAACAAGCTTCCAGACAAGCTCGCATTACTCGAAAACATACGAAAAGCCGCAGCAGTGGCAATGGGAATTGCAGCAACACAAGAAGAGGTACCCCGTACTATTCCCAAGATTGGCCTTGTGTCGCAGTCATCCACTCACCCTGTACTATCCGGAAAAACACTTCTGTCATCGCAAATGGACATTGTCATCCGTTTCCTCTCAGACACGCAACCCCATCGGGCTATTCCATTGACTGCAGCATTGACAACAGCAGTCGCTGCTCGTATACCCGGGACCATTGTTGAGCAGATGCTGGCCCCTGACCCTTTGATGAAGGGTGCGATCACCATTGGTCATGGCAGTGGGCGATTGCAAGTCAATGCTACCATGGACGAAACGGACAAGCTCATTCCAGTTACTGGTACCGTTTATCGGACAGCTAAGAGGCTGTTTGAGGGGGAAATCTTCTGGACCGACAACGTTGATGAGACATCTGAAGTTGGCACTGTTTACGACAGCAACGGTCGACACTCTCTCGGTCTAGCATTTGTACTTGAAAATAGAGGGAAAAGCTCGTCTCATCTATTCGAGGAGGATGAGTATCAGAAACAAGAAGAAGCAAGTGAGCAAAATCAAGTACCAGAGATCGAACAAGCCACCAACCAAGCCGAAGATGGCGAAAAAGAAACAAAAGTACCAAGACTCAGTTACCGACCGCTTGTTGATTCTGATCGAAAGGATCTCTTTGCGTCTTTCCCGCAACATCCTAAGACACCACTCATATCTGCTCTCAAGAAACTCCATGTGCAAACTACACGCTTACTTTCTGACCCGGATTTCACAACCCGATATTTCCAGCCAGAGCTTCCAGCCGTTATTAGGCATGTGCAGCTTAAACTATTATTCGCTGGCGGTACGCAGCAGGCGACAAGGGAGAAGGCCAGTGAGAAGATAAAGGAAAGGACGGAGAAGAAGGTGAAGAAGAAGGCGGACAAAAAAGCTGCAAAGAGAAAGCTGCACGAAGAGAGAGAAGAGAAGAGGAAGAGAAAGGAGGCTTTGTTATTTGAGAAGGCGCTTGAGAATAAGAATGCGAATGGGGAAAACCAGGAGACGAAATCAGAGTATTGGTCGCAGTTCTTGCCTGAAGAAAAGAGTAAATTGTAACTGTTCATATGAAATATTGCTCAATCTACTATCTCCCGAGTACTTCTCATATCCCGTTGTATCCAATTTCTTTTCCCATTGAAGTCACACATTTTATCTATTATTTTCAAACACCGAACCCAATGTTGTTGTAGCGTGTCCTGTGGCCACTTCTTCAAGACGAGAACCTTGTCTGCTGTATCCCAGTGTGCACTTCCAGACGAAAAATATCGAAAAAGTGTTGTCACTGATGTGTCTCTCCGTTGCCCAAGAGTAACTGTTCATGTTCAATGAAGTTTTAAAAAAATACTTCAATTATAAGGACCTCTCAGTGTGTTCAAGATATCTAATAACTTCATCAATTCAAGAGCAACATGGGCCTGTGATGAATTACGATCTTGTATAGGTAAAGATATTTCCCCGTCATGTTGCTGATATCACCAAGTTCGTTCCGTTCTCCAAAACGACTCGATGAGAAACTACCATTACCAAAGATCCATGGTTCATCGGTAGGTTCATCGGAACAATCCGGTTGAACGGCCACAACTGGTGATGGATCTTCCATTTCCTTTCCCTCACAACCTTGTTGTGGAGATCGAATGATACAACAATGTCTTCGCCATCACCACGCCATTTCGACATTGCAGCTTCATTCCAATCCCTCCGTTTGATATATCCCTTGCAGCCTCCTTACTCCGATTAGTGCATTCGGTCTTGGGGTCCGATCATCGTACGATCTCTCGCACCATAAATATATGTACATGGGTTGTACTCCCTACTAGCCGTGGCCTATCCTAATTCGCCACCAGAGCATCCGACACACTCACTTCGCACTTGCTGCATGGCAACTCCCATGATCCCAACATCTCGCATTGCCTTCTCTTCCTATCGTCACACCAGCAAACTACAATCTCCACTCGCCGCCCCACTCCCGTAGCCACTCCTCCATTCCGTTTCTGTCCGCCTCTACTACAAACGCCCCATGTCTCGCAAGCGAGTGAACCCAGTAAGCATGCAGATACGAAAATGGACGCCGATAAAGACCCTAGCCTTACATCCCAAACCAGATGAACGCGTCACCTTCCTGGACGACGATGATTAATGTAAAGAACTAGTAACAGTTAAGTATGTACATGCTGCAAGGCCCTGCGCAGCTCTTTTCGGGCCGTTGTGCATGCTCATCACATTGCATGCATACATCCAAGTTGCCATTACTATAACATCAACATTCCTAGAGATAAAGTGGGGTGAGGCAAGTTATGGTGACTTGAACTAGCCTGCATACTCCCTAATGACGCGCCAATCCCTCTCCTAAAGAGGCATCGGAAGACCAGGGTCCCGAATCCATCAGGATCATACTTTTTCAGGTTTTCCGACTAGATGGTCAGTCGGGGATATATCTTGCGTCGCTTTTTCTTGTATTGTCGTTGGGTCGCTGCATGCAAGGATGTCATGTCCACCCCATCCCCCCTCCCATTCCCCACTCGAGGCGAGGTGATTAAAGTTGCTTTTCGGGCCGCGCTCTGGGGGTTAGTATGCACGCAAGCGTGTTTTGCATTGCCGCGCAAGGCACGGTAAGGAACACAGGACGCTTCAAGCGCAAATCATTCCATGTGGGTCGTTGATATAGCTGGAGGAGGAAGAGTTTTAGTTGTAGTCGTTGTTGCTAAGGATGATACTAATGTACGGCCGTAAATGGAGGTGGTGATGAGGACTCGATGCGAGGCGTAGAGAACACAATCGGTGTCCGATGTCAATGCTCTCAGGCGATTACTGCTTTCGACAGCGAGGCACCGAATACGGTATCTCGAGACAGGCAACAAATGCATGTGACTACATTCGACCTTTGTACTTTGGCCTCCTCCTTTTCTGAGGTCACGACACCAGGCAGGATACCCCCGCAAAATGCCATGTCCCACCACTTGGGGCTATGTCCCTCAGCCACCCGTGCGCAAGTGTCGTCTCGTTATCGTCCTGCTTTCCGCAGAACCTAAGATAAGACCACTATCAAGGGCATTGCTTGCAACACCTCGCTCACCCTATCTCTCCCAAAAGCCACAATCTTGAAGAAGAGTAAATGGGTACAAAATAAACATTTAGGGGGGAGGCACGGCAATGCAGGAAGGAGAAAAAATAGCCTAAGCCCAATATCGTGGCGTCCATCAACCGACTGCAAGCGAAATCCCCCATCAACCTTTTGCCCATGCTGCAGCCACCGCAATCCAAGATTTCCAGAAATACCGATCAGTCTATAGTGGGAAAAACAAAAAAACAAGCATTCAAAAGACACCGTAAAAATGAAAAGTAAATCTCACTTCCTCTCCCCCACTTCTTAGACGTTCCACACAGTCTGTGCTTCCTAAGCCCTACCTCTACACTCTAATTATCCCACACACTAAACTACAATTCCCACCCCCCCCACAAGCACCAAACTCTAAAACCGCAAACAAACAATAACATAATCAAGGCCTCCCATTTCAAATCTCGATCTCGATTGAGATCGAGATTGCAACCAAAAAATGGGTGGACGAAAGGGTAAACGCGTACCCAAAATCCACGCAAAAAGGGTCAAGTAATTGCGAAATAACAAGATAGTAGAGAACGAGCAAAGGGTCTTTTTTTTCCTGCAGGGTCTTCAGGGTCTCAAGGGTCCATTCATCGTTCCCGTTCCCGTTAACCCTTAACACAACCACCACCATCATCTTCTCTACATCTCCATTACGCAACCCATCCCCCTTTCTCTCTTCCTCAGCGATATTTTTCGGACCCAGCGGCACACAAAACCCCCCGTCACATAAACGTACGTACCACCTACCAACCCCCCCACCCCTGATCAAAACACCGCAGCTGCCGCTGCCTCCGCCGCTGCCTCCGCCGCCGCGTGCGCCGCCGCGAGCGCCGAGAATCCCGCAGTCGCCGAAGAACAAAAAAACGTCGCAGTAGGAAAAAAAAAAGGCAAGCTAGGAAATATACTTTCGTGGACGAACAAAAAAAGGGCGCGAGGAATGCCCGGGTGTGGTATGTGCAGTACGGGGGCGGTGGGGAGGCCCGAACCCCCTCCCAGATCGCCGATTGTAGCAATGGACTCACGGTGCGGATGTCTTCCTGTGCGTTCTTTGAGGGTTGAGAGGGTTTGGACTTTTTGACTTTGCTTTGCTTTTCTTATCCGGTGGATGCGGGCGTGGGGGAGTGGAGGTTGGGAAGCTTCGGGGTGCGGGTGTATGCATGCGGGATAAGGGAAGAACGATGGGGGAGTGGATGCTTGCCGGGTGAGGAGTGGGGGAGGCCGCGCTGGGGACGGGCATGAGGTAAGGTTTGTTGCGGGTAGGTAAATTGGATAGACATGTATGTGTTGTATGTACGTGAATTGTGTAGATGTATACTAAGGTAGATAGATGGTACTGTGCGGATTGCTTACTACGATTCTACTATTACAACGACTATCTCTACTATTACAACAGCTATTCTGTGTTGATAGAGGGACATGGAGGAAATACGAGGGACAGCTGAAAGACCGAATGCACACTAACTTTAGCGCGACGGCAGTTGAGTCGTGGAAGGTGTTCATCGACCGATGACTTTTGAACTTTGTTTCTTTTCGTCCGATAAACGTCTACCGTTAGCTATACATGCGGTAAGTGTCTAAGGAGAAATTTACACTTTCCTACACACGGCTTTGCTTTGAAAGTTTGGCACCTCGCAACACTCGCTAGTTCCGTTGTCCTGGTCGTGGTAACGTAGGTTAGCAGTGCAGGTGCCTCCTTTTCCCCGCACGTCTCTTTTCTAAACTGCTGGGTTGTTGCTGGATGCTGGTGTGAACTCTGTAATACCGGTCAAAAAGGGCGCCGATCCTGCAGAATAGTAACAGAGTTTGGAATATGGCGTGCGCACACGCACAACCTTTTGCTTCCTTTACCACATGCGATTTCTTTTTCTCCATCATACGACTTTTGTAGTTTGCTATCCCACCGGGTAGATCGGTAAATATCAAAATAGGGTGACATTGGGCCAAAGAGACGCAGCATCTCCCCCCGAATCACTAGGAGTCGACTAAAGTCCATAGCCGAACCCTAGGTCCAAACTCTAACGCCTCCAACGCTCTGTAAATAGCGAAAAAAACATCCCCTTCCCGAATGCCTTGCCGCACGCCTCAATATCATTCCAACGTTCGGTTGCATGTAAAGTACCCTCCAGCACCGACTAGCGTGCGCATGTCGACACCTAGCATTGAGGCCCGTGGAGCAACTCACCACAGACCACCACCCAGAAATCACATGCCTATGAAGAAAAAGTGGCGATCATCACCAGTCCGGAACCTTGCGCAAATCCATGTCTGCACATCCAGCAGTCCAGTAGTCGAGCAAGCATCCATCAGGTGGGTGAGCCCCTCGCCGGAACGGAGCGGTCGATCGTGGTTTGTGCCAACCTGTCGAGCAGTCTGACAATCGCGGAGAAAGACACAAACAGGGGAAAGGGCCATGATGATGTGACTCGCAGGATCGCGATTGTCTGGATTTGCTGACAGTCGGGGACGTCTCGAGCGCCGGGCATAAAAATGTGCCGGCATTAGTAGCAGGATCGTCTCTAGACCGCCTATGGTACGGTAGGTGGACCTGGGGCAAGCTGAGATGAAGATGCACTAAACGAATAGGGCGACCTCCGTGGCGTAGTCTAGTCCTTTCCCTCTGCAACTAGTACTGAATCAAATCGTGTTCTTGATACAAACTGCACTTGTCATTCAATACAAGACCTGAGGTGCACGCGCTCAACTCTCGTATCTCTATCAGCCATGGCGACATCTGCGTCTAGTTTGTCTGTGTTTGTATGAACGCTACTCTGACTGGATGTAAGATATATTACGGAGGTACTGTACGTTGCGCAACCCTGATTTGCGCTAGGTCAAGAAGTTTGACGACCATATAAAGTTTGCACTGATGCAGGCTAAAATCGCACTAGCTTCATTAGCTCGCATCACATAGCGCAGCGAACGCAGCGAGTGCCTCAGTGTGGCGTCGTCCTCAGCCAACATGTCAAACCGGGTTGACAGCGGAATTGTTTTGAGCAACTGCCACGTGTTTTAGCGGGCAAAATACACGATTAGTCTGCATATAATTTCACTAATGCAAAGGTAGTGCGACACCACGTGATGTAGCAGTGACTGAACCACTAGTTACGGGATCCTGGCCTGCGATCTGCAGATCATCGTAGTGCCCGTAATATGTCATTAGGAAGAAAGAGCAAAGTCGTGATGGTGACCCTAACGCCAAAACCGCCATGAACGCCGAGATCCGTGTCTTGACTGGCCACTGTCGAATCAGTCGTCGTCTCTGTTCTAGTCGACAGGAGCGTGCTTGAAAAGGAAGCTAACACTCTCTCCATTGTGGGTACGTCTGCAAGCCTCGGCAAGCTGTAGTTCATAATCAGACTCTGGATTTAACCGTTCAGCAGATGGTTAGCCACTTACAGTTGGACTGATGTCAATGGTTTCAATGCGGTCGCAGAGTTCTTTCTTGTCTTCGTGGGGAACAGTGTTGGTGACAACAATCTTCTTGAGCTTGCTGCCATTGAGAGCCTCAATGGCATTTCCACTGAGGATACCATGTGTGACAATGGCAAGCGCATCCTTGGCACCCTCGGAAATCAGCACGTCTGCTGCTTTGACAAGTGTGCCACAAGTGTCGGCCATGTCATCAACTAAAATTGCCGTCTTGCCGCGTACATCTCCGACCAGCACCATTCGTGAAACCTCGTTGGGGCGAGTTCGCTCCTTGTGAATGAGAGCAAATCCAAGATTTAAGCCGTCTGCTATCGAAGTTGCCCTACCATTGGTCAGCACTGCTATTCACTCGAGTCTAGCAAGGGGTAGAAGAAGGAGGGGTTGTTCTTCCCGCCCACATGATGCAGTGGTGTGTTGGTGTATCACACAGCATCCTTGCAAAATGGCGCGCTTAGGTGGTTTGCACCATGAACTGATTGAGACTGTTGACGCTAACATCAGGAGTATCTTACCTCTTTGCGCCACCTGCATCTGGACTGACAATGACACAGTCCTTGACGTCTAGGTTCTCACGGATCCAGCGAAGCGTGCTTGGCTCGGCGTACAGGTTGTCAACAGGGACGTTGAAAAAGCCCTGGATTTGGCTAGCATGGAGGTCCATTGTGATGACATGATTGCAGCCGGCGGTCTGGAGCATGTTCGCCATGAGCTTTGCTGTGATTGGTGCTCGAGACTTGTCTTTCTTGTCCTGACGAGCATAGGGGAAATTTGGAATCACTGCCGTAATGCGGCGGGCAGATGCCGTCTTGCAGGCGTTGATCATGATGAGTAGTTCCATTAGAGCATCGTTAATATCGCCTGGTGGCGTGGATTGCAAGATGAAGACTGTAACATTGTAAGTTGAGGCCCGCTAGACATGGGTATGCTGCACAAGAGGAAGCAGTCCATACCATCTTCATCTCTCACAGATTCGCCAATGGTCACGGAAGTCTCCTGGTTCGAGTATTGAAGTACGAGAATCTTGGTGAGTTCTATGCCTAGTCTGTGACGACATTAGTGACGCTGCACCAACATGTTTCATCAATGTCGGAGCGATTTCTTTTTCTTGCTCGCACAGAAGCAAGCGGGATTTAAAAATATATTGCGTCGTCGTCGTCGTCGTTGTTGTTACATCCATGCCTGATCTGCAGTGGTGTCATGGCAGATGGAGATGGCGGCAAGTGTGCACGCCTAGTTGTAGTCCAAGAAGCAGCGGGAAGCAAGAACTTGAACGTACCGATCAGCCACAAGGCGGGCAAGCTCGGGATAGCTGTTGCCGGTCAGCAACTTGATACTGTTAGTAGCCATGGTGGTGGTAATGACGGCGAAGGAGAATGCTGCCGTCTAAGTTATGTCACGTTGTCATCGAAGGCCAAACTTTTTCGCACAAAATGGCGGGCACGGGCCATGCGGAGAAAGGTGCCGCCGAGGGGAGAGCCGGCCATGTGGTTGCGGCCGACGATAGATGAACCCCCGCGATTACAAACCCCTTCGTCCTCAGCAGCATCTCCAAACTTTCAAACTGTGGCAAAAGGTATTGCGACCCAATTTACATAACATTCGGTCAGCATTTCCATGGCCATCCGCGTCGGGTGGCTGAACGTGTGCCGCTTCGTTGGGCCAAGGCGAGTTTGCCCGCTTTTAGTCTTGTTCTGAAACTCGGGAAGCGGCACACGGCTGCATCTCTGGTT
This sequence comes from Bipolaris bicolor, assembly GCA_026262445.1. Taxonomy (NCBI): domain Eukaryota; kingdom Fungi; phylum Ascomycota; class Dothideomycetes; order Pleosporales; family Pleosporaceae; genus Bipolaris; species Bipolaris bicolor. The sequence goes on from JAODYD010000020.1 coordinate 596,748, forward strand.
GCTGGTGCTCTCTACACCTAGGCCAGGGCCTACGTAGACGTATAATGTCCTTCCCGAAAATCATCTACGTCTGATGTCAGCAGCCATGTGGCAACTATATATGAAGGTAAGCAGGCACGCATCAAAGTTAATGTCAATGCTGTAGGTAAGTGCATAGAGGAGCGCTTGTTCTTGCATGTAGTAGCCTAGTAGTCCGTGCAAGTTCCCTTTTCGCAGTCTCCTTTTTTTTTACAAATTCCTGCCCCACCATATTTCCGTTTTACCGACATTTTCAACAACGTCACGGCGCCGTTGAAACGGGCTATAGCGATTATCTTATAGCCCTTATAGCCAAGGCCTCGAGCCTCATCGTGTTGGGAACGTATTTCAGTGAAACCATCCCGCGCATTGTGTACTTACTGCCGGCTATGACTGGCTGTCTCTACAAGCCGGTCATGCGATCGTATTGCTACAGTTGCTGTCCGTCACAAAGAGTCTGGACCTGAGTGGCTGCTGAAGTGTGATGAGAAATCGACTTGCCGACGCCATGGTGCTCCTTCCTTGTGACGTCGAGGGGGGCTTTCGGCACGGCGGTGTTTCGTGCCTCGCCTCGAACAGGCACAGCGCCACAAGTGCATGTTTGCATGTTTGACGAGGGGCAATAACGCTTGGCTCAAGATACGTACGATTCTCGATTCATGAACCCATGCGGGGTTGTAGCTCAATACATGTATGGTGTCCCAAAATGACACCCGTCTGCCGTCGTCCAAGCTTCACGCTTCCGCGCCCACAAGCTCCAAGCTCCAAACACGAAACAAGCCCCTGACAAACTCGTCGCCATTTTCGAAATGGGAAAGTTAGAGAAAGTATTGATGTGAAAAAGAAAGAAAAAGAACACCAGAATGTATAGAAAGTAATGTGCAAAAGATAATGTGCAAAAAATTGGGTATACATGCCAGCGTGAAGAATGAAGGCGAAACGTTGGCGTGTAAATCTTGCCGCTAAACGTTTGAACAAAAAAGGGAAGAAAAAGGTCGAACCAGTCCAACAAGGAGAGAAGAAGGTATTAGGGAGGGTAGTTCCAAAGGCCGTTATGGTACAAACATAGGAAATCGTGTGACGAAAGCGGTATAATTAAGGGTATGCCACCTGGTAGGGAGGCATGATCGAAGGTGCCATTGGGCGGTGTGTAGTGTGCGCGTCCTAGCAAGTTTGTTCACACATCTTGCCGATCGCCTTCTCAATGTCCGAGAATAGGTTGAGAACGTGTCCATCAGCGTAGATCTTGATAGATTCAGTCTCCTTTCGCTGGGATCGCGCAGGGCTATCCATTTTTACAGGACTCCGCGGAGGAGTGGCTTCGGCGACTTGATCACGGGAGCTAGGATCAAGGACGATAGCAGCAGCCACATGCTCAAGCAGCTTTTGGCGTAAGCGAAGGCGGCGGTTTTCGGCTTGCTCCAGTTTTTGGATGAACTCGTCGATGGACACATCCAACTCGGCTAGCGCCTCTTCTTGCTTGAGTAGGGATTCGCGCGAGAAGATAACTGTTTCTCCACGTCGCAGATAGGCAATCATGCGACCATGAAGCTTCTGGCGACCTGCGCGAAGTGACTTGTAAGTCTTGCGGAGATAATCGCAGCGTTCATCAAGTGCTCGGAGTTCCTGTCATTTTGTTTAGTGCTAGTTCGTCTACACAGGATTTGCAAACAACTCACTCTTGACAACGATGCTACATCACGCTTGTTGAGGACTTCAAAGTTGCCTGCCTGGTCGTAGGCTTGCTTGTGGAGCAGCCTCTTGTCGGCATCACTGATTCGCCTTGAAGCCTCAGATACGCGCATGCCTTGAGGGAGCTTCCAAGAGTCAGGTATAGTCTCGGGGCCATTAGTTTCAGACATGGCACGCGGCCGGTCTTTTTTGCTGTTACGGCATTTTGGCCGACCTCGGTCCATGATGGATGACTCCGACATGTTGCGGTTGTGGGGAAAGGTTTGTGTAGCAATGGGATCTCTTCTCTCTGTTCGTGGTGAGCCTCGGGCGGATGCAGGTGAAGATGCATAAAAAGGATTGGTGAAGGTAGATGGTGGTGTAGGAAGGCCCATGCCGCCGTTTGGCGATCGTCGGAGGTCAATGGCACTCAACGGAGTACCTCCGCCTGAGCTGATCGATGCGGGAGTAGTGAGTTGTGATTTGCTTGTTTTTGAGTTGAGTATCAAGGGGGTTGGAGAGCCCTTGCGCTCGGTAACAGGAGACTTTGGAGGCACTTGGGGCGGAATTTCCCAGTCTTCTTCAACAATGTTGTCGGTCTCAAGTTTGAGTAAAGGCCGAGGTGTCGCACCGGGGCTTAGAATGGGAGAAAGCGGCCTGCCGGAGATGGCGGGCAGTTCTGAAGTAAGCGGAGCGGTAGTGTACTGAGTCTGGACAGGAGAAGGGCCGGTAATGCAATCCATCATGGCATCGCCGAAAGGACCAGAGCGCCAATTAGTACCGGGAGCACTGCAGGAGCGCTCGTGGCCAAGCACTTCATATGAAGGCTTGCGCAGAGGCGGTCTTCCCGGGATGGTTGCTGAAACCAAATGTCAGCAATTGGACGGACAGCCAAGAAACGAGCATTTGGACTTACGTGAATCAAGGGGCATCTCTTGGACGGTTGTCATGGTGCTTCCGAGTTCAGGCACACTGACTTTGCGTCGTCGTGATAGGGAGCCGGTTCGTTGCCAAAAAGGCAGGCTGTTCTCGGAGAGGAGAGCAGTGTCGGAGAGTGAAGTGGGAGAGCGGCCAGCAGCAAGGGCAGCGACCCTGTCTGCTGAGTGGCTTGTCTTTGAACCGAGAGCCGGGCTCTTTGCTGAGAGCCAAAGTTGGTACTTGGATGGGGCCTGTTGGGTGGGAGGTTGAGAAGACAGTGGTGGACTCTTTGCCTGGGTGGTGGCTGGCGAGAGAGAATCTTGGGGGGCCTGAAGATCTCTGAGTGAGCGAGAGCGCCGGGGCAGGTGGTAATTCATTTGGGATGGGATAGTGGAGGGGCGAGTGGAGCGGGACGACGTACCATTGGGGACGAGGATGTTTCCAGTGTTATATAAACAGAGGTGTGGTCGGGATCGGAGCGCATGCAGTTTGCTATGTGTGTCATGGCGGGCGTTTGAGCGCTGTGGCTCACTTGTCTGAAGTACAAGGTTGGTGAGACTCGGAAGGCGGGCACGTCAAACATGAGGGTTTTCCCTGCATGTAATACATATGTGGTAAAAAAGGCACTGCAGCGGGTTAAGGGTAGGTCGCAGGCGCTAGTAGTGCAGCAACGATTAAGGCCCCTGCTACGGCGCAGCGTACCAATACCAGCGTCCGTGTCTAGGCTGTCGGCGGCGCGTCCCAGGTGGGCCTGGTGGGCGTTGGGATGAAACGAGCACCTAACCTCGCATGTCTGGCGATTCGTGGGGAAGGCTATATCGTCACGCAATTAAGGCACAGGGTGATCTGCACGATGTGCAGCACGGCACCAGGCACCGCCATCGACCAAAGGCCGTGAGGGCCGTGACAGAGGGCCGTGTCTTTTTTGGAACGAGGCATGTAGTGAAATACGGGCGGATAGGGCCGGGTTGCATGTACGTGCTAAGCACATGATGGATGGATGAGGGTGGCAGAGTGTACATGGAGTAGCGCAGTAGGTAGCAGCCGTAGTACACACTAAGTAGGTATCAGCAGCAGCAGCAGTCCCAGCAGTCCCAGCAGCAGTCCCAGCACGGCCGCCTGCCGCGGTCGACGACGTTGAGCCACTTAGTCAGACTCTTGCAAAGCCGCTGTGTGTGCAGCAGACGACGGACGGTTGATGCGAGGTGGGGGGGTTGTCGACCAAAGCGGCATGAAAGCCGGCCGACGTGGTGCAAACAGGCTGAGGCAGCTGGCGGCGACCGACCTAGTGGCTCTGACGACAATATGCCGAGGAGACCAGGTCATGGGCCATGGGCAGGCGAGCGAGCGATGCTGCGATGGTCTTGGAGTCGGGAAAGAAGGAAAACATGTGCCCTGTGCTGTGCTGGACGGCCGTGGTCGTGTGTCAGTTGGCGTGGGTGGATGGGTGGGCGGATGGGAGGAGGGATGAATGGATGGATGGATGAATTGGGCATATGGAGGCGTGTGTGTGAGTGTGTGAGTGAGTGTGTGCATGTACATGTGCTTGAGTGTGTGTGAATGTGAATGTGAATGTGAATGTGAATGTGAATGTGAGTGTGTGTGTGGATGGGCGAGTGGCTGTCTGTCCTGGGGCACATCCGTTCTGGGACGCCCCTTCCCTCCCTGTGGGATGGCCCCTTCCCTCTGGTCGCACGCAGCAGGAGCGTTGGAGGCAGCGGGCTGGGGGGGGCGAGGAAGGAGCAGTGGTGCGCGCGTCAGGAACGACGAGGCAGGCGTGGGAAGCGAACGTTTAGCAGGCCTAGCAGGCCAGACAGCCCATGTCTATTGGATGCGGAATCGGGGCCTCGTGGCAATCCCAGCCGGCACCTCGACGGGGGCATTGCGGCATACCCAGGCATAACCACGACTCGACAAGACTCGACTCGACTCGTCAAGACTACACACGAATTTTCTAGACGGCGCGCAAAGCTTATCGCCGCCCGTCGTGACACCACGCCGCCCGCTCCTCCAAGCTGCTGAGCAGAGAGCTGGAGCCTCGAGCCCGTCGGCGCGGCCATCTGCACGGCATCCTCCTCCATCCTCTAGCCTCTTGGGCGCTGCTCGAGGCCAACTAACCAACCCCACATGCATGCCGTCGTCGTGTATGCAACGGCGAGCCACACACACCTCCTCACGTGCGACTGATGCTGCTGCACCACCTCCGCCTCCACCATCCACACACGTCTCTTGCTGATGCTGCTACTGCTCCTGCTCCTGCTCCCGCTCGTATCAACGTACTTAGCAGTCATGTTCACACCATGGCCATGGCTAATAACAACGTCGACGATACTCCTCCACTTTCATCTCCAACCGAGCCTGTCCATTCTACTCGACCGGCACCACCCTCATCAAACCTCCCTTTGTCTGCACGCTGTACCATCACGTATACAGCAACTCGACCATCGCTTGTCCGCACCCGACTCGCGGCCGGTAAAGACGATCAGTTCCCACCTATACTACAAGCTGGCCTCATATCCTCCTGCATGCCTCTCGTCACCAGCCCCCGCTACCCCCTTTGCGTCTGCTCATGGTCACTTCCCTTCCCAATCAAGCCCCGGCCTGTGGCTTGCCGACTCCGCTGAACGGCTGCATGGGGGGTCGCCAGCAGCCAAGCTTTGTGTGGACCCTCGACTCTGGTTCCGCCATGCCACCACCCATGCCTAGCCATCTTTTTGTTGCATGCTCTACACATGTACATACGTACATACTCTACAAAACAGGAACCCGCCTTGCTTTGTGCCTGTGTGCTCTGCAGACCCGGCCCGCACCTGCCCCCGCCCAAATCTGCCGCCCGGTTTGATGTGCACTCATGTGCTATAGGTGTAGTACGTACGTATGTACATACTTGCTCACTCGAGTCTTCTCTATCAGTGGGCCCATTTTGGTCATGGGCCAAGCAAACACCTACTCCAACTCTGCTCTGTCTCCGGCCTGCCACGCTGGCTTGTGCGGTGGCTGCAAAACCAACACTGTGTGGCCGGGCATCAGCAACCCCCACGAAACATTATGCACTCGCCCTTGCCACTTGTGACTTGCAATGCAACAATCAAACCACTCGTCATCGTCAACCATAAAGCGTCGTCACGTCCATATGTGCTGGACCTATACCTACAGCTTCACTTGCTAATTCCCGCATCCCGTCTGCACACATGCAGAGCGCTCTCGACGGTCACGCCAAGCAATGCGCGACGCATCCCTCTGGCCAAAGGATTGCGGCACGAGATCCCACAAATATTTTGCGCAAAGTCGACATCATCCGATGTCCGTCCAATCCGGCTAGTGCTTTTCCTGTTCCTTGTCAAAAGCAAATCAGTGCGCGGTTCGTCTTGCTGCTTCCACATGGGCCGGGTCATCTTCCCCGACAAAGCGACATCTGGGTTTCATCCCGCCCTCTCTTGACTCTTCTGAGCCGAGCCTGCATCTCGCCACACTCAGTACGTTCGCAGCAAAGGAACAGCTTTCGTCATGTCCAAACAGCTCGACCACCACGCCAAGCATCATTTCCTGCTCGACTACCGCCTGATTGCTGATTGTCGTCACATAGGCCTGCATCTGCGCCCATGGAGATTATGTACATCCCTCCACTTCTCCACAAGCACATCGCATGCCACCCATTGAGGAAAAAAACCGTCCTTGGTGGTTGAACAGAGCATGCGGACCTACATGCACCGGTCTGGTAGTGGAATTGCATGGCCATGAAACACTACGACGCAAACCTGATTATAAGGGTGTCACGATAGTATGACCATGCGACTTTGAGTGTGTTGAGCCACAACAACCCACGGTTTATTGGCCGACCTCGTGGGATAACCTGCCCGCCGTGCCAGGTACCCACACACGTGTTGCCATAACGCTCATCCCTTCCACTTGCCACAACTTGCCATCGACTCTGGAAACGATCTGCGATGTCAAGCCGGCCGACTACATTTCATTTTCAAGGTCACGTCGACCGACGTTGGCCCACTCGGAGTAGTGTATACATATGACAGTTGACTATATCATAGTACACAGAGTAGACATGAGTCGGAGCTAAGTCCTTTGAGCTTATGCTCTCCTACCCCTCACTTTGAAGCTGCAGGGGCGCCGTTGATCTGGTTTCGTTGCCACTAGATTTTGCACGCCTATGTACATATGTATGTACGCATGCAAGGTTACGACTGCAGCGAGACCCAACCACTGTTACTACAAACCATTGGGCTCACCGCCTCTCCCAGATGTCTGCCAAGATATCTTCTGCCTCATGACCTCGGCCCGACATCCTCTCTGTTGCTGTGATAATGATTCTGTAACGAGCAAGACATAGGTTCACATTGAATATTGCATCTATCCGGTAAAATCGGACTCTGGCCCTCCGTTGACCACCATTGCTGGGTTCCGGTCACATGATTGTCACTAGTAATACACATTATAAATTGTTTGCTAGGTGTGGCACAGGTTCGGCAGAGGGGACTTTGTCCAGCTGTGATTCTAGATGCCGCAGTAGGTTTCAAGGCATCCACTCCACGTGGTCAGCCAGCCATCATACCCACCATGCCAACGGGAGCCGGCGTGGCGCTTCTTAGAATATCTCAAATCCTTCGTCCGCCAATCTGCGGTATCTGCAGATTGCAGTTTTTCACCGACATGAGAAGGAGCTGCGTGTAAGCTAATCGCAGGCTGTAACACACAGGGTGCGGCTTATCGCTTATCGCTTACTTATCCCATCAGGCACTGCCGTGTACCTTTATTTCAATCTCTAACCTTCTAACTCCAACCGTCCCATCGCCGGACAAACACGGCTCACACTCCTTCATCTTCCCCACACAGCAAGCCCAAGTGTCGCATCCGCACCGCATGTATATGGTCGTGTCGCGACCTTGCACCGAGGATTCAGCTGCAGGAATTAGTCCTTTGGACACTAGCGCCAATCAACCACACGGGTTAATATTGCACAGAATCAAACTATGGAACAGTGTTCATACCCGGATATGCTTTGGTTCCCGTGCTTACACGGTACTTACTCTTCGGAAGCACGCGGTTGTCTGTCCTTGAGCTGACTCCAATTTTCGAAAAGTTCGGCCTTGTTGTGTGTAATCAATCCCACTCGGCCTTAGCATTGGTTATCACAAGGAGTCCCTTGCATATGCAACTAACATTTGGACCACATAAGTGAGGCAACTACCGTACATGCTCGATGGTAGTTGCCGGTTTGTAAATACGGAGATGCTGCCAGCTTGATGGTAATTGTGAATAACTAGAATTACCGATATACGAACGCAAAGCCAGTCTTACTTTACTACTCCCAAGACGCTGCAAAGAATTGAAATTGCACTACTGACAGATTCATTTTGTAGAAACGGGCCGAAGAGCTAAAGCCTACCTGGCTCGCGGCCTTATCCCTTCCAAAATAACAAACTATTCGAGGCCGCACAACAAGGCGCTGCAACGCGCCGGCCTGCCATGGCTTCGGTCTGAAGTTCCAAGACATCAAACCGGGAACACCCTGTTCGCCCAGACCTCAAAGCTGCATTATCAGCCTCATTCATCTAAGTATATGAACCAAGTAAATGAAGGATATACCTAATTAGGTGTTCGCACGTTCTGCTTTCTCTTTCCCTAAACGTCATGCCTAGATACCCAGTGATTGGAAGCTTTTTGGCACACGCAGTATGCTCGCTCCCTAAGCAAACGGCCGGTCCTTCCGAAGAGAAAGAACCATTTTACATCGTATAGTACTACCGAGCCTACACATACACATGTCTGATAGAAGAAACTGTTCTGGCAATCTTTTGCGGTAACCGAGATTCTAAGCTGTCAAACCAGAAGCAATTGCTTCCCCCCCCCCAACATTTTACACACTTTTTCAGCCATCGCCAAAGTCAAAAGAAAAGGTGGAAAAGAAAAGGACCTGTCAGACTGTTTTATGTCCATTGGCTCTTTTTTTGCAAGAACCTAATTGCAGCCAAAAATGATGCGGCAGCTAATTTTAAAACTAGGTTGGGCCCGTCATGTTTATTAGTGCAAGGCGAGGCCTAAGATTGGGTATGTCTGCACTAATTTCTTATCTTGTAGGTTCGACATTCCACATCGGTAGGTCAACGCGCACCACTGCACCAGCTATCGTGTAGTAAGTCTGTAAGTATACCGCCACATGCGCGCGCCAGACGATCTTAGCCTCATTACCGGACGAGTTTGCAAAATAGGTTCCTTTTCTGGCGGTGACGGCGTCGGCAACGCCGGGCGTGTCCGTTGAGGCTAATTAGTATGTAGCTTGCATGTATGCGCAACACGAAATACCTGTTTTGCCATTCTCTCCATCTCTTTTTTTTCTATTCGCCTTGCGTAAATACGAGCAAGCTACACCGATGCACTTATGTAACAGGAGGGTGAAGAGATAGATGCTGCACGATAAGCGCATATGCATGCAGATTCACCGTTGTACATACTCTACACACACACACACACACACACACACACACACTTACCAACACCACACGAGGCTAAAACCAAAATATACCGGAATCAAGCCTCTTCCGTCCTTACTGCTGCCCCCCTACCCCCTCCTTCCCAAACAAAAAGAAAAAACACCCGGCATTCTACCTCTGGGCAACAGCTGGGCAAACTGCGGGGTCCACAACCGCAACCCACACAAACAGACGCTCCCCCCAACCCTCTCACCTTTTCTACAACCAGCCAGGTTCCCCCCCCTCCCTCCCCAAAAAAATAATTAAACCCTGACACCTACATAACATCTACATATACCTACACTACACGTACATAATCTACACCTGCGCCAATCCCTACCCCTCCCTCTCCAAGTCGCCGACCTCGACCATTTTTTTTTTCTTGTTCCGTACAATGCACGTTTTGCCCCCAATAAAAAACGCCCCGTGCTTGCATATGTTTAGCATAGAGTAAGCTACACCACTCTTCGCCCCACATGTTGCAGCCATCTTCATTTTCCCACGTGCGAAAGAAAGCGCGTGCGGCATGTTCGTGTTTCAGAAAATGGCGTGTGTATGTGTGTGTGTCGAGTCCGG
>JAODYD010000020.1:606432-657505 GCA_026262445.1 Bipolaris bicolor
CGGGTGTACATGTGTGTATTAGGTTAGTAAAAGGTAGGAGTTAGGCAAGGCGGGTTTGCGTTTTTTTGTGGAGCGGGAAGGGGGCGGGTGGGCTGAGGGATTGTTTGTGTTTTAGTACCCGTGTTGTAACGGGGGAGGGGAGGAAGTGTTAGAGATGGTAGTGATGGGTGTAGGCGCTGAAGGACGGGGATTTTTTTTGCCCGGGGCTTGCTTGGTATGGGGGAAGGGGGAAGAGAAGGGGAAGGGCGGAAGCGCTGGATGTAGTGTTACAAGGAGTTATCCTGTTCTCTTTTGGCGTGTTGGGGAATTTTCGGTGTGGTTGGGTTGGGCAATGCGGGGTTAGAGGGGCTACTACTGCTACTTGCCGGTACGGGTACGTAACTGGTGGGTTACGGATAAGAGCCGAACGCCGCATTTTCTCGACTGCCTAGTAGGGGGATTTGCCAGTAAGATGTAAGTTGTGTATGATGCAAGACTCGCCAAGGGCTAGTTCAAACCTTCTTATCTTTTTCTTTTTCCTCTTTGCGTTGTTTCCGGGGCGGGCTTCTCCGTTGTTTCGAGGGGAAGGCTGGACACATTTGCTTTTTCCCTCTCTGGTGTCACAGATCAGCACCGCTACGATCACTTTGGTTTTTCTGTGTACCATCGTTTTTTGGGGGGGGAGAAAAGATAGTCAGGAACAAGTGCCATGCCCACTTGCCACATGGCAGCCACATTCTCAACGGTCTGATCCACAACCATATTTTTTCCCTTCGCTATTACTTTTGAAGCTATAAAAAGATTTAGACTGAGAGACTTTGTTCTATAGAAGCATTTGTGACCCGTTTTCTTTGGGAAAAGGAAGCAAGGAGAGTGGACTTTGTTGAACTACACCACATGTTACACTTAGTCAAACATGAATTCGCCGTTGAGTGTTTCCAAGGCCGTCTTTTCTGCTGCACCTATCTAAGCTCGACGCCTAAGCGCGCGACAATCAAAGCCCTCAGTCGCTCGTGCATCTCGTTTGTTTCCTTATTGGTGAGTGTGCGCTCCAAGCTGCGATAATTGATACGGTAGCACATGCTCCTTCGTCCCGTCTTGGGGTGCACAAACTCATCTACCAGACGGACGTCTTCGACGAGATCGCCGCAGACTTCGCGTGCAATTTCCATGACATCGTTTTCGTGGAACGGAGGGGTTGATGTTGGGACAGGGGCCGCGGGCGCAATCGGTGTGCCAGGGGCCGAAGCGCCAGAGGGCGATTCGGGTGACACGACCTGATTTGGTGATGCTGCTGCTGATGTAGGCGGGTGCGTAGCTGCAGCACCGCCAGCAGCGCTTGAACTGCTTCTCAACCAAAAACTAACATCTTTGAAACATTCCGGGTACTTGCTAAAGGGGATGAATGGGGTGATGGATTTCTGCTCGCTGAACTGCGATAGGAAGCGCTCGTCCTTTGACCAGAATAGGCGAATGTCGGGAATAGAGTAGAGGAGCATGGCGATACGCTCGAGACCTAGTCCAAACGCCCATCCTATGCGGTTGGGCACAGAGGCGTTGTTTAAGATAGGTTGAGAGACAATACCACAACCCAGCACTTCGAGCCAGTCGCCCTGCCAGAAGACTTCTAGTTCCCATGACGGCGAGGTAAAAGGAAAGTAGGCCTCGACCCAGCGCACCTTGAGTGGCTCAGCAGAAGTCTCCGTATCTGAAGCGGATTTTGCGGCGTTGAAGATAGTCACCACCATGTCTTCGAGACTGCGTTTGAGATGTGCAGCTATGGCTTCGACTTCTTCTGGCGAGTGGCCTGCCTGCAGTGGGTTGCGTTCCGCATGATAAGTTGGGTTTGGATCTTCAACAGCAATGTCGTGCTTGGGTATCTTTTCTACATCTTCCCAGATTATATCGGCAAGGTTCTTGCCTTCTTTCTCAGCCTGCTGTCGATCCCATGTCCGCGCTCCCTCCATCTGATGGAAGACGGGGTAGTGACTTCGATCAATGGCATCCCTCCTGTAAACATCTGCGCTGATGAGGTACCCTTCACTTTCATTGTTGCGGAATGTGTCGGCTTGGTGAGCAGAAGTGTGTGTTCGTAATACGGTTTCTTTGTTTAGATAGTACGTGTCTGTTCTGCTTCGCCCAATGTGATCCAGTGGAAAACCAAGCGAGTCGAAATTTTGCCCAGTGGTAACAATTGGAAAGAGATTGTTGTGTGTCTTGTATCCAGGAAACCGAGACTCAATCAATTTCCGTGTGATTGTGAGAGGGTGGTCTGGTTGAAGATGTAGACGCCTGGGTATCGCATCGAGAATTGACGAAGGTGTGTTCATCCACTCATCAGTCTTGTATGTTTTCCCTTCTATCTTAACCTCTCTGGGTAATTCTCCTAGAGAGTCTTAGAAATGTATTTCTTTGATTCACATCGCTAATGTTTTGCATGCATACGTATAGTACAATGGTCCATACCAAAGATAATTCGTCACATGATAGCAACATACCTGAAGAGTTGTATCTCACGTTGCGCAGCGTAAGTCGAGAGGCCAATTGAGGTCTCCATATCCGCAACGGTGCCCCTGAGTATATCTGGCGGCATGTCGCAGCCGAGCATAAAGGTATTCGCATTTTTGCAGTATAGCGATTGTCTTGGTTAGTCGTGCAGCCCGCAAAACCGTACGCGACGCCAAGCCAAGCCAGCTCCGGGCTTAAATCCGAATGCAGGGATGACGTCCGCATGCTGATTTCTCGGTCCCTTAACAACCACCGAACTTTCACGAGCAAATCTTTGTTATAAGGCTGCGGTACGGCTTTGTCCGCTCTACTACACCCACCCCTGGCCAGCTTCACATGCCGCTGCTGCGCAGTGTCTCGCATTCAACATGGCTCAAGCCGCGAAGAGGGTGACTTTGCCCGAACTGCGCAAAAGTGAAGATGTAAAGCCTGTCAAGAAAACGCCGATTCATTATCCCTTCTGGTTCGGCGGCAGCGCAAGCTGTTTTGCGACTTTCTTCACCCATCCGCTGGATCTTGGTAAGTCTTTGCGATCTTCTTTCGTACGATATGTGGGGGTTTTGGCTAATAATGGGAATAGTAAAGGTATGTCACGCAGGGTCTCATGCGCCTGTTCTTGTTTACTCACAACTTTTAGGTCCGCCTACAAACACAGGCGACTCATGGCGTACGGTTAAACATGGTGCAAATGTTTTCTCATGTTATGAAAACCGATGGTGTACTGGGTCTTTACAAGGGCGTACGCCTTCCCCACTCAGCCTTGACGACAATTTCTAATAGACTATAGATATCTGCGGCGCAGCTTCGTCAAGGCACATATAGTATGACACGCTTCGGTGTGTACGAATCGCTAAAAGCCCGCATGACAACGACCGATAAGAGACCTTCGTTCCTTACACTCGTTGGTATGGCCTCAGTATCAGGCTTTCTTGGTGGCTTTGCTGGAAATCCAGGAGACATCCTGAACGTGCGCATGCAACATGATGCTGCGCTGCCGAAAGAGAAGAGGCGAGGCTACAAAAATGCGATTGACGGCATAATACGCATGTCGCGAGAAGAAGGCGTAGCTAGCCTGTGGAAAGGCGTTTGGCCCAACTCCTCAAGAGCCGTGCTCATGACTGTTGGCCAACTGGCGACTTACGATGGATTCAAGCGTGTCCTATTGAACTACACGCCTCTTCGGGACAATCTCACCACGCATTTCACCGCATCTTTTCTGGCAGGTTTTGTCGCTACCACGATCTGTTCGCCAGTAGACGTTATCAAGACCAAAGTCATGAGTTCAAGCGATAATGCGGGCCTTGTCAAGACAGTCTCAGATACGATGAGGACCGAGGGATTCCGCTGGATGTTCAAGGGCTGGGTACCAAGTTTCATTCGCGTCGGCCCCCATACTGTGCTCACGTTTCTATTCTTGGAACAACATAAAAAGGTCTATCGCCAGCTCAAGAGGGTAGACTAGAGGGAAGACGTGAAGAAAAACGAGCTTACAAGAGAGCTGAGGTTGAGGTATAGACGGGTTCACGATACCACATGGGCGGGCGTTTGGCGCGGACAGCATTCTTGCAGCGCTTCACTGTTACTTGTATATAGAGGCAGGTCTCCAGCACATAGAAGGAGGTACCGATACACGACTGGTAATGCATCTCTGGTGGAGTTCGCGAGCAGATTGAGAAGACATTGACATGAGAACAAAATTGTATTCGTTCAAGTCCCTTCAACGATGATCCAGGCCGACTACCACAACCCATTACGATGAGTACATACTTGTACATCTTACTCTTTCAATACCCATGCTTCGCCAATTCCTCCTCTGTATACTCCCACAGTTTCTTCCTCAACCCCTCATCCCTCGCATGCTTACTACCACCATCCTTCTTACCAACCGGTATATAATACGCTCCGTTCTCGAGCTGTTCCTTGGGCACCGTCGCACACCACGTAGTATTCAGTGCTCCACCCTCCGGTCCTCTAAAATGACCCGGCAGAACCAAGCCCATGATCGCAAACACCCACAGCCCAACCTTTAAAAAGATATTGGTGCGCAGCGTGTTGAACAGATCCGTCATAATCACACCTGGGTGCAGCGATACAGACGTGATCTGGGGATAGTGTTCAGCGAGAGCCTTAGCATAGACCAGGTTCGCAAGCTTCGACGAGCCATATCGGCGCATAGTGCTCTGCTGCTCTAGCGCACCCTGGTCGAAGAGAATGCCCTGGGAAACAGACATGACGTGTCCGTAGCTGCTCAGACTGATGATGCGCACGTCGGCGCCTGGCAGCTTGGCCGTCTCGAGCATGGTGGGCAGCAGCAGCTTGGTAAGCAGCGCGTGACCCATATGGTTTGTGCCAAACTGGATCTCGTAGCCCTCTTTCGTCGTGCTGTACGGCGTCGCCATGATACCCGCGTTGTTGATCAGGATGTCGAGACGCGACTCGCGGGCCTTGAATGTAGAAGCTGCTTCGGCGATGGACGCAAAGGACGTCAGGTCGAGGGAGAGGTACTCAATGTTGCAGGCGTTGGGCACTGAGGATTTGATCGAGGCAATGGCATCGCGGGCTTTGGACTCGCTGCGGGCGGCGAGGTAGATGCATGCGGGGTTATGGGCAGCGAGGTATGCGATTGTTTGCTTGCCTAGGCCAGCATTGCCTATGTGGACGCGTTAGGGAGGTTGTGGTTGAGATACTGGTGTCGCTGGGAGCGGCTGCGAAGAAGGAAACGTATATGCGTACATACCACCAGTCACTAGGATGACTTTGCCCTCCAGGCTTCCAATGTCGGTCGCGGGATTAAAACCCATGGTGATGCTTCGTAACGGGTATATGGGTATCGCGTGAAGAAGCTGTGTCCGTATGGCCTTGGAGTGGTGTAGATGTGTTTCCTGCAGTAAGAGCGCGAAGGTGTTGATCTGTTGGATCCGGTGTATCCGAGACGCCGACTGTCGCCGCTACAATGGGCGTTTCCTTAGAATTTAGAGTTTTTGCGGTATTCCCTGGCCCAGTCTACTCGTCGTAGGCCCATGGTAGCAGTACGTCTCATCTCCAATGGGTCGGCGACATGCCGAGGTTGAGGGTGCGCCATGACGTCGTATCCGGACCCTGTCTCGGTGCGAAAGGCCTCGATAGCCCAACGCATCTACAATCGTGTTGTGATTCCAATGCAGAGCCCTACAAGGCCATACTGACGGAAGTCGATGCAGTTTACTCGGAAGTTGTGAGAGAATCGATTGCCCCAATTAGTGCTTACCACGCTGCTGATATGCATGTGGGCGTTCTGGGCAACGCTTCAACATATTGATTAGTTAGTTAACTACGTATAAAAAAAAGGGATTAATATTTCTTCGGAAATACGAGGTACTGTTCAGTCTTTAAGCCATATATAATTTCTGTTTGGTCCCAGAGTATTGATACAGATTATATCATAAATTGCCATACCTCAATAATACATCATCTCAGCCCCCAAAATAGCCCCCACCTCGAGTCAAGCTCAGAAGAATGTCATTCCCCGCCTCCAGTCTGCCTTTAGTATCTGATCCTGGTATTATGGATACGAACAGTGTCTCTTCATTACATATCGCCAGTGAGGTCAATCGCTTCACTCATTTGTTCTTTCGTCGGGCGAGAGACAGGCATACGTCTTTTGGTATTGGGTTTTGGCCGTACCTGGGGAGCAGATGAGTCCAGTGATGAAGGAGCTACATGTCGTGATAATGCTGGTGCATCAAGGCCAGCTGTAACAGGCAACTGTGGAGACACAGGTACAATGACGCCCTTCATCTCTTTCTTTGTATGACCAGGTGTAAAAGCACCGTGATCTTCGGGACGCGCTGGAGTCATGCGGGATGGGTAGAGTGGAAAATTCTCCATTGTTTGCGGGATGACATTGTTACTTGGAGGATTGTTCGAAACAGTCGCATCTGCTGGCTTCGAGCCCTTGCGACGTCGTTTCATTGGCGGCATATTTGAAGACTCAGCTTCAACAGCCGTCTTTAGTGGCGATAATGTAACCTTCGAGAAGGCCTCAGACGAAACCCTCTTCCTGAAACCGTCTAGTAAGACTTTCGCCGAAATGGACGATTGAATGTTTGCCGCCGAACCCAACATTGTAGATGCGGGGTTTTTTTCTGTAATGTCGTCTTCAACACCCCCGCGAATCACTCTCAAGCCGTCAATGATTTCCCACATGAATTTCCACACTTGGCGATTAAGGCGAAGATCTGAAAAAGATTCGCGAAGCATTTCTCGGAATATCCTGATATCTCTTAGGAGAACTTCGTGACCCATTTCCAAGTACATGGAAACCAGGACAGCCACCCCTACCATCTCTACAGGTGCAAATGTTTGGACACCGCGCAGATATTTATTCGCATTAGTGAAGATATCGGGATCCAGCTGTGCTAGCTCACTAAAAGTTTTCCAGACGGCTGCAAGGTGAGATTTTGTAGCATCAGTGACTGCTGCCGCATTATCCAGCAGTTTAGGGACTGCGTTGTAGGCTGCCTGGAAGACTGGAATTCCGCTTTCGTTTGCTGCACGTGAATTCCTGACTTCAATAATCTGACTAAAACAGGCCATGGTGATTTGGAAATCCTTTGCGCGACTCCGGTCTTTCATTAACTCGTAGATGACGGGGAAATCTTGTACAAAGAGCTTTGCTAGTTCCTGCCATGGTCCCGATTTTGCTCGTATCTTCTCGGCTGCGCTTAGCTGAACACCCATCTGAACTCTGGCAAACAAGCCCTCCTCTTGCTCCTGGGTCAACTCTGAGAACTGGAAGGTAACAAAGTCTTTCTCTAGAAAGAGTTTCTGGGTCTTTAGCGGGAGTAAGCGTTTGCGTTTAGTCCCTGGAGCCTCGCAAAACCACCTTGAAATGTTGGTGAGCATACCTAAGTAGTGACAGATCTCAAAAAAAACTCACCACTTCTCTCCCTGGTGGTCATGGCAAGGAATCATTCCTTTCGCAAAAGCTCTTACAGAAGACAAACGCTGCTTCCCATCGACACACACAAAGGTGGCACGTGTTTGTCTAGTGCTTGAGATATGATCCGTCTTTTTGTTTAGAATAATCGGAGGGATGTAGTAGTTTTCTGCGGGGTTAGCCAGACTAGATGGAAGGGACATAGAAAAGGTGTAGATTACCCATCAACGAGTTTATCAAGCCAGTCATGCGATCCGCTGAATGGAGTTAGTATAATCGCAATAGTAGTCGACTCGTGTTATCCTTACCTGTCCAAACAACCTCCCGCTGGTATTCCGGGTCAACATCGATGGTGCCATCTTCGAGCTCCTCTAGTCTTTGTTAGCACCCCCTAGTAAAGCTTCTCTAAGCTCTTCTCTTACTTATCAGACTCGCCATATTTCGCATGTGAACGTTCGGGTGCGGCAGTTGTGGTCGCGGCTTGTAAGTGCTCGAATCGTCTTGCTCATTCTGCGCAACAATGTCGCTATTGTTTTCGTCTTTGACAACGGACTGAGGCGCGACGGCTTCTTTAGCGCGCATATTGATCAGGCCAGTTGTGCTTTTGGTGTTCATGCTGGTGAGATCATTTCATGTTTGTGTGATGTAGAATATAGGTCTGGAGGTAACTAGGTTAGAGTGGGACTTATCTGGGAAGGAGCTAACCCTGGTTGACGCTAGTTTAACACCCACATTCAGCAGGTAAAAGAGCAGTAGTATCGACAGTTGGCAGCACTGAGTACTTCGGCAGCACTAACTAGAAGTATAACACCATAAGTTCTGAACCTAAAAGACCAATTCTTCTTCCCTCGCAACCGAAGCTCATATCTAGGAGTTCCTACGAAATGTCGACCATTGTTGTGCACAATCTTAGTAGATATGAAGAAAGTATCCTGTATGGTTCGCCGAGACTAGGCGACTTGTATCTATCGGAGCTAAGCACTGTATTGCATCTTACCCATGGTAATCGCACTAGCGTTCTTCTCCGCGGACATAACAAGGCGCAATAGGTAGTAGGCCTGTAAGGCCCAATAGAGTTCGTCCGTTAGTGATAGGTTGATAACTGCTCTAACTAACCACTTCTATGAAATCCAAATGTTTTCGTTTCAGTAATCTTTGCGCAATCGTCCCTTCAGTGTCATCTCCTAAACTTCGAGAGGACTTCTGCAATTTGTATTTGGAACGATTGATTTAACTTCCCAAAAGTCAATTGAGCATGGCGGCCTCGACATTATGGGCTCAGCTTTACCTTGCCCATAGGCTGTGATTGGAGTATAAGGAGATGTGCACCCTCCAGACTTTTGGTCTTAACGCGAAGGGAAAAACAACAATGGAAATAGGGCTGATGGAGGTACGGTGCATCGCGTAGGTGGCACTTATGATCGTAAGGTAGAAATGGTGTTCTTCTTTCAATAGAACACACTGTTGGATCTGATCATTGTCGTGACGATGATGGACGGCTTGATTCTCTTGCTAGTAGCGCTGCCGAAATGCGGGGCGAGGAAGTGCATATTTAATAAGTTTGTCGACGATGCTGGCAAACATAGTGCAGCGTGTGGGGCATGGCCAACCTATACGTATCAGTAAATGCATTGGAATGGTATGAGCAGGACCTGTTGTAAATCTTCCTCAAGCAGGTTCCCAGTCCCCCCACATCGTGCACGATCAAGTGTCTTTGCCAGCCGCAACATCAGTCAGTACGGGAATGCTTTGTGCATGCATTGCTTCATGAAACATCGGCAAATCAGGGCCAATCTGGCGAGCGAGCCGTCGGACCGAAATGGAAATTGGAATCCCTGCATCATTCCCGTCACTTCAAGGGATGCAAGCTCAACAAAACTATGCTAAGTCCGACGCTCATGTATATTTAACTATATGGAAGCATATGAATGCTATCGCACTTCAAAATTCCTATTGTATTTTATGGTGGTTCACCTTTGATTGCGAGTACATGTCTCTAAGATGAAGTGTATCCAGTCCTGTTTCGCAGGGCTTCTGACTGGGCTTCCTTCTGCCCTATCCCTCTCGCTTGATGCCCGAAGCTGCCCCTTGACTTTTGACGGTCGAATTCCCCAGAATTTCACCGGAGACACATTCGAAACTGCGAAGAGTCCTTTCAATCCTAAATATGTTCTAGGGCAGAGTAAGATATCTAAGCTATCATGGTCTGTGCCCACTGACATGTTCAACTCCCTCAGACCAGACATGGAGGGAAGTGATATCATTTCCCGACGTGGAGCCATCGATCTTTGACCAAGTAGCTGGAACAAAACCCATCGAGTTAGAGATAACGTAAATCACCTCACTGGTTTCTATCGTAAC
The DNA here is from genome assembly GCA_026262445.1 of Bipolaris bicolor. Taxonomy (NCBI): domain Eukaryota; kingdom Fungi; phylum Ascomycota; class Dothideomycetes; order Pleosporales; family Pleosporaceae; genus Bipolaris; species Bipolaris bicolor. The sequence goes on from JAODYD010000020.1 coordinate 616,199, forward strand.
TACAGCTTGATAATGTATCTGTAGTGACCGGTCCGTCTTCGCATCGTCCTCCGAAGGCCGCGAGACCGCACTCCGCCGAGCTGAGCTACTCGTGAATGGAAAAAACCAGACTGTCTCTGGCAAAGTCACATGGCTTTTCTCTATGCGAACTTCACCATATGCTCTCAACCTCTCACACGAGTATCTTCTCGCTTTCCATGAAGCCCAGGACTTCCAGGCAGATTTCTGGTCTCTTAAAGTCGGACTACCGATGCAGGAAACTCTTCGTGGACCGAACGGCACAGGTGGAGGTGATGATTTGACAGCATATGGCGAGAACATTGGATTCATACACCCCGATGTCACAGAGTCTATGTTGAAGACCGGCAGCGTCATCTATCTTCAGGGTTGGAAATGGGCTAAGAAAGTCCAGACATACTTCATGGCGCCCTTCACTTCAGACATCTGGCACAACTTTGGGCTGTACCTTGACTTCGACGACAACCAGATGCAAATTGCTTATTCAACAGGAAATGATGGGTTGAAAATAGTGACGCCCTTGTTGGCAAACAACATATCTGGGAAAGCTCCTACTACTCTGGGCGAGACACATTGGGGCTTGCAGAAGAGGCCAGTTGGTGCGAATATCAACAACTTCCTTTTCGAGGGCTTGCAGCCTCACGGTGTTCGGGAACGACTGGCCATTGGGGGGATTTTGCAGGTGCGCGGGAGTCTGGAGGATTGTTCTAAGATTTAGCCCGTTTAACAAAAAGGAAACTGGCTTATACAAGAAGTTAAATGTAAAGTTTGAAACAATGCTGTTGGAATTCTATGTAAGAAATTTTGTGAGCTCTAATATATTAGCGATATCTACGTGCCTACTCTTTGCACTGACGATGTTTCGATACAAAAATAGTCATTCGTTTGCGACAGGTATCACTGGTGCAACGTTAGGGGTCCTTTCTGCTCTTAGCAATCCGTTTGTCTGGCCCTTTGCTATGAATTTCAGACCATGTAAGATATGGTTTTGGCCAGTAAGCTTGGCACATACTAAGCGGCCGAATATACCGGCAATGATGCCAGTTAGGTAGTATACAAAACGCCGAACAGCAAACACTACTTACGAATGTGATGATAGCCAATATTCTTCCATGAATGTATAAGATAAACTACTTGATTGATATACGATATATCGTCCTGGGCGTAAGTTGCCATTCCGTACTCCTGTAGAACATGGCGATCTCAGCCTTCCCTTGTTCTTAAACACTGCAGCTGGAACATAAAGTCGGAAAATTACATTGGATTCCGGCCTAGCACCTCCTGTAACAGTATCTGGCTCTATAGCACTTGCGGAACCTTTTACTTCTGGCCAGGCTGATGGGACTGAATATGCTGCCCCGTGATTTACGTAGCGAAGGTCTTGGCAGCTAGCCTTCGGCTATGTACTACCTGCATCAACGCTCGCCATCAACACTCTGCATTCCAATCGCCAAGTCTTTTTCACCGACTCATCGTGGAATTATTGCCCTCATATTATTTCACTATTGTTTAGATCGCCGCCTGAACATATCTTCATGCGACTCCTGCAGATTCGTGGCTGTGACGAGCTCAGCCTTGTCCAGCGGTTGCCTGATGATCTCCCACCTTACGCCATTCTTTCACACACCTGGGGCCCCTCCAATGAAGAAGTAACTTACCAAGATCTTCTGGACGGAAAAGGTACAGAGAAGGTCGGTTACCGTAAACTTGTCTTATGCGGAAGACAAGCCGTTCAGGACGGCTTTCAGTACTTTTGGGTCGACACGTGCTGTATCGACAAAACAAGCAGCGCAGAACTTTCGGAAGCAATAAACTCAATGTACTCCTGGTATCAGTCAGCAGGCGTATGTTATGCGTATCTAGCTGATATAGGCCCCGAGGATAGCTTTCCGACAAGCAAATGGTTTACTAGAGGGTGGACGCTCCAGGAGTTGTTGGCACCAGAAGAAGTGATATTCTTCGACAAGAACTGGACTCTTCTGGGGACTAGAGCAGGCCTGGGAGAAGAGATATCTGAACGTACCCGGATTTCTGTCAGCGTGCTCTCACAAGCAGAACCTGTCGAAACTTTCAGCGTTGCACAAAGAATGTCATGGGCTGCAGAAAGAAAAACGACGAGGATAGAAGACATAGCCTATTGTCTACTAGGCATATTCAACATCAACATGCCTTTGATATATGGAGAAGGAGAAAATGCTTTCATCAGACTCCAAGAGGAAATCTTGAAGATATCGGATGATCACAGTATTTTCGCGTGGCGATCAACCGATGATCGTGGTGGTTGCCTGGCTACTTCGCCAGCCTCATTTCGCAAATCGGGAAAAATCGTACAATGCCTTACCTTAGATAAGTCCTATGACCCAGTCATATTGAGCGGAAAGGGAGTTCACCTTAACGTCCGATTTATGGGTATTGGTCACGACAAGCTTGGTTGTGCAAAACTCGATTGCCATGAAGAAGGAAGTGGAGATAAGCGGATTTCGATCTATCTGAGGGATACGAGCCTGACAATGAGGCATTTGAGGAGAGTCAAGACTGAGGAATTCGCGCAGACAGATTTTGGGGATTTCGTGTCATCACGGTATCCGGTCAGAAGATTGTGCATCCAAAAATCGCGCGTGGAATCGAGACGGAAAGGCCGGCTCTATGGGGAGCCTATGGGTATTGCATCCATTACAGTCGCTTCTGGACAACTATCACAAGAAGAAAAAATGGCTGAAAGTCCTAAGTCACTGCTTGAGGCAGTCAAAATAGGGACCGAGGACGGTGTGTGGCTGCTTTTGACAAGAGGAGACATCGAAGTGAATGAAGAAGACCAGGATAATCTCACAGCTTTGACTTACGCTGCACGTAATGGAAAAGAGAACATTGTCAAGATGTTATTAAATCACACAGATGTCGATATCAGTCCTCGAGATCTACAGGAGCGGACGCCACTGTGGTGGGCAACATCGTATGGACACAACGCAGTGGTCCGACTTCTACTCGAAACGAGTAAAGCGAAGGTCAACTTAGCAGACAAGAATGACTCAACGCCATTGTCCATAGCAGTAAAATCAGGTGACTTGGCAATGGCTCAACTACTGTTGAAAGTACATGGTATTGACGTCAATGCAAAGGATAGAAATCGGTTGACGCCCCTATTGTGGGCGATAAAATCAGCTTTGAAATTGGCTGTAGAAAAGGACCGACGCCGCAAGTTAGATAAAACAATAGCGATTATTCGATTGCTGCTAGAGGTGGGCAAAGCCAACCCTAACATAAGAGATGGAGATGAGCGAACTTCGTTTTCTTACCTAGCAGCGGCAAAGGATGAAAGAATGGAGCCCATACGTACACTGCTGGTACGGGAGATGGTCTTGTATGAAAGCAGCTCACTGGATCAGAATAGCAACACTCCGCTATTGGGAGCAGTTCTGTCAAGCGAGCTTGAAGTGATTGAACTGCTCCTAGAGACACGAAAAGTCAACGTGAATTTCAGGAATATCGACGGGCTATCACCGCTACTGGCAGCAATTTTCAAGACACAAAATGTAGCGGTGACAAAGTTATTACTGAAGACACCTCAGATTGACATCAATGTAAGAGACAAAGATGGAAGAACCCCGATTTCGAGGTTGGCGAACTATGCGTCTAGTACTCGTTCCAATATGGCTAAGCTACTGCTCAACACGCCAGGTATCGCGATCAACTCAAGAGACCTCAAAGGACGGACTCCTATTATATGGGCAATAATTTCAGGCAGTAGTAACATGGTCGCGATGTTACTCAGAACACCCGGTGTAGAGGTCAACGCACAAGACGACAATGGACGGACTCCTATTTCATGGGCTGCAGCATCCAGTAACATCGAATTAGTTGAGAAACTACTAGGATCAAGCCACGTGAATATAAATCTCCAAGACAAGAACGGACGGACTCCACTTTCATGGGCTGCAGAAACCGGAAATATCGCCGTAGTTAAGGTACTACTCGAGCTGAGCCACGTGAATATAAATCTCCAAGATGATAACGGACGGACTCCACTTTTATGGGCTGTGCGAACAGGAGATATCACCGTAGTGAAGAGACTACTCGGGGTAAGCCACGTGGATGTAAATTTACAAGATAACAATGGACGGAGTGCTCTGTCATGGGCTGCAGCGGCAGGTAATAGTGAAATGGTTAAGGCACTACTCCAGATACCAAATGTGGATGTCGGCCTGAGAGACAACTATGGAGAAACACCGTTTTCACGGGTACGAGGGATAAACGGGCATGTAGTTAGAACGATCCTTGCGAAACGAATGCGTAAGCAAGGCCTTACTGTTCTGTAGGACAATGTGAAAATCAACAAAGTATAGATGGAAAAGAGCAGGTTTCTATAGGCTGATATATAATCCGGCTTTTCGTTACAATTACAGAAGACCCCATCCTTTTGTTCCCAGCATATCACTCCAGCTCGTTAAATTCGTAAGATTAGCCATGTTACCCAATTATTACCTCATGACCGTTGGGAAAGTCTCATCCTGTGTGGCCCGAAAATATGTTGTCGAAATGAATAGCACACTGCATATTGAAATGACACGCACCCCTAGCCCATCAATCATCATAGAGAGACTCGTGATCATCATCCACCCGGGCGGCATGCCCAGCAGCGAACTGTTCCTGGAAATGTCCTTCGTCCTCGACATGCGCTGGGTCTGCCATTACCTCATCTTCTTCACCTAGTCCACCAGCCATGTATCGCGGGTCCGTTACGATGGGTACTTCTATCTCTTCATCTTCTTCCGCTTCCATGCCACTATCCGACTCTTCGCCATCGCCAATCTCAATGATTTCCAGCGCCCTGGCTTTCTCAGACAAACGAAGATGAATGTCACCGAGGTGCTCGAACTGCTGTATGTCGAGCATATCTCTTGTGCCCAGTGTGAGAACCATCATGAGACCGTGGCAAGCAACCATCTTTGTGTTCTCCGCAGGCGGAAGTAGCTCTTCAAAGGTGATTTCTTCAGCATCGGTCGCAACGCCTGTCTCTATCTGCTCACGATCTCGCTTCTCTTTCATCTTCTCGCGTATGTAGGTGATGAAGTTCTCGCCTTCGATGGAAAGCACATTAGATAGCTGTGAGTCGGTATTTGGAAGAGCTGCTACTTCGGGAAAATCTGAGCTGAGTCCTGGAAGCCCAAACTCATCGCCCGCAAAATCTGCGTCGCTTGTGAGATTAATCAAATCAAACGAAAGAGGCTGGCCTCTTCCATGCAATGGAGAGGCGGATAACAGGCGACTTCCATGTCTTCCGTGATCGGCTGAGCCAGTCATGCCGATACGCCTACTGCGAGGAATGGCTGACGAACTTCTAGCAGAAGCACTCATGTTCCATGGCATTGCAGAAAAGACGTGTTGATCATCGAGAGCAGGTGCTGCTTCACGAGGCAGTTCAACTGCAGCTTCGTCGTCTCCGAGAGGCATAGAGAATCCTTCGTCATCGGCAGCTCGAGCAGCTTCGGGCTCACCACTCTTCTGGCGTACACGACGGGCCTGTTCTTGCGTAGCATCGTCAATGCCGCTATCGCGATCATGTTTGCGTCCGATTACTTTGCGACTCATGCCAGTGATAGTCTCGAAGAGTTTGTCGCCCATGAACATGTCGAATGGATTATAACCTTCGCTTCCAGGAATACGTTGGCCAATGCCACCTAGTCCAGACCCCCATACATAATGCTCAGCATTTTTCTTTGCTTGCGTCAGAGCACGATTATGAATCTTCTGTCGAGTGGCAGCCTTCATGTTCTTGAGATAGTTCGCACCCCAATCTATCAGGTCCTTGTTACGGAGTTCCGTTGCTGTATCTGCAGGAATGGCGTGTGGAACTCGACGTCGGCGCATAGGAGCGGTAAAGGTTTCTGATGATTCTACTACTTCTGAAGACTCTTGAGACTGTAGCGCGCTACTTGAGGAATGGTTGCCGCCTTCGGGAAGCGCAATATGCATATCATCGTCATGCAACTGATATATATCAGCATCCATGGTATGTGATTTTTGTTATATGGAGAGATAGAAATTGAGAAAATTAAACAATGAGAAGGATGAGAAAACAAGAGAATGAGAAGGTGGTATTTGAGACATGCTTCCACACGTCAGGTGAAGTTTTTGCGTCAGTGAGCTGAATGTCCTGGGAACGTGGAAGATTTGTCGCAAAGCGACAACCACAACCCAGGTGAAAGAAACGACTGAATGGACAGTGCAAAAATATGTAAATGAACACTGCATAACTCACCTGATCAAGAGCCTGTTGTCCCTGTGGAGGTTCCTTTCTTACCTTATCACTCTGACCAGCATCCTCAGACCTGGGCGCACGTGCAGGCGTAGCCGGGGCTCTGAGCGACACAGTACTCGGCGGCAGCTGGATGATCTCGCCATCATCCCCAAATTCAAAATCCGGGTCTCCGATTTCGATTGTGTCGCCGGCTCCAAGCATGGCACTATGGTGACCAATGCTGCCTGTTCCATAGTCGCCTTCGAGTCTGAATCCGCCTGGAGTTACAGGGGAAGAAGTAGGGAGAACAAGACCACCTGCAGTCCCAACATAAGGAGAAGACGAATATAGCTGAGAGCCAAACGGTGTCAGAGACTGTGACTCGCCGGTGTGTGTTATGTCAAGGTTGAAGTTGCAGTCTAGATCAGCGAGTAGTTCTGGTGGAGGAGGAGCAAAATCAGGGAGGAACGAGGGATCCTCTTGTAGAATGAGTTGCTCTGGACTACAGTATATCTATTAACTGACTGTTCTGCAAAGGGGTGGATGATGATATCTCACTTGGCTTTGCCGGCATTAGGATCAAGCTCGGTATTCTGAACTGTGCGTAAGGCCATTCTCAGAGCAAGTTGAGCATTCTGTGCGTCAGAAAGAACATATCCGCACTGCTGTAGGTACACTCGCGATAGTCCATATCTGTATGTGTTAACAGTGCTGCGTATGCTGCCCGGTGAGCAGAGTGACTTACAACAAGTTTCCCTGTAGACGTAGAGCCAGGGGAGCTACTGGATCGATGATGGTTTGGCATGCTTTGGATACATCGACGTCGAGAATTTGCTTGCGGTTGATGCGCTTCAGGCTTGATTTGGCACCCAGAGTTGCAACGAGCCTGCCGTTCCTGTCAGTCGAGGGAAGGAGTAACTGACAACTATCATGACTAACCACACAGTCGCCACACCATATTTACGTGACGTGAGAACTATAAAAGTCAGTTGAGTCTCTGGGCTAGAGTTCTGCAAGGAGGCCTACTTTCGTGACTGTAAAACATGACGGTGGCGGTTAAGACATGAAACGAAAGACTGCAGCGATAGTATGAGACAGTAAAGAAGGAAAAGGTAAACTCCAGATAGCGAGGCTTGAAAGAGAGTCTAGGAGATTGCTGCGGAGAGAAAACAGAAGTGCTGGACGCGGGCGTCATGAAGCTTGGCAACACGTCTCGACGCGTTTTTACGACGCGGAGTGAATTGGACGCGAGGGAGTCAACAAGAACAATCGGACAATATCTATTAATGCAAGTCTAGAAGTCGTGCCCTCATTACTCATAGTTCAAAGAGTATCTCTCATAGCGCTTTCAGCTAGGTCAACGCCAGTGTCATGCGTCATCCTTCGCTCAGCCCACGCTTCTACTTTGCCATGTAGCGACAATGGCATCCTAAACGCCATCTATGGAGTCATTCGTCCATTGATTCTATGCATCACCCATCTGCACGTCCTCCTCAATGACTGGTAGGGGGACGGCGCGGTAGAGGAGGATAAGAGCCGAATGGCTTTGTCCTGAGCCAATGTCAGTCACAGATCATACCCAAATGGCGGAAACACTTACCTCCACCAGAGAGGGTTTGTATTCTTTCAGAATCGACTTCGGAGACCTTCTCGTCATTGAACCACCACCACTTGCCATCTTCCTCCTTTCGCTTTCCAGTAACTGGATCCTTGGCTCCCTGCTTCTTAACGAAGGATGTGTAGTGACCACTGTCGGCACTGGCGCCCTGGTGGGTGATGACACCTCTCAACTCGTAGAGACCCGTCTGGTTGGCCCCTTCATCAGCGGCCATTTTGGGGTCCACAAGTGCGAGGAGCTCCTTCTTGGCAGCCACGATCGATGCGATACGCTCGGCTTCGACTTGAGCATCGGTCTTGTACTCGACGTCCTCCATCTTAGCATCCTCAGGCTTGTTGGCTTCCTCCTTCTTTTCTGCGGCCTCCTTCTTCTTCTGCAGAGGTTCCTTAGAGGCGGTGGGCTCAGTGTCGTTCTCTTCACCAGCCCTCATACGCTTTTGTCGCTTGCGGGCGCGCTCGAGATCCTCCTCCTCCTTGCGGACATCGCGAATCTTGTCACGTATGGGGACAAGAGCCTTCCTCAGTTCGTCGGTACAGAACTCTAATGCGTCCAACTCTTCTGGGAAGGTGACCTTGCGCATAATCTTTGCTTTCTTGTTGGTGTCTCGTCGCCAGTCAAAGCGTACAAAGTGGACTGGAAGGTGCTTGGGCAGGCGTGCAATCTTGGAAGTCTTCGTGTACATGGCATTTCGTCCTAGAACTTCTGATCGCTTCTCAATCTTCTCCTTCAGACCAGCGGCGAGACCATCTCGGAGATGGTTCGTCTCGACATTGATGTGGCAGTTAAGCTTGAAGAATAGATCCTCACTGTGAACTGCCTCCTCGCCACCCTCTTTTGCTGCAGGCTCGTCGCACTCCATCACTGACTCGAACCTTCCCGACATGTACTTGTCAATCCAAGACATGGCCTGCTTATCCGCACCTGACGCATCCTTTTCGGTGACCTTGAGCTTTTGTCGCAGTTGTGATACTATCTGTGACCAAGCTTCTTCAGCATCCTGCTGTGCGTAGCCATGACCATCTTTTGCTTTTTGTGCGAACTGGGGGAAGGCGGTTCTGAGCGCGTTGAGGAACATGAGCGGAGGGAACCCTTGCTGGGTCTCGGACATTTGCTTGAACAGATCGCGGAGGGAGCTCGTGAGGTCAGTCGAGGCACCGAGACCACCAAGGCCGAACTGGCTGAGTTGCTGCGCGGAGCTTGATGAACCGGCGTCGTTGCTGCATGTAATCAGTATAGCGCAAACAAATATTCGGGGAGGCCATACCTTGCGGAATACCGCAGAAGCTCTTCCTGAAGTTCTGGGATGGACCGGAGCGTCTGTAATGTAGAGTTCATATAACAAGTGTTGCCCAAGTTCTGAAGACCGGCAGGTGTGGCGCCTTCGAGCTGCGCGGCTTCTGCCTCGTCCATGTCCTCCAAGAACTTGGTGGGGACCTTGGGCTTCTCAATGACGACTCCGGTGCCCGAAGGCGTTCCCATCATCATCAGAGTCTGGCCGGGCTTGAGGCCCAGTTTAGACATATCGGTGTCATCTTTGAGCTGTCCACCCTTGACAATGACTTTCTGGCGCTCTGGCTCAACTCCGGTGATGGAGAATAGTTGGTACTTGAATGTTTCGCCGTTGGATGTGGTATCCACTTCAACCTCGTGCTTCTTGCCCTGATGCTTCACGATTACTACAAACATTCAAGTCAGTACACAAACGATCCAAAAGTGACGGTATATCACCACATACCCGGTATAGACGCCATGATGTCTACTCGACTACTGTGCAAAGAATGTGTATGGGGTCTCGGGGGCGGAGGCGAAAGAAAGACTTATAATGCAATCGTGGGGCGACATGTAATGGTCGACGGCCGAATCATGAGGAAGAGGTGCCGCGCCAAGCTCAGCCGCCGCCCGGAGCTCCAGCCCCACTAACAACCACCTGCAGGCAGCGCCAACTCCCCAGTGCTGGCATGTCATAGCCCGCCCTCTTCCCTTGACTGCAGTCCTGACATCTGAACACAGAGCTGGTGCCGAGCTCGCCTCACAATGGTATGTCTTCATGGGCTCCTCTGCTGCCCGACTACTTGGGCATTGCTAACGTCCGCCAGTCCCAATCCCTCCGCCCATACCTCCAGTGCGTGCGCTCGTCCCTCACGGCCGCCCTCTCCCTCTCGAACTTTGCCTCGCAAGCCTCGGAGCGTCACAATGTCCCTGAGATTGAGGCTGCAAGCTCCCCCGAGGTCATCCTAAACCCCCTCACCGTATCGAGAAACGAGAATGAGCGCGTATACATTGAGCCCAGTATCAACAGTGTGCGAATAAGCATCAAGATCAAGCAGGCAGATGAGATTGAGCACATTCTGGTCCACAAGTTCACACGGTTCTTGACCCAAAGAGCCGAGTCGTTTTACATTCTGCGGAGGAAGCCAGTCAAGGGCTACGACATCTCGTTCCTGATTACCAACGCTCACACTGAGGAGATGCTGAAGCACAAGCTGGTTGACTTTATTATCCAGTTCATGGAGGAGGTCGACAAGGAGATTTCTGAAATGAAGCTCTTCGTAAGGCACCGCTGACAGTCTATGGAGGGCATGAGCTAACATCGCCCAGTTGAACGCACGAGCACGTTTCGTTGCCGAATCTTTCCTTACTCCAGTACGTCTTGCCCCGCTGTCGATCACGAACTCTTGGCTAACAACACAACTAGTTTGATTGAGCGTGCCAGGATGGCGTTTGTATATATCACGTCATTACGGATATCGGAGCAGAAGCAGCCATGCGAGACAAATTATGGTCGAGGGCCCAATTCGTTGGCTTGCAAGCAAGCGTGGGCATGGAAAAGTTGGGATCCAAGCTGAGCATTCGACCAGCAATGAATACAAACACGAACTTGAATCACCTTGCCGCACATGACGTGCACAGCGACGTCTCGAATATGTCTGCACAATATGGTCTAATAGGCTCCACGGTCCGAGTCGGGCATCACATACGCATTGGAATTGACATGGTGATTTATTCTTCATTTCATTCATTCGTCTCTATGACGTTGACTAGGTGTATCGTCATTTTGCAGCGACTTCTCGAGACGCTTGCTACTCGCTGTCAATGCTTACAACTTGGCAAGGACGGCATCAGCACCAGAGACCTGCACATTGTTAGACTCGCACAATCCGAATCAATCTGGATGCAGAGTAACTTACTGAAACCTCACCAGGGCTCTTCTCATTCTCAGCATAGATGACCTTGCCATGGTCGAAAACCATAGCCCAGCGACCGTTGCGGTCACCCATGCCAGCATCCCAACCGTAGTTCTTGCTGAAAAAGGTCTTTGTGTCACTCAGGAACAGGACCTCATCGCCCTTGACGCCGTTGACCTTGCCCCACGCATTCATGACCCACGCATCGTTGGACGCAATCGTCGCAATGATGTCGACGCCCTTGTCCTTGAACTCCTTGGCCTTGGCAATGTAGGGTGGCAGGTGGTACGCCTGGCAGCCGGGAGTGAAGGCACCGGGAACGGAGAAGACGACGACTTTCTTGTCAGCCCACTCCTTGCTCGCGTCGTATTCTTGAGGACGGCCGCATGCGGTGGGGTCGCTGTCGGTGATGGGGGCCCATCTGTAGAGAAGGTCAGTATTTATCTTGTGAAGCAAGCAAGCACCGAGTACCCATTTAAGAGTATTGGATGAAGTGAAGTACATACTCGAACTTGACGCCCTCGGGGAGCTTGTCGCCAACCTTGAGAGGAGCCATGTTTATAATTGTAGTAGTTATGTGAAACGTGAAAGTGTAAAAAGGTGTGAGAAAAGTAGTCGAAAATGTGAAGAAAGCTTTGTATATATCGATTCAATCAATTCCAAGTTAAAAGAAAACTCCGAGCAAGAAACCCAAGGAGCTTTATCTAACTTAAGTACTAGCTGGCCAGGAAGGGTGCGGGACCCAAGCAAAGGAGGGGCAAACCTTGCCCGCTTCACCCGCTTTTGCTTGCTTTGACCGGCCGAAAACCCCTTACCTCGAAGCTTCTTGCGTATAGCCTCTCTCGAGATGGGAATAGTGGGGCAAAAAGACAACCACACAGCGGATTACGCCTCTTGCTGGCGGAAAGTGCGACAGCTTTGGCGTCATCTTTGCCGCCAAGGGGCCGCCGGGTACCCTAACAGGTTGCATATGTGTACGCCCGCGTACAATTAAAAAACTGCCTCATTCTGGGGTTATGCGACCGGGGGTTTTTCGCGCTGGGTTGCTTTTGACAAATCTTCTCGGCCTATGAGAGGGCGCGATGCGGGTACCTGAGTGAGCAAAGCTGAGGAGCTGGTGATGGCATAGGTGGGGGACTACGTAGATGGATGCTACCTTGATGCTTGGGTAAAGCTACTATAGAACGGCGGCTCTGGACGGCTAGCTTTGTCAATTGGAACGTCCTAGACCCTCGGAGTGTTGTGCGCCTAGTATGCTGGGGCTTTGTCATTTGGTGGAAAGCCTCGGCATCTCTGTCCTTTCCTACGTATGCGCTACTCGAGCGTCTGAGATGGGTTGCTTGGTTCGAGAAGCTTCCCTCTGCTATCGATATCGAAGTGGGGCGTGGGGTCCACCGCGATCGGCAGCAGCGCGTGGCAGAGGTCGCGGCAGGCAACGACAACAACGACAATGCTTTAAGCCTTATGTTCAAACATGACTATGGATGCTAGTAGCACGTATAGTGCTGAGAGACCATCACATAATCATTTGAGAATGATCAAAGCGGCATTGTTTTCTACACTAGGCATCCAACAATGCCGATGTGCCGATACCAAACAAGAACTCGGCACAATAGAGTGAGAGTATGTCTCGACACCACGGCAAGTTAGATAGTATATATAGTTCAGCCAGAGCAAACTCTGAAATCTTCACAAATCATCTGGAGTAATTCAATCTGATCGAGCCATGTCTCTTGCACCACCATTCACCAAAGAAACCGCCCATGCCAAGGTCAAGAAGGCCCAGGACCTGTGGAATACCCAGTACGTCGGCAAATGTTTACGCTTTTGCGCCATCTGATTGTTGCAGAAATCCCCAGGTCATCGCTCAGGCCTACACTCCCGATTGTGTCTGGCGCAACCGATCATCGTTCCTCGTAGGCACCGCAGCTATTGAGGACCTCTTAACCAAGAAGTGGGAGAAAGAGAAAAGCTATCGCCTACGCAAGGAGCTTTTCGCATTTACCGACAACAAGATTGCAGTGCAGTTCTGGTACGAGTTCCAGGATTCCCATGATGGCATGAAGTGGAAGCGGTGCTACGGTCTCGAAGACTGGACCTTTGCCGAGGACGGAAAGATGCGGAAGCGGCACATGAGCGGCAATGACATCGATATTCAAGAAGCTGGTAAGTCCTCTGGTGCTTACGTTCGAACGATACAGTCCCCTGATGACAGTTCCAGATCGATGGTTCAAGGACGGTGTTGATGTTAATCAAGTCGAAATTAGCGAAGCTCATTGGTGAACCAGTCTATTGCGCTATTCAACCTAGTGGGGTATCTTGTTGCTTGTGTAAAAAACAATTCCAGTTTGCAGTGAGTCTGTCAAAGGCCCTAGGCAGGAGGGGTATCATGGATAACGACGAGAATGAACTTGGGATCTAGTTGTAGATTAGTACGTGGCACATGGTAACCTGTGCGATGTTCATACCTGGTACAATGACCAATTCATTCTTCTTGGTTCGCAACCGCAAAAGCTTCACTTCATCCTCCTTGTCTAGCTCATCGACGAGACTTCCTGCTGCGGCCAAGAACGACCACACCGAGCTCGCGACATCTTCCGCGCTATGAATCCCGCTCTCCTTCCTGCCATTCGCGTAGCTTTCGGACGTGGATTCTCCAGAAGCTGGGAGGGTGCTGTTTGGGTTTGCAGACGAGCTTTTCGAGATGAGGCCAGAGGTGCGTATTATATTGCCATTCTCGCGCGACAGTATGAGAGTGCTCTGCACGCCAGGCTTCTGGCTCAAGCGGGTGAGCAATGCGAGTGTCTCGTCTGGCTGGGTCATTAGTTAGTCAACCAAAAATCCAAAAGAAAACATATACTGCATACCGCGTTTTGAGCCATGTTCAGTGAAACAGGGCAAAGAGGCGGGGTAAGAGATGTGGTCGCGGTCAGGTTATTGCCAATGACATCGGCAGACAAGACCGCAGCTGGACCCTGCCAAGCCATGGCCTTTTTAGTCCTCTTTCGCACTAGCGGCATCCATGGGTCTTTAATTTTCCTGCTACTTACACTCGAGCGCGCGCGCTTCAACATCATCGCTGTAATCAATTTGAGATTGCTTCCAATTTTTGAACCTTCCGTTTTGTCGTCGCATGCTAGCAAATATATATCCAACTAATATAGAAGACGTGACGCAAACGGCATCATGACAGCGAGCTCGAAAAAGAAGAAGGAGAGCAAAAAGAAGGATTTCCAGGTAATGGGAGATCAATCTGATACTCTTGTGACTGTAGCTAACGAAACTTTAGAAACCGAAATTAAAAGTTGGAAAAGCAAAACCAAAGGCGGCAAATGCGACAGACACCAGTTTTCGCGCAAAGTGTAAGTTGCGTGATAACCGGGATTGCGAAAACTACTAACACTCATTAGCAATTGCGTTGAAACAACAGGCTCTTTCTACTAGTGCTCCAACTCTAGAGGCGCAATGTGCCCATCATCTAGGGCTACTCAATCACAAGGCTGATTCGCAGCGTAAAGAATCGCTGGCGTTTTTAACCTCAGCAATCATTAGCAATCCACCCACAGCCCCATTACCCCAACCGTCATCTGTCATCATCCCTACGGCTCAGCGCCTTATTCTCGATGGAACAAAGAGCGTTCGCCAGCAGTTACTCAAACTTTTACAGAGTTTACCACCGACGGATATTGCCGGTCATGCAGATCAGCTGCTCCTTCACACAAGAGCTGCTATGACGCATCTAGCAACAGAAATCCGTCTGTTTGGTCTCGATATGCTTGAATGGTTGCTTCAAGTCGCAGGTGATGAAGTAGTCAGTTGCGCCGGTGGTTGGGTAAAAATGTTGAAATGCTTCCTCAGTCTACTCGGTTGGCAGAGTGAAGCAGCAAGCAAATGGTCGACAGGGAGGTCATATGGGAAAGCTGATTCGAAGATGCAAGTGAGGCAGATGAGCGTGTTGACTTCATTTCTCCGCACTGGACTCTCACATACGCAATCAGCAACTACCATTAACATCAGCACAACCGATTTCCCACTTTGGCACACCCAGCACCACATGTTATCAGAACGGTCCAATGCCTATGCACACCTCAATCTATTTGGTGCCGCAAGAGACGAAGAAGCAGAAATGTATGAAGACCGCGAGGACCGACAAAGGGTATTCCACGAACGCGCCGAGGCTGCTATCGCTACAGGATTGGAAGAAGCCATAAAGGCTGGCGGGGAGCTGGGCCGCGCGGGCGCACAACTTCGAAAGGTTACTAGAGAAGGCATGGCAGACTTCTACCGTGAAGAATTGATGCCTTGAATATAGAGGTTTCTTCTTCGCGGAATCGACGCAGTTGATACAACAGCTGATATCAACTACAACAAACTGGGCCAAGATAGGCTAAAACTGATAGTTCTAGCTGTTGTCTGGTACACATTTCCGGCACGGCATAAGTCTGATGCTTCGTAATGCGCATGACTCCATCCCGGATTACGAGTTCCTTACCTCGGATCTGGACATCACATGCACACAAGCATCTCTGCTTGGCTAGGAAGGTGGTGGTCCAACATGGGATTTAGACCGGGATCAACACTGTCAAATAAAGTGCCAAGACACTCGATTCAAGTCAGCCTTCCTGGATACTAGAAAAAATACATTAGGGGTAGCCAGCAAGCAATACTACATTGAGGCGCTGAACGGTGAGAAAATTATGAAGAACACTGGTCGGGAGAAGAGTTGGGTATTCAGTGCCACAAAGTAGAAGACAAACAGTAGTAGTAACCAGACAACAACATCCAAAGAAGCGCTCCATCTGGCGTTGGTGGGATGAATACAATATTGAACCAACACACTCAGTCTGAGAAGACAACATGCATCTCGAGACATCTGCCGATGCGAGGATCGTTGCAGTCAGCTCATACTGAGTTGGCGCAATATCGACCCCGCATTTTGGTCAACTCTGGGGTACATTGCTGAACAGTGTGAATATCAGATGTAGAATACTCTCGGGCACAAGGGAACCAATCTGGTTCAGCCGGACCGACAGTGCGCAAATGGCGGGCGTTGGAGCTGCGGCCTTGATTGACGTCAGGACGCTAGTCATGCTACGCGAGACGCGCCCGGTCGAAACATCGCTGCAACAATTCCAGCCTCGGTGGAAATTGTGCTACTGGCCACATTGATATACTTACGATACCCCAATCTGTTTCTTTCCTTGCATTCGGAATCACTGCCGTACTTAGATCATATCCTTTTTCGTTTACCGAGTTCGCAAACTCAAATTCTCAGCCACGTAAACGAAAACCTCTCCAGCGATAACAGAACACATACTCCACGATAAGATGTCGATGATATCGCAGACGCTGCAAGGTGCAGCACTCAGCGTAACGTCCAACGTACTCGCGCAAGCCATATCATCCTACAAAGATGATGTACGTACTATCGTGGAATTATTCATGTGAAAGCCAGGCAATTAACATTTGTCCTAGACGCCCTTCGCTCTCAATTACCAATCCGTACTCAAATTCGTGGTCTTCAGCGTCCTCAGCACGCCGCCCAATATCATTTGGCAAGGCTTCCTCGAAGACCAATTTCCCACAAATGTCCCATCAGCGCCGGCTTCCACCTCATCCGAGAAATCCGCGTCCAAATCCGAGCCTGCGAAGACAACCATGAGCAGAAGAAATGTCTTGATCAAGTTCATCCTTGACCAAACGATTGGCGCAGTTGTCAATACGCTCATGTTCGTGAGTTATATGGCATACGTTAATGCGCAGGGTAAACCGGGCGTAAACGTTTCGGATGTGGTTACTAGCGATTGCATCAACAAGACGTGGCCCATGATGAAGGATGGATACAAGTTCTGGCCAGCGATAAGTCTTATTAGCTTCCTGTGGATCCCTGTCGATAAGAGGGTTGTTTTTGGAGCCTCAGTGGGTGTTGTGTGGGGTATCTACCTTAGTTTGGCTGCCAACGCATAGTTCCGGCTACGAGAGCTTCATTCATACCTTCGGATGGATATGCTTTTCGAAGATGAAGTCACGACCATACGAAGAGGCTCGGTATGTGTCAGTGCTCAATCAACTGTTAAATATTTCCAAATCTTCAGGTTGAACCATAGCCCAGTGAAAGATTTCTTTTGAAGTAATCTTCGTTACATTTTCGGTACCGATGCTAAATTTGCATCTCCGAGCCATTACCAAATTTTATGCAGCTGTCTTATCAACCTCTGCAGCCACTGACGGACTTGAGGAAAGTAATCTGGTACACCTAGTGGGCTGACAAGGATGATATCTGTCATGTTGGCCCATTTAGCTTCACGGTGCAATCCCAATGGATCTAGCAGCCTTAGAGCGCGGGCTGATACATACCAATAGAACATTTAAAATAGCCAGTGAGAACAGAGCGACCGGCACATGTGGAGTGCATGACCGCGGCGCGACGGTGCAGTAGTGGTGAGAGCCTTTACCAACGCAAACTAAATTACTAAATATCATTAAACCGACTGGCGGCCTTTTCATTGCCACAACAGACTGGAAAGACAGCTCGGATAGATCCACAGCAACCAACTCAGCAGATTAGAGATTCAAAGGTTAACTTCCAACACTCCGATTTCGCCCAAGCCGTCATCTACTGGTAATTGTACGACGAACATGTCCATAAAAAGGATATGCCCTACATGCCTACAGCATCTCCCACACACTCGCTCTTCATTCTTTGCATTGTTGTTTTTCCCAGTACACAATGGAGACTACCCCTTCGCCAGCCGTCTCCGGCTACCAGAACCCATACAGAGGTGAGTTCTTTCGGTCACGGCGCGTTAAGCCTGAAGATGTTCAGCAGCCGTGGCTCGACAAGAAGCACCCCCGGCAGATATGGGTTACCATCTTTCCCCTCCTTGGTCTGGCTCTTGGCTTGGCCGTGACGGGAATACTCATCTGGGATGGATTGAGGTCCGTTGCGCAGCACGGCTACTGCGAGGTTCTCAATGACAATTTCACTTCTTGGAATGAAAGTCTCTGGACAAAGGAGGTCGAGCTTGGCGGTTTTGGGTAGGTGACAGCACTTGGATGTTTAGCAATTCGGGACTGACTCCATATGCAGTAACGGGCAATTCGAGATGACTACCGACACACACGAGAATGTCTTCATTGACAATGGCGAGCTCGTCATAAAGCCTACCGTCCAAAATGAGGAATTCATAATGCAGGATCATATCATTGATCTCCGTGGTCACGGCTGTACTGGCCCTGCCTGGACGGACTGCTTTGCATCTACCAACACAACAAACGGTACCATCGTCAACCCTGTCAAGTCCGGTCGCATTAACACCAAGCTCGGTGCTTCGATCAAGTATGGACGCGTCGAGGTCGTTGCCAAGCTGCCAGCTGGAGACTGGCTGTGGCCATCCATCTCTATGTTGCCCAAGGACAGTGTCTATGGTCCCTGGCCCCGCTCTGGTGAGATTGATATTATGGAGTCGCGTGGCAATGCACCTGGCTATGCTCAGGGTGGAAACAACATTGTCTCCAGTACGCTGCAATTCGGTCCCGACTCCAACCACAATGGTTGGTGGCGTAACAATGTCAAGCGAAAGGCACTGCACACCACGTATGCGGCTGGATACAACACCTTTGGTGTCGAGGTTCGTTTCATCATTCACTTCAATTCCAGCACAGTGACGCTAATCTGAGATCCAGTGGTCTGAGAAGTACATCTTTACATACATCAACACACGCCTTCTTCAAGTCATGTACACGCATTTCGACGAGCCCTTCTGGAATTACGGTGGCTTCCCTCTAGCCGATGCTAACGGTACCCGTCTTGACAACCCGTGGGCGCACACCAATAGCAACACATCGCCCTTTGACCAGGACTTCTACCTCGTCATCAACCTGGGTGTCGGATCGGCAAACGGTTGGTTCGAAGATAGCAAGAGCGGCAAGCCATGGATCGACAGGAGTGCCCGTGCTAAGCTCGACTTTTGGGAGGCGAGAAACCAGTGGTTGCCTACGTGGAAGGATGGCGGGCAGATGAAGGTCAAGAGCGTAAAAATGTGGCAGCAGAATGGACACAAGGGTTGCAAGGTTTGAGTCGTGGGCTAGTCGACTAAAAGGAAATTGTTGACTCACTTTCTTCATCGCGACTTGGGAATCAGTGGCTTACTTGCGCTTACTGTGTTTTGGCATCACTGCATCTAGGCTATAGATTCGCCGACTAATACGTGCTCATGATATAAGCTAGTAACATGGATCCTCATCCCTCCTCGTCCAACGCAATCTGGTGTTTTTCTGAAGAAAACCGGGTTTGATACCGCTCTAATGTCTACTCGATTTGTTCTTTACAGCGTGCTGCATGCTATGCACTCACAAAATACTATGCGCCAGCCTCCACTTCGAAGACCCATTTCCAAACAGTTACATTTACATACAACCATCCAAGTGTAACCTAATGTGATTTTCAGGAACACAGCGAGTCAGCAGCAGAACCCCAAAGATCTACAATTTTACTATCGCGTTCGGAAGGTGGCTTTGACGCCCGGCTTACCCGTTTGGGCTACAACAACAGCAACCTCTCCACCTCGGAGATGCCTTATCGTGAGCACCACCTCCAAGTCCGATATTCGCTCTGACTCTTTGAATATAGTTTTCAATACCGAAGTATTCCGAGATAATATCAAAACTCATACATCCTCCAAGTCATAGACCTATTGCAAAAACCGGACAAATAATTAATTGTCACGAAATACTTCCCCTCATTTACATCACATTGCCAAAGCCTGACCACAAATCAAGCCAGTATATCCCTTCTCAACCAAAAACAACAGCAACCATGCCCTACGCCCCCAAAATCGGCGACCCCATCGCCTCACTAGACACCCCCTCCATGATCGTCGACCTCGACATCATGGAATCCAACCTCCAAACCCTAATGTCCCAACTCCTCCCCACCGGCGTCTCCATCCGCCCACACCTGAAAACCAGCAAATCCAGCATCGTAGCCCAAAAAATGGCCGCCGCCGGCGCAAAAGGCGGCTGCGTGGCCAAACTCTCCGAAGCCGAAGTAATGTGCTCAAAAGGCTTCTCCGACCTGCTCATCACGTGCGAAGTCGTCGGCGCCGCAAAAGTCGCACGGCTAGTCGAACTACTGGAAAAGTATCCGGAAGTGAGGATTGTCGTGGATAGCGTGCAGGGCGCTGCTGCTATTGATGATGCGCTTGCGGAACGCGGGTTTAAAGGGAAGGAAGTTAAGACGCTGGTGGATTTGGACGTTGGGCTTCATCGGACGGGCGTACAGCCGGGGGTCCCAGCGAAAGAACTTGCGGCGTTTGTGGCGCAGACGAGGCATCTCAGTTTGATTGGGGTGCAGGGGTATGAAGGCCATTTGCAGCATGTGCATGGGTTGGAGGAGAGGAAAGAGCAGTGTTTGGAGAGTATGAAGGTGTTGGTTGAGACGGCGGAGGCGTTCAGGAAGGAAGGGCATAAGATTGATGTTGTTACTACGGGAGGCACGGGGACGGCGGAGTTTTGTGCGAGGGTGCCTGGCGTCACGGAGGTGCAGCCTGGCTCGTTTCTTTTCATGGATACGGATTACAGGAATGCGGTTGGCGAGCATCATTTCAAGCAGAGTTTGACCATTTTGTCAACGGTGCTGAGCAAGCAGGGGCCCAACGTTATTACGATTGATGCGGGACTGAAGAGTTTGACGACCGATTCTGGGCTGGCGGAGTGCAAGACGCAAGGGTATGAGTATGGGGTGCTGGGTGATGAACATGGGAGTCTCAAGTGGGAAGAGGGAAAGGCGAGTGAGTTGAGGATAGGGGATAGGGTGGAGATGATTCCGAGCCATATTGATCCCACGGTCAATCTGCATGATGTGTACTATGCGCACCGAAAGGGAGTCATTGAAGAGATTTGGCCGGTTGACACTCGGGGATGTGTGCAGTAGAGTCGGTAGTTGGAACTGTAATATACAATACGAATTTTGCTACGAAAGAATTGAAGCTATGATACAACATGTGAAAATCCAAATGCAACAAAGAATTGAGCCAACGCCGTTCCTGTCCGTTCCCACCCAAACACCCGGTAGATGGCTCTCACTGGAAATCTATAAGGTTGTTTTCCAGATCCTTGGCTGGTATATCTTCGAGGGGGTCTTTGTGATTAAACGCCCACTTCGCTCGTTCAGCTCGAGTCATGTTGGTGATATCATACTGTTCCCCACCCATTACCGAGCCTCGTTTTTTCTTGTATGTCTTGAAGACATTGACCCAATTCCAGACATCATCTTCGTTTTTTGTATTTTTACCTTTACTCTTTTTGGCATTCGATAATCCAGATGTCTTGTCGGCAGCTTTTGGACTTTCGTTTTCCTTTCCATCGCCTTCTTCCCGGAGTAATTTCAATACGGGATTGTCATCGTACATGGCAGGGAGATTGGCTACAGAATGTGGCGCATCAGGTTCTTCGTTGTAATTGTTCCACCTCTTCAGCTTCTCAATCCGTGATTTTGTCGTCGACAGGCCCTTGGCTGGATCCAGGTTGCCCTTCTCAAAGTAGCTTACGGCATGCTTGCGCCAGGCTACACAGTCACCCTCAACGCCGTAAGCAGGAAGATCGTACGATACCTCCATGTAATAGGCGATGACGAGTGCCAGGTCCATAAAACGTGAGTCGGGCTTGAGTTCGCCCGCCTTCTCTACGGCCGCAAGAGTCGTGAGTAAAGCACAGCCAAGAAGGCCAACGAACGTTAGTACATCTTCACCTTCGCCCTCGACGAGTTGACTGACGCAATCCGCTTCATTGAGCCATAAACCCACAGCACTCATGATGACCCACATCTCTTCGAGGCGTGTAGGCTCTTTTGATTGATAGGCCTTGTTGAACTCGATCATCTTTAGATTGATTAGCGTGCGACTGATACGCGTGTTCAACACGAAATCACATACCATATTCTCCGCAATCTCAATTATTCCCCAACTTGTCCAATCGGTGTAAATGTGCATGTGAAAGTTGTCAGGGTCACAGTACTCAGCTTTTCGGACCAAGAAGTTTCTCTTGAGCCATGCACTCCGCATCATGACCCACTTGCGTCCTGGATGCTTTTCGGGTGAGGACATGTAGACACCGTCGTTCTTTTCCTGCTCCCATTTGGGCTCGTACAACTTCTCATAAACATCTTCCTCGTCGATATGTGCTGACGGATTGGTTGACCATATGAGCCAGTTCTCGCCCTCGACATCGAAGAGGGGGCGAGGGATGCAGACATAGTCATATGGCGCTAATTTCTCAAGTTCTACACGCTTGCTCGAGTTGTGGCTCTCACCACTCGCACCTTCCGTGCTCTTGCGCTTATTGTTTTTACGCGGGCGCACAGATTCAAAGGCAGAGTCTGAGCTGTCGCTGCCGCTGTCACTGTGGGGACCTCGCGTGGAGACGCCAGACTGGCGCGAGTTCTTCTGTTTCTTAGCTGGAGGCATGCTCGTTGATGATATTTGGGATGAAAGATACAGAGTGTCGATACGAAGAAGTACACAATGGACCTTTTGAGGCGTAAGTGCACATCATGAGATTAGAAAATAGATATTGGCTAGTTGATGACATCAATGGGCCACGTCATCGCGGGCTTGAACCCCTGACAATCGCGAAACATTCACGACAACATGTGAATCGTGGTGTCGAGGCTCCACGACGCGACTAGGAGAGATTTTGTATATTGTAGAAAAAAAGTAGAGACGTACATATCACGTTTCATGTATTGCACTTCAAATTACAATGGAGAACGACGTACAGGTGTCCCACGGTACGAAAAACACACGGACGCGTCCAAGACATGGTCCAAAAAAGAAAAGTCGTGTGTATGTATGTATGCATGCATGTGTGCCATCATCAACATTATAGCAGCAAAAAGAAACGAAGCTGTCCCGTGCCAGACTCGAACTGGCGGCCTTGGGATTTCTACTCTTAGAGTAGTCATAGCATGGAGGATATGAGACCCACGTGATAACCAACTACACCAACGAGACTTGCGCGAACAGTCGTTCGCGTTGGTGATACTTCGATGCACAAACTCGCAGAAATTGTGCCTATATCCCGTGCATCATACATCCCCTGTAAGCCGACAACTCCGACCTCGGCCCGCATTCCATATGCAGCCCAAAATTTTGGGCGTTGCGTCACGCCTGAACAGTCATGCCTCAACAAGCACTTCAATGCTAATTGTTTCACACTAGCTTTCTTCTTCTTGTTTCTCATAGTGTTTGTGATTCGCAATGGCTGCACGAATTGCTTCCAGGAGGGTTTGTTCTGTATTGCGTGCGCCGCGCATCAATGGCACGTCTGCGCGATTTGCTTCAACAGCGGCTGGGCTGAAGGGTTCAAGTCTGCCACAAGATGTCTTAGACTCAATAGCTGTAAGCCTACCATCAACTCGGATTATGATATCTTCAATGACTTACACTTTCTAGCGCGATGCATTGTTGCCAACACCCGATCCGCCTGCTACTTCGAAGACCGCAGGCCTAGTCAACCAGCAACTGCCGTACATGGTCCCAACTTATGTTCGCCCGCCACCAATGTTCGAAAAGGGAGAAGGATGCTACATGTGGGACATTGAGAACAGGAGGTATCTTGACTTTACCTCTGGTATCGCTGTCAATGCTTTGGGACACTGCGATGCTGGCGTAGCGCAAGTCATTGGCGAGCAGGTAAGACATGCGACCTGGCGAATGCTTGAAATCAACTGACATTGATGTAGGCTAAACAACTGATTCATACTTCGAATCTTTATCACAACCCGCATACAGGTCTTCTCTCGAAACAGCTTATTCAGCTCACCCATGCAACCGGAGGATTTGCTAGCGCAACCCGCACGTTCATATGCAACAGTGGTTCTGAGGCAAACGAGGCTGCCATTAAGTTCGCGCGCAAAGTGGGCAAATCTATTTCTCCAAACAAAGACAAGTATGAGTTTGTGTCGTTCCACAACTCGTTCCATGGCCGTACCATGGGAAGTTTGAGCGCAACTCCCAATCCGAAATATCAAACTCCATTCTCGCCTATGATTCCCGGCTTCAGGTACGGAAATTTCAACGATGTCGATGCTGTCAATGAGTTGGTTACCGACGCGACATGCGGCGTCATTGTTGAACCCATTCAGGGAGAAGGAGGAGTAAACGTAGCGACGCCTGAGTTCCTTGTTGCACTACGAAAGCGCTGCACAGAAGTTGGTGCCGTCCTTATATTCGATGAGATACAGTGCGGCCTCGGACGAACAGGCACCTTCTGGGCTCACGGCGGCTACCCCAAGGAGTGCCACCCTGATATTGTGACCACCGCCAAGGCATTGGGCAACGGTTTCCCAATTGGTGCCACCATTGTCAATGACTATGTGTGTGACCATATCAAGACTGGTGATCACGGCACGACATTCGGAGGCAACCCTCTCGGATCGCGCGTCGCTTCATATATCCTATCACGTCTTTCTTCTCCAGAGATTCTCGACTCGATACCTGCCAAAGAGCAAGCATTCCGTAAGCACTTTGATGCTCTACGAACCCGCTTCCCGAGTCAGATCAAGGAAGTTAGGGGTAAGGGATTAATCCTCGGTCTCCAACTGGATACAGACCCTACGCCCATCGTCACAGCTGCCCGCGAACGAGGTCTTCTAGTAATCACTTGTGGTACAAATACGCTGAGGTTTGTCCCTCCACTCGTCATTACCGAAGCACAGATTGAGGAAGGCATGCAAATTCTAGAAAAGGCAATGGAAAGCGTGTGGGTTGAAGGCGACAATGTGAAGCCTACCACAGGGCAGCAGGAGATGCGGTAAATTGTTTGAACTAGCATGGCGTATCGGCGTTTTGGGCTTGTACTCTGCAGTCTGTGGAGCCATGAAAAGTATTTTATTAAGCTACCGTTCGTAGATTTTCTTCATAGAATCAGACCTTGTAGACGCTCAGCTAATCACACTAGCCAAAAGCGTTAGCGCGAAACGTCCACACCGTGCACCTCGCAGTTGCCTTGACTCTTTCACTAGTCATATCGACCAACAAAATCTGTTTTGGAATCCATCTTCTCATTCTGAGGCTCAATGCTTTCCGTCCTCTGGGTTTGACTAATAATCAATGTTCGAAATGAGTGAACCGATCGTGGTTCCCAGGCTTGTCTCCTGGGACGGAACTAGTATTCCACGTACTATCGAATCGCCACGACCGGCGTCAGGCACCGCAAGTAGCGAACAAGTAAATATCATGGATTATCCAGCATCTGCCACATCGCCGTCCAAAACTCAACTATCGACTGTAGCTGAGCAAATGTCAATTACCTCAGCCTCATCAAAAGATGACCTCACTCAAA
The DNA here is from genome assembly GCA_026262445.1 of Bipolaris bicolor. NCBI lineage: Eukaryota > Fungi > Ascomycota > Dothideomycetes > Pleosporales > Pleosporaceae > Bipolaris > Bipolaris bicolor. The sequence continues at coordinate 641,601 of JAODYD010000020.1, forward strand.
GTCTGGCTACAGCGCAGCAGGATGTTGATTGCTATATCGCTCTTGGCTGCCTTCACTTTCAAGAATTCCTCTTTCCATCTCATAAATTCCAAGCGGATACTGAGTGGATGGAATTGCTGTATCATGAGCTTCCAGAAGAGGTGAAAGCAATCATTGGTAACGAAGCTTCCAGGCTGCTCGAGGCACACTGGATACGGCTCTTTTTTCACAACTTTGCGCCTGGTACTGCTCCTTTCCAAAGTTCAGTACGGGTATATTTGATGCCAGAAGATTGGGGTCGCCGTTCCATCGATCGCAACAGCAAGAAATTGAAGGCCACCTTACGGCAACTCCTCAAATCCATTGACATATCAACAAAGGCCTGGCACGGTGACCCCGATGAAAAGGAAACCCACTATTTCGACCCCTGGGCTGAAGCTGAACTTTCCTCGCTATATTATCTGTTCAACAAATTACCGTCACCAGTGGCAGATCCAGGAGAAATTAGGGATCGATATACAAGAGCTGCTGTAAACGATCTGTTGGAGTCCGCCACTGTCTCAGGGTGGGAAGAGTATGGCGAACAAGCACTCCCGGGGTTGCGAACTAGGTTGTATGCCTATCAAGCTCGTTCTGCAAGCGTGATGTTGCAGAGGGAGGCAGCGCCTCAATTACACCTTGATCCGAGGTTAGAAGTACGTTTGTCTCCCGATGGCAGGAAATTCTACTTTGGGAGCCGTGACGGATCTTTTTTGCATGAGCCTCGGTACTACGAAACCACTCGAGGAGGGGTTTTGGCAGAAACTATGGGCTTAGGAAAGACAGTCATCTGTCTAGCTGTAATTCTGGCTAGTAAATACCATCTACCCAAGATACCCGCAGCCTACCGACCACCCCCTCCGGTTCGCCACCGCGTAGGAAAGCTATCAGATATGGCAGCATCTGTTCTTGGGCGCTATTCTGTACCTGCACGTAGCTTTTTGGAGCAGTCCGAGACGAATGGCGCCGGAGATATGACGAAATATCGACATGCGCTTGACCGAAATATCCCGTTTTATGAAATTCCGGCTGAGCTTTCAAGGATAAATAGAAGCGCCAGGATACCTCCACCCCGTCAGCTGACAATATCATCCGGTACCATCATTGTCGTACCGAGAAATCTTTTGCACCAGTGGCAGTCGGAGATCAAAAAACATGTGCTACAAGGTGGTCTTAGAGTGCTAGTTCTAGACACTGTGACAAAGCGTGGGAGCAAGGTACAGAGTAATTTGTACGATGACGACAACATGCAATTCCGGAGCGAGTTGCCAGTCCCCACCGAACTGATGAAGTTTGACGTACTTCTCTTTACGCGTAATCGATTTGAACAAGAGATCCAGGACGGACAAGACGATCAAGGGCGACGAGCAGTGCATGGAGTAACCCGAGCTTGTAAATGTCCATACATCGGGGCCAGTAGGATTCCTAACTGTAACTGTGTCGACTACGACAAATTCTATGAATCGCCATTGAAGAAGATTCACTGGTTGAGGATCATCATCGACGAGGGCCATTCATTCTCTAGTTCTTTATCAAACGCTGTATTAGTCGCAAAGCAAATCGAAGCAGAGAGGCGCTGGGTTGTTTCTGGCAGTAAGTAACTGAAAAGAAACCGGACTGCGCTTACTGATTTTCACCTCCAGCACCTGCAAAGAACTTAGTCGGCGTAGAGGTCGATATGGCTACCATGGAAGTCGAAAGCGACGCCGCATTGCAGCGAGAGCTTGCTATTGAGCAAAGGAAGTCGTTCAATCTAGACCCTGATAATCTCAAGGCTGCTAAAGCTCTAGGAGTTCTGGCCTCAAATTTTCTCATGGCCCGTCCCTGGTGCGATAGCTCTGAAGGCAAACTTGACTGGGAAGAACACATCTATCGCCATGAGCACCAATATCGAAAGACCTACTCTGGGTTTTCATCGTGCTTTTTACGGACACTTGAAGGCTTGCTCGTGAAGACACGGCCAGAAGATGTTGAGAGAGACATCATTCTGCCTCCCATGCGGCATCGCGTTGTGTTTCTCAAGCCGTGCTGGTATGACAAAATGACGGCAAATCTCTTTGTTCAAGTACTCCGTGCGAATGCCATCACGAGCGAAAGGACTGACATTGATTACCTTTTCCACAAGAATAGTGTCAAGGAGCGTCATGCCCTGATAAGAAATTTGCGCCAATCGAACTTCACGTGGACTGGATTTAGTTTGCTCGACGTTATCGCCACAATCGAAACTAGCAGCAAGTACCTAGCCAAAGAGGGCATAAATTGTTCCATTGAAGATTCACGGGCTCTACTCGAGAGCTGTCAGGTCGTATCCAAGTTGGCGACTTCGGAGGGCTGGAAAGCGCTAAGCAACGCGCATGAGGTGGGAATGGCTGTGAAAGATTGGCCCAGAGAATCACGCAGTACATTTGCACTCGGTGATTCAGCAGAACCTACAATGATCGGTATTACACAACTGATCGAAGGACAGCTCCATGTTGATGGCCACATACTGTCACACGACCCGGCTCTCGGGCTTGAAGCTGTGGGGTACGAAGCCAAAGCCAAGGTCTTATCGATGGCAGAAGCGGAAGGCAGGGCTCGAGATAGCGACAAAGATACAATGGCCATCTCACCTTCGAACAAAGCCGGGGTACCATTATCATTAATTGATGGCCACCAATCGCCAATAGGTCGGCGGACTCTCGTAACGGCTGGTCCGCCTTCTTCCCAGAGACACTCAGAAAACAGTTCCCATGATACTGCAGCAGGAGTGGCAGTTGTCACATCTTCACTTCGCCCCAAGAAGCGCAAGCTCACTTTGGCGGACGAAACGGCAAACCTACCTACGAGCTCGCCCCTACATGATACTCAAATAGTGGGTACGACCTCCGCTAAACTCAGCTATTTACTAGACAAGGTAATGCAACATCAAGCCACTGAAAAGATCATTATCTTCTACGACGGCGATAACGCAGCATGGTACATAGCACAATGTCTTGAGCTCATGTACGTCAATCACCGGATCTACGCTAGGAATCTGGACAACACACTGCGGTCTGAGTATGTGCGGCTATTCACCGAAGATCCGGACGTTCGCGTCCTAATGATCGATGTCGCCTGTGGTGCTCTTGGGTTGAACCTGAATGCGGCGAGCATCGTACTCATTTTGAATCCGATCAACAGACCCAATATAGAAGCCCAAGCAATCAAGCGAGCACATCGCATAGGGCAGACGAAAGAAGTGCTTGTTGAGACGCTGGTGCTTGAGAATACGATCGAGCATGCCATCTTCAACCGCGCGAAGAAGATGACACGAGCGGATCATCAGGAAGCAAAAGAGCTGGAAGATGATGCTGGTATCGTGGAGATTATCCAAAATGCGCAGATTCTGCCAGTCGAGGAGGATGAAGGCGAGGGGTTGTCTAGCTTTGCTCTGCTGCAAACTCCTCAGAAGGTATTTGGGCGACCGAACCGACACAAGTATCATCGATTTGGTAGTACGGGATCTAAATCGGTCGAGAAGCCTTCGAAGAAAGCTAGAATTCCAAAGGGCGTTACGAGCAGTGCTAAAGAGGTGGTGCCGTTGGAGACTGGCATGACACCAGAGCGAGGGCCGGTTGAGACTGATCATTCTCAATTATACGGAGTCGTATCGGGGTTGGGGTCTAGTATTTTCGGTAGTGGGTGAGGGAAATCTTGGTTTCTGGCCAGGCTTGTGCGGTAGAGTGTCCTTGTCATTTGTGTTCTCCACCAAGACGCATTTGGGTACTTCTACCATCTGCACGACATCCGGTCCCATCTAGGCTATACCCGTTATCCCGATATTCGAACATAACGTGGAGTTATAACTACAAATGAAGGATGAGAGTACCATAGTTTAATTATTAGTCCTGCTTCTTCGTGCCGTCCGCTCCTTGTCCCGGTGTTTGCGGTAGTTTCACGACAAGGGTATTTAATATCTGCTAGTCAATGCACCCACGCGTGACGCGACCACAATCTATCCGCGATATTGCAATCGGGGAGACTACCGAAGCCAAAATTGATTACAGGTCCAGAAATGACAAGTATTAGAGTCGTGGTTCTACCGTCATGGGTTATCTGTAGTTTGAGCCCTCGGCACCGCACATCACCATGTTGACGTTTTTCGCACCACTTTTGCTCCTTGCACAAAGCGCTGCCGCTGCGCCTGTTGAGAATGTCGCCGCAGCAGCAGCGACGGTAGGCAAGATCCGCGGCGTGCGCGATCCGATTTACCATCTCTACTTGCAAGCCAGCCCAAAGAACTGTAAGCACTTTTTTTGCTTTGTCCCTACACTTTCCCCGTTTACCACACACCACACCCTCACATCTGTTGGAAACGGAAATCGGCTAACGTCGATATAGCGTCGAAACCTGTTCTCGGGCCCGAATCCGCAGCCGAGGAATTCACAATCGGTGGCACAATTCAGTCCAAGAAAACGAATCAGTTTCTGAACATCGCTACTGCATCAACAAGTTACAAGCCGCTGGTTTGGGGCGCAAAGGGTGACACGACGGCGTGGGGGCTTGAGGGTGATACGATTATTACGACGCAAGGGAGTAGCTATGGGCGACGTGAGTAAAATCCCTTCCTCCCTCTCTACATGGCAAAGTTCTTCAAAGGTTCCTTTCTTTTGGGTGTTAGGGTCGGTTTGCTAATTTGGGGTGTGCGTTTTTCCAGAACTGAATTTCCTGGTCTGTAACTCCGCGGATGCTGGGTACTACGATTTGTTTTTGCAGACGGGAAGCGATGCGCCGAGTGGGAAGACGTGCAGTAATTATCAGACTATTCATCTGCCGTGTTTGTGCTAGATGGATTTGCGGTCTGTTCATGGTGTTGGTTGTGCTAGTGAGCAAAGCGAACGAGGGGGTCGGTCCGGATGTTTACTACCCTGCATTCATCGATTTGTACACATGCTACGTTGGGTTTTATGACCTCAGAATCAAGGCCGTCAGGAGATATTGGACTTTTGGGGTATGGGACATTCAAGTTAACGCTGAAAGGGATAGTGCGCGGGGCAATTGGGGCATAGTCTCCACATCATGATTAGTGACGTATCCATCTTGTTAACTCCGAACAGCGTTGGTGGTTCCAGCGATGATTAATATAGTGCTTGGAGTGGGGAGACCTCTTTTGACATACGCGTGGCATTCTTTTCTTTCTCTCGTTATTCAATTCTCTAGTGACGGAATCACAGCACTAAAAATGTCTTACAGCAGGGTTGGAGTCGTCACCGGTGCAAACAAGGTACCTGATTTCTTTTTTTATCTCGAGTCCTCGTACCACATGTACTGACTTTACCAGGGCATTGGCCTCGCCATTGTGCGCCAACTTGCACTCCAGTATCCCAAGTCCCCTCTCAACAACGGACCATTCTTGATTTACCTAACTGCACGCGACCAGGGCAGAGGGGAGGCAGCTGTGAAGAATCTGGAGCAAGATGCGCAACTCAAGCAAGCAAAGGCACTCAAAGCCGATGGCGGGCTCTCAGAAATCAAATTTCACCTCCTGGACATCACAAGCAGCGACAGTATCAAGACACTTGCAGATCACTTGAAGCAAACTCACAGCGACGGCATCGACTTTGTCATTAACAACGCTGGCATTGCCTTGGACGGCTACAGTACGTAACCACCGGGAATCAATTGGTGTATAGCACAGCTGCTAACTCCTGATCTCAGACGCCGATCTCGTGAAAAAAACCCTAAACTGCAACTACTACAAAACCCTCGAAGCAAGCCACACCTTCCTACCCCTCCTCAAACCCAACGGCCGCCTCATCAACATCGCCTCCGTGTCCGGAAAACTAAACAAGTACTCCGAGGCCGTCCGGAACCGCTTTCTGGCTGCAAAATCCGAATCCGACATCACGGCCATCATGCAAGATTTCGTCGCCGCCGTCGAAGCTGGCAAGGAAAAAGAACGCGGGTTCCCGACTGCGGGATACGCGGTTAGCAAGGCGGGACTTATTGGTGCGACGAAGATACTAGCGAAACAGGTCAAGGAGAGTGGCAGGGACGGCGTGCTGGTTAATGCTTGTTGCCCGGGGTATGTGAATACGGAGATGACAAAGGGGAATGGGACGAAGACGCCGGATGAGGGGGCGCAGACGCCCGTGTTGTTGGCGTTGGGGGATATACAGGGGAAGGCGGGTGGGTTTTGGCAGGATGAGAAGGAGATTGATTGGGTTGGGGAGTTGAAGGATTGAGTATTTCGACATGAGGAAAAAGGGAATAATGAAAAGATTTTTGTGGACCAGTTTTTAGGGCCGTTGCTGATGCTTTTCTTTTGGGTGGTTGAGCGAACTTGGAGAGGGATCCGGAAATTTATTGGCATAGTCATCACCAGCTGAAAGGTATCATGGCTGATAGCTCTTTCCAGTAATGAAAACAAGAACAAATAAGAGCATATAAAATGTCTGTTCTATTCACATATATGCATCTGTAATAACCAAGACACTACCAAATCATCGTACAACAAGCTTCCTCACTTCCACCACCAAAATGCAAGTCCCCTACTCCCTCTTCATGAAGCCTCCAGCTCCCTGATCCTCTGCTCGATATCCGGGACAGCTCTGAGCTGCAGATCGATATCTTCCTTCTCACTACGCACAAGTTAGCATTCATTCTCATAAATAGGCAAGCCCGAAATCACTAAAAACAAGGGGGAAAACTTACTCCTCAAGCACAGCCCTCCGCTCAGCATCCAATCCTCCAAAGTAAAACCCTCCTTGGCCATCAAACTGCAGGATACGGCAATGGTACTTCCACAAACTGCGCCTGTGCGACACAGTCATGAGGGTAATGCCTAGTTTCTTGGCTTCTTCATACATGATTCTCTCCACCTCGAGCGTCACGCTGCTCGTGCACTCGTCTAGAATCGCGTACCGCGGCTTGTGGTAGAAGAGTCTGGCCATGGCAACGCGCTGCTGCAAGCCACCGGAAAGGACGTCTTCCCACTGAGCTTCGGCGTCGAAGCCGCCGGGGCGATCAACCAGTGACTCGAGGTTGAGCGTGGCGAGTACGGCGAGGAGGTGGTTGTCGGTGATGGACTTAGAATGCATGTCGTGGAGAGAGTCTGGGTAGATGATTTGCTGGCGAAGTGTACCACGAGATAGATATGGTCGTTGAGGAATGTAGAAAATATCTTCGAATGGCGGTTTGCGCACCTTGCCGCCGTAGACGGGCCACAGGCCGCCTAGGATGCGGAAGAGACTGCTCTTTCCGCAGCCGTTGGGTCCAACAATAAGGAGATGGTCGCCGGGCCTTACGTGGAAGGACAATGCACGTACGAGAACGTCGCCATTGGGAGAAACGATGGGGACATCGACGAACTCGATGTCCTCACCTTCGGTTACAGTACCACGGCCTCGAAGAACGGCAGCGTTTTCTTCAGTATCGGCAGATGAAACGAGTTTCTTTTCGAAATGACCGGCCTGGATGTCGTCGATGACGTCCAGGAGAGTAGAGACACGGGAGGTGTAGCCTGCGAGCTCGGTGATTTCCTTGTACGAGAACATGACACGACCAAACGCGTCGCTAGACATTAGAAGCATGCGGCGATTGGTTACGAAATCTGTCACAGCACTCGTTAGCAAGCCAAATCTCCAAAATCTTCCACAACACGTGTGTAATGATGGTATACATACTCTCTGTGCGATCCCCCATACTCATTCCACCAGTTCCAGGTACCTTGAAAAATACCGGCACACTGCACAGCATCAAGCCCAGAGCGCCCCAGAAATATTTGATAACAAAGTCCTCCATGATACCATGGTAAAATCGCCGTCTTAGAATCCGGTTCACATGCTTGATCAGTGTAAAATAGCCCTTGTCAAGCGTGTCCTTTTCCGCTTCATGTCCTCCGTAGAGCGCCACCTCTTCACTCCAATCAATTAGTCTTGAATGCTGGAATCTAAATTCTCCCTCCAGTCTCGCCTCGTCTGCCACGTACTTGCCAAACGGCGGAGTCAGTGCTCTCATGACGTTTGCCGATATCTGTACTAAAAGTGACATGAAAAATAGGCCTTCGCCACCGACGCTTCGCGAAAGCGAGTAGTTGTAGATGATAATATCAAGAACGGGTTTCGCAAGATTCGAGTATAGTTCCGCGAGAGAATTGGAGAATTTGGCTACATCGACGGTAATCAGCTGGTCGGCGTTTGCGATGCGGTCATCGAGGGCGCTCAGCGTGTAAAACGTCATCTGGGAGAGATACTTGGAATGGATGTAGTTTGTGAGTCGAGTCCGGTATTGGAGAGAGAGTTTGCACTGGTGATATGACAGCTGTTTGCCGTGTTAGCACTCATCGTATGTCCTGATTTCTGACACCGGCTGAAAGCGCAGGTGTCACATACCATGCTGTTCGTAAATGTCGCCGGTACAGCAACCGCCATCCACCATACCAAACCCATCAAGAATTCTCTCCCCTTTCCTCTCACAAGCGCACTAACCAGCCGTCCATCTAACTCGGCAACATACAAACTGATCATCGTCCGTAGCACCAAGAAGACACTATGACCAATAACGAGTCGGAATTCCTTGCTCTTCCATCCAGGTATGCATATCCGTAATAGCCGAAGCAGGTTCTTGAAAAACTCGCGATTCAGCTCGACTTTCTTCCTCCCCGAGGCTTCGCCCTCGTCTGCTGCCGTCTTACTTGTGCCCTTTGAGGCCCTGCGCAGAGCAGCAGCTTTCTGCTCGGCAATAGCATTCCGAACACGGTTTATGAGAGCTACGAACAAGGTAAGGTAGACGGCGCGCGATATGCGTGTTCGGTGCTGCAGGTAGAGCTGCGTGAGGTCGGCCACGATGGCCTTGGCCGAGGCGCTGTTGAGGCGATGGGAGGATATGGGTTTCGAGAAGACGGCCATGGCTATCGTGAGGGAGGCATTGGCGGTGATCAAGGTTAGTCGCCCGAGCGCACGCTGTAGTGACGCGCTTGAGGCGGGGAGGTTACGACGGTGGTCTGTTGTATGAATGGCACGTCGAGGACAAAGTACGCCTTTGCGCAGATGACTGGAGGATCCCGCGTCTCGGGGGTTTGTTGGGAAAAGCAAGGGTCACAAGGTTGATGTGCTTGGGAGAGGATGTTGTTGTCGGTGTCGCACATGCAGCTTGCGGCATGTGAACCAGTGCCTCGGCTACCCCACAAAAACGGAAGCTGGGGAACAGGATCCTTTCACATGAACGGCTGGAGTCTGGAGTAGCTCGGCTCCACTATGCCACATTATAGACCACACACACATTCGTTTTTCTTATGATTCAGGAACGTGCTACAGACTACATCAACTATAAAAATATACATTTCGTCTAACAGGAAAACGGACGTATGTCATAGATCTTGTTCTTCTCCGGGTACGGCGCAGCAGGCTTGTTCACGAATTCCGGATACAAGTACCAGGCCAGATCCTGCTCTTTTTGTTCCCTGATACTCATACCATTGCCTAACCAGGCCAATCTGTTCGAATTTCTGCCTACGCCTCTCAACTTGTTCTCACTGTCATGGTCCTCAAGCTCGGCCAGATAGACATAGTCAAAATCTTCCCATCGCGGACTCTGCATCGCCTCGATACAGTGTAACGTGCTTCCTGGCCAGAGGCCCACAATCTCCCCGGTGCCCTTATTCTTGTACCAACTCCTGCACTCGTCGACAAAGACTGTCTTCTCAAAGTACGCGTCGACGTACTCGATAAAGTCCTTTTCTCGCGCCTCTTTGGCAACCATGGATGCAATGTTCTCTTTCTGAATCTTGCGAACGGCTTTGATGATATAATCGCCCATAGTCTCTATCATCATTGTCAAGCTACCGGTTCCAACGGCCGAATTAGGGCCAAGCATGCTGAAGAGGTTAGGAAATCCAGCGACTGAATGCGAAAGATATGTTACGGCGCGATCTTTCCACTTTTCTGTCAGGGTAAGCCCACGACTACCCGTGAGCGGGAATGGGGGTGGTGCAGAAGATACAAAGCCAGTGGCACATACAAGAGCATCGATCTCATGCGTCTTGCCGTCAGCAGTGTGAATGGCCGATTCTGAAATGCGAGTTATAGGGGACGTGATAAATTCAACGTTTGGCTGCGTTAGGGCTTCGAGATATCCCGGGCCCGGCGTCAGGCGGCGGCATCCAGGCGCGAATGAAGGCAAAAGCGCCTCAAATATTTCAGGGTGGCTCTTCAGCCTCTCCTTCATGTTTTGATGGAACATCTCCTTAGCCCCTGATTGAAGCGGTGTTCCTTTCTGGGTAAAGGCATGGATCCCGTTTCCATCTTCTTCGATTGCAAGTCTGAACTCATGATAGTATTCTGGATCATTGGCAAAGCGATCACGAAGCTCTTTGGGAATAGCCGTCCCTTGAAAGCCATACTTGTCCCAGAGTGCGTAGCTGAAAGGTGGGGAGATCCATGTCTTGCTGCGCACGAATGTGCTGACGTGTGTGCCTGGTAGACGCTGAAGACTGGGTACAATCTGGATGGAAGATGAGCCTGAGCCGATTACTCCAACCCGCTTATTTTCGAATTCATAACTGTTTCGCTATATCAGTCGACCGGTAGTCTACTTGCAGTCCAAGGTATATCTCACTCTTCTTTCCATGCTGCGGAGTGCATGACTTCGCCCTTGAAAGTCTTTAGACCATCAATATCCGGCCAGGATGGAGTATTCAGGTTGCCCCTTGCAGAAATCACCACGTCTGCCTGGTCGTGAATGGTCTCTCCTGTCGCCAGGTTCTTTACTGTAACGTTCCATTTGGCTGTCTTATCATCCCAGTGGCAACCCTCAACCTGATGGCGCAATTTGATGAAGCGATCCGCAGAATATTTTTGCGCTACATCTTGGAGATAAGATTGGATCTCTGCTGCTGGCGCGTACAAGGATGACCAATTTGGGTTTGGCTGGAAAGAATACTGATATGAGTGTGCTAGCGGGAAGATCAGCACCACTCCAGTGGGCTTGATGTCAGAGGTGGCGAGACTCACAGGGTATATCGCACGCGCAGCCCAGGTATCTGCGTTCGCATTAGTGATCAAATGTTTGTTTTGGGCATTAAGTCGGATCCAGTCTCATCGTTCATTAAGAGCCAGTACGACGCTGTAGTAGAAGGGAAGGGGGCTTCGTTTTACCTGTTTTCATACCAAGTTCCCCCAACCCCAGCATTCTTCTCGTAAATCACCAATTCAACGTTTCTCAACCTCTCAGGTATTCGAATTCCGCAATAGATGCCCGAGTAACCTGCACCAATGACGATGACCTTCAGTCGACGCAAGTTCTCTACGGGCGCATCGTAGAGCTTGAAAGGTTTTTTTACAGTGGCGCCATTTACTTGGCCACTGATTTGCATCTTCGGTAGTTCATCGATAGGTAGATTTGGTACCGCTGACATTCTATGGATAACCTCGAGAGAGTCAAATGTAGATGGAAGGTAAGGTGCCGTCAGAGATGGTCATGCGACCCGTGTCCAAAACTCTATTCTTCAAGATGGGTGCTATGAGATGGTATAGTATACAATTAGAAGGTATATCGAAGACATGGATCGCACGAAAGATGGATGAAAGAAAGATGGAAACGGTAGCGCTTTTTGGGTGGCGGACTGCAGTTCTCATGTCTGTGTCGCCGCGGCTGACTGCCTCATACAAGTGCCGAAGCAATGGACCCCCAACGTTATGCGAGGACGTCAAGAGTGGATCCAGGTTAGTATCCGGTACCAGATGCGGTAGATTGACTAGGCTGCCACGTTCAGCCTATCATGATACGAAGGCCTCGGCAGCCGGCAGAGGCGCCACCCCCTCTATTCCTTGCCTTGACTCCACAACTCCACATACGGCCCCGCTATGGGCTTCTCGTGATTTCGCAACCACGGAGTGATGTCTCCGCAGCAAGCCCGGTAAATGGTTCGGATTCTTCTACGCTCAATGGCGCCGATACTCTGCGACAATGCGGAGATACTTTCCCCACAGACTAAAGTTTGTGCACCGTGGGGGATGCAGTTGGTGCTATTCGTGCATCGGTAGGTGAGACTACCTAGGTACTGTAATGATTGCAATCTGTAAAGATGGCATTAGTGCGTAAGCGCAATCAAGTTCGGGAGGCCTAACATACCTGGTTTCCAAGAGCGATTGACAGCCGGGAGCTGTCTGGGTCCCAGCCGAGACTGAACTCACCATCTATTCCAGGGTTCCATTTGTCGCTTGGCCACTCACTAGCCCGCCATGTTGCTACTGGGACATCCCTTTTTTCTGCATCCCATACAGTGACAGCATCGGGGCCTGCTGCAGCCAACAAAACCCCATCTGGCGAGAAGGCAATCTTGAAGGCCTGGGTACCATCTGTGGTGGGAAGAGATTTGACGCATTTGAATGGCTCGTTTGCATCCCATATCCGTGCTGCGCCGGACATGGAGCTTGTTGCAAGCAACACTGAGGGCACAGCGGAACCATTGGTCAGTTGCTTGGTGGCGGGACTCGGGCGGAACGCAAGGTCGGTGGCGTATTCGTCTGGGTATTCGTGGGTCTGCAGCTGGATCGAGTCATTGGGGTGAAGGATACCCAGATAATTCTTCTGGTCTTCGATTCCGAGTACGGCTATGATACCAGACGCTGGGTCGTGCTTAACGGATTCCCACTGTATGTGAGTGTCCAATGTTCGCTGGGTCGTCAGAGTGTCGGTGACTTCGTAGATCTTGAACAGCTTGATGCCGCAAACCACAAAGGCCGAGTCGCTAATCCACTGAGCATCGAGAATAGCTGTGTCGGTGAATTCGGTCCACGCTGGGATGGAATCGCTATCATTCTTCCACACTTTGATGGATCCTTTTTCTCCGTCTGTGGAAATGGATAACAGAAGCTTGCACTTAGGGTTCCAGCGAAGCGTATTAATGAGGCCGGCGGTCGAGGAGATGACGTTAGAGGTGGTGCCGCCTTCGGTCAGCTTGATGAGCTTATCCATCATCATCTTCTCGCCCACCTCGTTGACACACTGCTCGCGCGCAGAAACGGTCAGCTCGTGCTCCGAATGCCAGCACAGCGCAGTCACGTCAAAATTCTGGACTGGCAGGGACATGTCAAGGGTGTGAATAGGCGGGGACTGCTCGTTACTGGCAGGCTTGCTGACAACGTGGACCTGAAGGAGCGACTTTCCGGCAGCAAGTAGGACGGGCGACTCGATTGGGCCCCATAGCGTGTGCTGGACAAGTTTGTCAAGGTTGGCGTCGCGGGGAACAAAGACGGTGCCGGGGGTCAGATCTGCGACGGCGATGGCATCTGTCTGGATCTCGGCGTCCTGGCCGATGCTGAGTGTGGAAAGCGGTATCTCTGCGACAGTAAGCGACTCGGCCTCGGAAACGACGGGCTCGGAGTCTGCCCTCAGGCTGTTTGGGACGTGATGGGGCGCGCCGTTGTGCTCAATGTCCATGGCATCGCCGTTGGGCTGGGGCTCTGGGCGCGTATCAACGCCATTGGCGGGCTTTGCCTTTTTGCGCTTGAGCGTCTTCTTGGGCGGGGGCTCCTGGACGGCGCCGTTGGCCTCGGTCGCGAGTTCGTGGGCGGGAATGCCCTTGTCGAGGGTCAGCAGGCTGCCGTTGCGCGTGTAGGGGCGGCCGTGGTCGGAGCCGAACCTGTATCGCGGTTCCGTCTGGTATAGTTAGCCCAGGCGCATTTGATGGAACGGAGCAGAGCAGAGGCGACGTACGTTGCAGGCCTCTGCGCGCAGCCGGTCGAAGCACAAGCCATCCTGGACGAGGCGGACGAGGGCGTGGGGCTCGATGTTGGGAGCAAATGGAAGCGTGTCCGGGTCCCGAAGCCAGCATCGCGACAGGTGGAGGGCGGCATTACCAAATCCGGCTTCTTGAAGATATCGCCATACTAGACCACGCGTCAGAGAGACAGGCCACTGGGGCGGGTTTTGGCGGGGAATAGGTACCGAGATAGTTGATCGCGTTGCTACTGAGAGTCTCCGCCATGGCGCATTATGCGAGCGCTGCATGCGCCTTGGCTGGGGGGCGTGGGGGAGGGGGGAGGGAGACCGCGGTGTTGGTGGTGGTGGCAGGCGGTTTGGAATGTGAGGAGCTTCGATGATTGACAATGCCTGCCATGTCGCCTATGGACTGCTAGTCTTGTAAGGCAACGCACATGTTCGGCCGGAGCCTGGCTAGTCCCCATCCAGTCCCCCCACACAGCCGCGCATCCCTGCCCGGCACTGCAGCACCGCCCAGCTTGACTGTGACCACCACCACCACCGCCACACCCTCACATCTTCACCACCACCACGCCCACACTGCTCTCCCGCGACAACGCGCCGCCGCCGCTGCAGCTGCTGCCGCCGCCATGGCCCGCATAAATCTCCCGCCCCTTACCCGCGGCATCCTCGCTGCCCTCGTCCTGCTTACCCTGCTCAACTTTGGCCTGCGTCCCAACGCCAATTGGGTGGAAAAGGTCGAGAAGCCCATCATTGGCGTGGGTAACGGAGTGCCATGGCTGACCATTGTGCCCCGCCTCTCTGTACCGTGGTATCCCTGGACATTCGCCCTCGCTACTGTCGTCGAGCAGAATCTCCTTGGCCTCATCACCACCGGCCTGACTGTCTTGTATGGCGGTCGCTACCTCGAGAGAGCCTGGGGGTCGCATGAGTTCACCAAATTCATGCTGTTTGTCGCTGTCATACCGAACATCTTGACCTACCTGCTCTACGTTCTTGGCTATCTCCTTATGCGCAAGGGCTTTCTCATGTATGCTTCCATCTCATCTTCTCCACAGGCCTTGCACTGACCCAGCCCAGGAAAACCACAATCTCCGGTGGCATTGCCATCCAGGCCGGCTTCCTCGTCTCTTTCAAGCAACTCGTTCCCGAACACACAGTAGCCATTGCCAAAGGCCTCATCCGCATGCGTGTCAAGCACTTCCCCGCCATCTTCCTGCTCACAAACACCCTCTCTGGCATAATAATCGGCACAGAGACAGCCATGTACCTCGCATACTTTGGCTTCATGACGGCCTGGATCTACCTCCGCTTCTATCGCATCAGTCCATCGCTCTCTTCCACTGCCACGGGCGAAGGCTCCTTCATTCGTGGAGATGCCTCCGACACCTTTAGCTTTGCGCATTTCTTCCCAGAGCCAATACAAACACCCCTTGGTGCTTTTGCGGACGGCATCTACAACACATTGGTGTCTCTCCAGGTCTGCACACCATTTTCTGATCGGGACATTGATGCGGGCAACGAACAGGCCACTGCTCGTGCTGAAGGTGGCCTCCCCAGCATCATGAACCCCAACAGCCGTGGCGGCCGTGGCGGGGCAACACGTGCCGAGGCAGAGAGGAGGAGAGCATTGGCTCTCGAGGCATTGAACCAGAGGCTGAACGCTGCAGCATCGCGGGGACCAAGTGCTGCCGCGCCAGCTGCTGTCTCAGTGTCTGGGCCATCACAGTCACTGGGCGAGACAAATTACGAGCCTGATAGGGCCGACGCCTCGGAAAAACCAGCGGCTTAGTATAGTCGTTACGATAATTTAAACAAAACTTATTATTCTCGCAAAGCCTCTTCTATCCGTGTTATCATCGCATCCGAGCGGACTTTCCTCGACATTCCAAGAGTTATTGTTTGATTCGAGCACAACGCACTAGGCCGGCGCTTCTATGTATTCCTTGAGCCTGCTTTACCTTTTTTAAGCATTGAACTTAAGGTGCTCTCGAATGTTCCTCTGAGTCCATTCAAAGACATAGCGCACACAGATGTGGCTGGGTTGCGAACACCCTTCATGTAAAACGTCACGTACTTCATGTACTTGGTCCGCCGCGGAAAGCCATGTTAAGGGCCTGTTCGGTTGCGCGGTTGCGGTTTGCGGTTTCCGTATTTATTACTGGATTTGGGCTATGCTTAACCGAACACGGGATTGTTTT
>JAODYD010000021.1:0-66594 GCA_026262445.1 Bipolaris bicolor
ACGCGACGTTGTGCCTACGGCTCGGCTTTCCAAGACACAATAGGACTTCCTAGACAGGTCCTGGGCGACTAATTCGCCTACTGTCTCTCACGGCTGAACTTCCTGCGAAGCTCTGCCCTAGGTGTACTGTCTTGCGACGGTCTACCTTCTCGCTGCACTGAAGGCCTTTCGTACCTATTACAGCACCAACTCCGTGTTACTAGCTCGCACTAACAACACGCTCTGAAACTTAGTCAGAAGACAGTCCGCCTAAGGCTTATGTCTAATTGGGATCGAATACAAAATGTAAGGGGCTGCGCTCCGGGGAGCAATCGCGAGGTATACAAGAGGTTGTATTCGATAAGGAGCTATCTACTCTGCTTACGTGGTGTTTATTTACTTATCGGAGAAAGGTTATGCCGGAGTATCTGAGCGCGTTGTCTGAGCGCGCTGTCTGAGCGTAGTTCAGATGGTGCGCGCGCAGCTTGAACCGAGATTCCATCGAGGAGCTATCCAAAGGGCGTTCAGCCCGTTACATCTTTATCTACTAGTACGTAGAGCTTTAGATCGCTCTTCGATCTACTCGCGTAGTTCTAGACTATAGCCTACTTCTTATTAGTAAGAACTAGTAAAGCTTACCTTTAGCTATACTTCTCTTCTAGCTAGTTCTAAATAGCGTTTAGCTATTACTATATTACGTCCCTAAGAAGACTCGCGTCTTACTATCTTACTTATAGAATCTTGTCTTCTATTAAGAGTAATCGTATAGCCTATACCTTGTCTAATAGAGAATTAATAGGACTTTTTACTATAATATTTACTTCTAGCTAATTATATACTAGGCCTAAGTAGCCTTTAGATAGTTTATTACGCGACGTTACGCTTATAGCTTAGCTTTCTAAGATATAATAGAGCTTTTAGATAGGTTCTAGGCGACTAATACGCCTACTATCTCTTATAGCTAATCTTCCTATAAAGCTCTGCCCTAGGTATACTGTCTTACGACGGTCTACCTTTCTACTACGCTAAAGGCTTTTTATATCTATTATAGCACTAACTCTATATTACTAGCTTGTACTAATAACACGCTCTAAAACTTAGTTAAAAGATAGTCCGCCTAAAGCTTATATCTAATTAGAATTAAATATAAAATATAAGAGGCTGCGCTCTAGAGAGTAATTGCGAAGTATATAAAAGGTTATATTTAATAAAGAGCTATCTACTCTACTTATGTAGTGTTTATTTACTTATTAGAGAAAGGTTATACTAAAGTGTCTAAGCACATTATCTAAGCGCTGCTTAGATAGTAAGTAGAATCTAGGTGCTTATAGTAATACCTAGATTCTACGCTCGTCGTCTAAACGTAGTTTGGATGGCGCGCGTGTAGCTTAAACCAAGATTCCATCGAGGAGCTATCCAAAGGGCGTTCAGCCCGTTACACTCTACCCGTTAGGTCCTAAACTAGGCAGTTAAATAACTTCTTAAATAGTAGGGATACGGCTTAGTAATGTATTATATAATAGAATACGCTTAGTTAGCGCTTTAGAACGCGCTGATACCTGCCCAATTTGGACTAGCGTGGGATTTATTATGAATTTTTAAAGAAAAGTAGGTCACTATCTATTTACCACACTATTTAAAGCTACTTAGAGAGCTACTCATCTTCGATATAATAAGCTTCTATAGTATATTAAATACACTTAAAGTAACTTATATAATAGACTTAAATAGTAATAGTAGGTTCATCTTGTTACTAAGTTAATATTATATTCTATTATTAAAATATTATCTTTTATACGTAAAGTTTATAATTAGAAGAAGACATAGCTCTCTTAGTAATATAGCTCTCTTAGAAATAAAATATATTAAGTTATATTATTAGTATTATAATCTTTAAGAAATTTTAAATAAATAATTAGTTAAAGTTTATAAATTCTAAAGTTAATTAGATTTCTATAACTATTATTAGTATTAACTGTTAGAGATATAAGCTATTCAGCTGATCTCCGACCTTATTCAATAACGTAACCCTGAACTATATCAATAATCAATCCTTGATCTAAACTATCTATCTATTACGTCTCTAATTACGTAATCTATTACTAGATAGATTCTTCTAGAATTAATTATTGTTAATATAAATAGTAGTAGAATAGCTAAGTAGATAGAAAGCAGAGTAGTTCTACGATAATTTAAGATTAATTAACTTCTTTTACTAATCTCTCTTTATATTATCGCTAGTATCTTTAATAAGCTACCTCTAAGTCTATTGCTAGACAAGTAGACGAATCTACCTCTGAGCTATTAACAGAATAAGTAGCAACTTCCGCATCGCACCCTCGTCCATTTATTCTAACACTTACTAGTTGTAATTAATCTTAGAATTCTTTTCTCTTAGAAACTCCACTTAGAAAGGCCGGAGCCAAGAGAAGTAGGCTATATACTACAGTAGGCTACTTACTAGTAAAATACGTTATATATAAAGTTTAAAATTTACTAAAAAATAATAGTAAAATCTTTTCTTTATAAAAAGAAATATAGTAGTATTAGAGTAGAGTAGTGGATAGTATATGGTAGTATTTTAGTATAGTTAAATTAGTAGTAACTACATTAAAAAGTTAATTATAGTAGTATTATGACTATTTAAACTAAAGCTTAGTACTTACGCTAAGCTAACTAATAAGTAGTAAGTATTTAGGTACTAGTTTAGGTATAGCATGTAGTAGAAAGTAAACTAATACAAATTACTTAGTTAGACTAACCTTTTTGCGCTAGGCGTGTGAAACCTTACCCTCTATTTCTAAGCCTATTAACTAATGTTTATTTTAGGAGTTGTCTTTAAATATAAGGATAGACTTTAGACTCGAAATTAGCTTTGTAGTGAAAAAGCACGAATGAAGGATAAGAGATAGGTTAAATTTAATAAATTCATTTCAATTTCCTTTCCTCTCTCCGTGCATCTACCTCGTGAACTACATAAGAGACGTTGACCGCCAGGCATACTTTTGCAGAACATCCGTTACGATCGTTTCGTCAGGCATCGTCGTGAAAGCATAAAGAAGACTTTTTTTCACGTTCCATGAATGCCGGAAACGGGAACCCATGAAAGAAGAAGGAACCAAACACACCAAGTCTATCGTTAAAAGCCGCAATAGATGAAACTCCGTTCACAGCTTGCAGTCTGGGTATCCTGCACCTGCGCCCTTACTTCCTACCCGCCAACCCATGTGGCGCTCCTCATACATGATGCGCTTATCGGGTGGAGAAAGCCTTGGTGACAGTGCGCTTGAGCGCAAGCTCCTTCTTCTTCAGGTCCTCAGCGGAGGCATCCTCAACCTCGAGCTGAGCCATGGCATCAGAGAGAGCAGACTCAATCTTCTCCTTCTGGCCACGCTTGAGGCGGATGGAAGTGGTGGGGTCAGAGACCATCTCCTCGACACGGGAGATGTAGGACTCGAGCTGTTGCCTGGACTCGAACTTCTTGCTGAAAGCCTCGTCGCTGGACTTGAACTTCTGGGCGTCGTTGATCATGTTCTCGATATCAGTCGACGAGAGCTTGCCAACGGCGTTGGAGATGGTGATGTTGGCGCTGCGGCCGGAGGTCTTCTCGGTGGCAGTGACCTTCAGGATACCGTTGACATCGACCTCGAAAACAACCTCAAGAACGGCCTCTCCGGCGCGCATAGGAGGAATTGGTGCTAAGGTAAACTCGCCCAGCGAGGTGTTGTCCTCGCAGTTGACACGTTCACCCTGGAAGACAGGGAACTGGACGGTCTGCTGGTTGTCTGGAAAAGTCAGTACATGGTCAGAAACAAGCAGCGAGAATTATCTTACCGGCAACAGTGGTGAAAGTCCTCTTCTTGATAGTCTGGAAAAAAGTCAGATCATGATCTAAGCAGGGACGGATATATACTCACAGGAACAGTCTGGCCACGGGGAACGACGGGAGCGAAAATGTTACCCTCCATGGCGACACCAAGGGAGAGGGGAACGACATCGAGAAGGAGAAGGTCGGCGGTGTCGGCGGAGGTAGCCTTTCCAGAAAGGATACCGGCCTGGACGGCGGCACCGTAGGCAACGGCCTCATCGGGGTTGATGCTCTTCTCGAGCTTCTTGCCGTTGAAGAAGTCGCTGAGGAGCTTCTGAATCTTGGGGATACGGGTAGAACCACCAACAAGGACGATCTCATCAACCTTGTCCTTGCCGATGTTGGCGTCCTTGAGAACCTGGGCAACGGGGTCCAGAGTGCCAGCAAAGGCCTTCTGGTTCAGGTCCTCAAAACGAGCACGGGTGATGTTCGCGTTGAAGTCCTCGCCATCGAAAAGAGAATCGATCTCAACGGTGGTCTGGGTGGCGTTGGAGAGAGTACGCTTGGCACGCTCGCAAGCAGTTCGGAGACGACGAAGAGCACGAGCATCACCGCTGATGTCTACAGAATGTCAGTAAGAGTATCGAAGCATAACAGGCTTAGAAACATTCGAAATGGTGTTGTTGCCATCGTGGTTGCCATAGTCGACTGCTGAGGGGAAAGGAAATTTTTCATCACTCCACATACCCTTCTTGGTCTTCTTGGTGAACTCCTTCTTGAAGTGATCAAGGAGGTTGGTGTCGAAGTCTTGACCACCCAAATGTGTGCTTTAGTATTTAATTAGCTAAAGTGTTCGTGTAGTGGAGCAAAAAAGAGGACTTACTCTCCGGCAGTAGCCTTGACAGTGAAGACACCACCCTGAATGTGCAGAAGAGACACATCGAAAGTACCACCACCAAGATCGTAGATGAGGACGTTCCTCTCCTTGTCGGATTTACCGGCACCAAGACCGTAAGCGATAGCAGCGGCGGTGGGCTCGTTGATGATACGGAGAACGTTGAGGCCAGCAATGGCACCAGCATCCTTGGTAGCCTGACGCTGGTTGTCGTTGAAGTAAGCAGGCACAGTGATGACGGCCTTCTCAACCTTCTTTCCGAGCTTGGTCTCAGCGACCTCCTTCATCTGTGGGGTATGTTAGTTCCGCCTCGCCACACAAAGTATGTATTTGCCCCGCTGAACAGGGTATGTGGGCGCAGATCGTACCTTGACGAGAACCATGGCAGAGATCTCCTGAGGAGAGAACTGCTTCTTCTCACCGAGGTACTCGACCTCGACCATGGGGCTGCCGTTCTGGTCAACGACCTTGAATGGCCATGACTTGATGTCCTTTGTGACGGTCTCGTCCTCGAATCGGCGACCAATGAGACGCCTGGCAAAGTCAGTCTACTGATCGCATGTGCGACATGTCTGCGAAAAAGACAAAACTCACTTGACATCGAAGACAGTGTTCTCGGGGTTCATAGCAGCCTGGTTCTTGGCCGCCTCACCGATAAGACGCTCCTCTGAGGTGAAGGACACGAACGAGGGAGTGGTGAAGCTACCCTGCTCGTTGGCAACTGTAGGAAAGCATGGTTAGACGATTACTTTGATGAGGGTGAATTGAGCGGGCGCATACTGATCTCGACATTGGTGCCCTCGTAGTTGGCAACGCAAGAGTAGGTAGTGCCTGGGGATATCGGTTAGCACATGCCACTGTGGGGTAATATTGCGAGTGTTGCGCACCAAGATCGATGCCGATGGCACCCTCGTAGACTTCTTCGCTCATGATTGCGGTATGTGTGGAAGGAACAACCTGAAGTAAAATTGAAGAGCAGGAAGGTGTTGGAGAGAAGGTGGGAAAAAAGGGCTGGGAATCTTTTTTGCGCTTGCTTAAAGGCGAGCGAACGGAGAAAAATTGGCCTCGCAGGGATCGTTCGTAGTGTCGGCGGGCGACGCTAGGCGCACTCGGTTAACTTGTTCGCCGGCGCTTATCGATACCTTGGAAAATAAAATAATTGGAGGCAACAAAACCTAGAGGCAAACCTCGGTTGGGCTCGGAGAGGGTTATTTTTTTCTCATATGCTAAGAGTTGAGTGAGACTTTGCAGAATATTCATTCCGAGTGTTCAACAAAAACGGTGCCCTTCGCGGGCAGAGAAATTCCACATCCCAGAGCGCGAGTACCTTTGTAGAAGGTAACAACATAGGCTGTGCAGCTGACACTCATGTTCTGCTGGTGGACCCAGGTATCGGTCCATTCTCAAAGCAAGCATATTTCTTTTGTTTTTGCGGAAGACACTAACTCCAACACCAACTCTGCTTCAGGAAACAGCTGTAGAGTGGCAACCTGAACCGCGTTTCTTTGTTCCAGATACTTAGGAAAGACACGAACCTCGACTCAGAGGCCTTCGTCCTAACGAAACAGAAAAACCACACCATAGCTGAGCCATTGATAGTATATGGACGGATATAAAAGTGTGGCTATACAGTGCGATACATCATCTCTACAAACCACGTTTTGTCTCTATGGTTGCACTCTGGTGCTGGGTCTAGAAAACTATGTCCAGGTTCTCAAGCAGATAGGTGGACTGAGAATCATACACATACCGCTAACAACCTTACACATGACTAGTAGACTAGATTGCCTCGGATCCATCAAAAATTTGACTTCATTCTGGTAGCTATAATACCAGCAAGGAATAGTGTGTAGTCAAATTCTTACTGTGATGGAAAGTATTCAGCATACCGGTTTTCTATGTCCTCATCGAAGGTTTAATCAAATGACAAGCTTTCTTTGCTTCCATGTTCGGAGCCGTCATCATATAACGCCCAGTCCTTTCCCACCTTAACCTCGATATCCCGTAAAAAATAACGCCATACACCAACTCTATAATACACCAATGTCCCCTTGTTCTCGAAAAAATCGCCACCTAAACCAGATTTGCCACAGTTTCAAACTTTCTCGTCGTGGAACACGAAGCTAATGTCCCTTGGCCTCTGGGTGTTGTACCTTACGAAGTTCTCGTCTCCCTGAGGTCTTTCCTTCTTCGTGTTACTCGTGAGCATGCTCTGCAAGCTCACACATACGCTCTCCACATTGTGTACGGGAGACCAGCCGGAGCGGTCTAGCAGGTCGAGGCAGATGATGCCATTGGAGTAGATATGTGGGTGCCAGGGTATCGGGTGAGTTTCATCGCGGACGAACACGACTTCGGGGGCCTATGAAGTGGGGAGTTTAGCAACTAGCTAGGCGAAAGCGACTAGCTCGAAGCAGGAATCAAATACCTCGATAGGATACTGCGGGCTAAAACTGAATTTCAAGCGGTATGTTTCGCCTTCGTAGATGGGGTTCGAGTCCATAACTTTGATGTCCATAAGCCAGGTTTGGAAGTCATCAGCTTGAACAAGCGTTATGCCTGGCGGAAGCTTCTCATGCATCTATTCCTCTGATTTAGCGACCATCTCATATACATGCATAAACTACCATGTTTTTGTGTATCGTGCGTTGGGCGCGTCGACTTGACCGAGGGGATGCGAGTCTGTGCAATGCGCAAGGGACAGGAGGATTACGGTACCTTAGATAGCTCCTGCAAGGTTGGTTAGCTTTGTTTTGTTTACACAATTGTCACTGCGCGTGATTTCATGTCTACATCGTGTTGTATACACGTACCTTGCCTAGCCGTTTGGATGCGAACATGTTGGACCGAGTTGCGCCTTCTCCTTCCTCAGATGGATTGCCACGTGTAACTCAAGCTGAACACTCCCAGAAACGTTCGAAATATCACGCTGCCTTTGCTAAAGCTTCGGGTATGGTGTTGTGGTGCTGTCAGTCTATGCGGGCGCAACAAAGGACGGTCGGTGGGGGAGGGGCAGAGCGGTGGACCTTTGTACGTGGCAGCCTAGTATCGTAGAAGTTGCAGTAGAAGGGAATCTAGGATGTTGAAGTGGAAGAAAGGGCGACAGAATTATCAGCAGGTAAAGGCAGCTCTACAGGAAAAGCGAAGGGCGGGAGTTTGCGCTGTTTGCTTTGGAGCTTCGAGGTTCAATGTGTGAGTGACGTGAGCGCGGATCTGCCTATCCGCACACCCTTGTTACATGCAGCCTTAGATCATGGAAACAGCTACATCTTCACGTGATACATATTGTGCTATTATCAATAAAAGAATTGCTGAACATTAAATTTGTCATTGATTCCGCCCGTGATATCTTTGAGCGCCATACGCCTGAACAGCAGCCTTTTCCCGAACAAACTTTGTACAACAGGCCCGCAGGCCAGAAAGTGATGATATGAAAAAACGCCATATGCAATGAAACGAGCAGATTGCTCAAGAACAAGCCCTTTAGACCTACGAGTAAAATGCACCCTTCTGGAAACTCTCAACACCCATATCTCCTGCCTTGCTGTCAATCTTTGGTCCAGCCTTGTTTCCCATGCTTGACTCGGTCATGGTAGCAGTTCCACTTGTAGCACTGCTGCTGGTCATTGTCTGGGTTCTGCTTCCGGCTGGGCTTCCGACTTGGCTTCCACTGGTGATCTGAGCGGGTGTCTTTCGCTGAATAGTCTCTAGGTAGATGCCGGGAAGATAGCCCACGCGACCGTCTCTTGACCGGCATTTCCACCACTCTGATGCGTTGCCCATAGGATCACTCTTGCTGAGAACGGCAACCATATCACCCTTCTTAACCGAAAGATCCATACCCTGCATGTTGGCATTGGGAGTGAAGTCGTACAGTGCACGGCAGAATTCGAGCTTGTTGGGATCGAGCGGTTGTGCTGAGTGCGGGTTCTCCAGCATCTTTCGTTGCTCCTCGGCTTCTTGTGATCGGGCAAGGGTCTTGATGAGCTTGCCCATTAGGTATGGCAGACCGAATACGGCGAGCATAAACACAATGAAAGGCTTCTTTGATGGCTTTGCGGGTGCTGGTGAGCCGTCTGGCATGCGGCCGTTGAAGGCTGCGAAGCTCGCGGGAGTCAAGGCGGTTGCGTCGGCGGGCAATGGCCGTCCGGTAAGTTTTGCGATGGCGGTTCTTATCCACCGCATGACGGTGTATATGCCCAAGACCGAACCGAGTGTTTGTCGCAGGTTTCCGAACTGCTCGGCAACGGATACCATGGCTATTACATGTTAGAAACTGGCAGACGAGCGTGACCAAGTCAGGGACATACCAAAGAATGACGAGTGAGTCGCCATGTATGTGCTTTGGAGCATTTGCGCGAAGCCACCAAAGGCGCCGACAATGTTTTCGATGAGCTGGAATGTCGCTGCTGTGCTCTGGCTGAAGGACTGTGTGAGGCTGCTGTTTGGGTCGCCGGGCATACCGCCCATGCCTCCGTACATGCCGCCATACATTCCTCCCATGCCGCCGTACATGCCTCCCATACCGCCCATGCCACCATACATAGAGCCGTACGCGCCGCCCATGGTGGAATATGGCGAGTTGTAGCTGCTCATGCCTCCGTAGCCTGTACCGTAAGGTGAAGTGTATCGGTTGTTCATGCCGGAATACGCGGTCGCGTTGCGGTTCGCGACAGTGCTAAGGGAGTCAGGTACCGATGGCAGCGGAGGAGCGGTCGACGAAGTTGGGGATGTGGCGGTTGTGGATGTTGTGCTGTTGTTTGAACCTGTGAGACCTGTGCGATCGTTAGTCACTGTTGTCCCTATTACTCCCATCGACTGGCGAAACTGACCGACCGAGGCACTTGTCGCGCCGGCGCTCGTCTCCCATGGCTTTGGTGGCGATGGTGAAGACATTGTGTCCTGTATTTCGTACGTGCACTGTCTTCCCCCTTTACGCGTAGATGACAATGGATTACAGCGAGATGGCGAGGGCGTGCGACGGTTGAGAGGCTGGTGAGTAGCGGCGATTCAACGGAAGCTGGAGCGACTTCTTGCGGGGAACCTGCCGAGGGCCGGGGCCTGTAGTGTAATCGCAAACAGCGGATCCGCGTCGACGGTCACTGCACGCGCTCGTTTGCAGTCCCGTGGATAGACGAACAAGAGCGCAAGTGGGTTGGATGACAGTGATGGAACGGGGGCGATGGGGAGCGCTGAGGGCACATTGCCGTCGGCCGGGATACGGTTGGTCTTTGAGAGCCTGAATCGTGACAGACCTCGGTTTCTTGTGCCCGCTTAGGCAAGCCCAACCGTCAGCGAGCAATCACAAGCCGAAAACCGTACCCGCTTTGCCACTCCCTACCATAATCACCAATCCCGCAGCAGCACACATATGTCATCTGTCGTGCGTTTCCCTCTTCAGTATTCAGCGTACGAAAATTCCTCCTGGGCCCTGCGCATTACCACAGACAACATATCTACCGCGTCTGCGTCGTTGCCGTGTATGCTTCCCGATGTCCTTGTTCTTCGCCAGTTTATAGCATTCACATCGGACTGGAACATATACAAGGAGTAGCTGCATCCAGTCAATATGCGGGTGCATCCAACAGCAAACCTTATCTCGAGAAGACAGCGATAGCGAGTTAAAAAAACATCGAACCCCTGGTCAACTGATACAACCGGAAATAGTGGTCAAGCACGCAAAGATCACCAAAATAACCTATGCTTAGTACGAAATACCATCACTGAAGCAAGATCTTGTTATATATGAAATATCGGCAGCAAAATGGGCAGAGTAGCAATACACCTAAGTACCAATTATGAAAGTTAGGAGCTGACTGCGACGCACGTGATATCGACAGCATCACGTGAACCCTGGATATCGAACTCATATCTACATACACTTTTTGACTGCCAACATACTAAGCTTCAAAATAGTACTCTGTTGCATATGACTATTGGAAACTGAGAATCAATTCTCTCGCACGCTCTGCCGTCTTTTATCACGCTGAAATGTTTCCTGTTTCCCGAAATGGGAATCCGGTTCCGCGAATCAGGTGCTAGCGCCAGCTACCTACACAGTACCTCGTTGCTATAGTCCTTTCAACGATCATTTCACATAAATAACTAGGAACCGATCTATAATTCTATCTAGAGTTATCCGTCTTGCCTTAGCAAGACTGCCCCTTAGCTTCGTTGTTGGTTAACTTCGGGAAATTTCACATGATCAAGCCGATTATATGTATGTCACATGCATTAGACAATCTACCTTGGACCTAGTCGGTTCCATACTACGAGTGCAGCAATATTGAAAACAACGAGCAGAAAGCTACTGACAACTGCCACCCATACCTGGTCAAAGACCATGATCCTCGCACTGGTGCTCTCTGCTTGAGCGGTTGTGCGAAGCTCGACCAACGAAGTACTGAAGAAAGACTACCGGAACCATTTGATTAGCAAGATATAGAAAAACTTAAAAGACTACATACTAAGACGAGGTTCGCGGGCAGATATACCATCGCTATCACCGTTGCAATCCGCATGACTCGCGAATCCTGCTGAGTCCTATTCGTCATGTCTGTTATAGTTTTGCTTTCATTAGCACTAGTTTGTGCAAGCTGCGAAAGAACATGGCTGTTTTGTACTAGAAGCTCTTGATTTCTAAGAGCTAGAATGTCGCGATTCTGATAGTAGCATTAATACAGTCGGTCTTTGAATCGAGTGGCCGGATTGCCTTACTAAGGCTCCGATGCTTTCTACTACTTGCAGCAAATGTCGGATCGTAGCCTTGTGACCCTCCATGTCACTGCTGATCTGGCCAAGGTCATGCTTCATGTTGATTTGACTAAGGACGTTCGAAAATGTCCTCGGGTCGGACAGGTGAATCAGCAGCTTCTGAGTGATGCGAGAGACGCCATCTACTACTTCAAGAGCTAGAAGAAGCTGTTTCTTCAATTGGTGCAAAGCCTGGCTCGTGGAAAAGTCCGTGTCGAATTCAGCGTATGGTTTGGAAATGCTGAGTTTAGCGTCCTGCACAGCATTTTTGGTCAGATTCAGGTAAGCGATTGCGGTACAAAAAGTCTTCAAACTTGCCGTTAAACCCATTCGAGATGCCTTAAAGCTGAGATACTCCTTGAAGTAATACGTCGCCGATTTGATCAGCCGAACGTGAAGAGCCAAGGGATGAGACTTGTCCTGGGAATCTGTTTGTTGGAGGTCTTCATTGAATAGTTGAGGAGGCTGGATGATAATCCAGGTGGAGCGACAGCCTTGAAAATAAAATCTGTGATGGATTCCGGACTGGCGACATGAATAAGGATCCTGAAGCTGCCGCCCATGTGGCTCAAAATACCGGATATTATAAGAAATGTCAAACCCTTCTCCTACATTAGTAGCGCATTACCGAGAGAGAGTTCGATGGGGCAATACCATTTGCTACCACGTTTGGTTCAGAGCCCGCTGGTGTCATGAAGCTTCGATAAAACGTCGTGAAGGATTCATACCCGGACGACTTCCGTTGACCAAGACCTAGTACAATTTTCAGGAATTGTGGCGGTGTGCCAACCGAGGCAATGATATAGTTGAACATTTCAGGGAGTATCTTCATTCTACTCCAAGAATTCTTCCGACGGATAACTCTTCATGGTAATCAGTCTTATCTATTATAGGGCAAGGAATTGCTATTCTTACACCATAGTAATAGTAGAAGAGTCGTCCAAGCCCTGATAAAATTAACTTAATTTCATTACAATTCGTCCCTACTTACATTCCATTGGTTTTCCAAATCCTGCAGGTTACGAACGAGGGAGATGATTGGCTTTGTTGTGCCTCGGCTGTTGCCTTGTCATGCGTGAGTATCAAGTGCCTACGGCATTACCAATTTAACGTACGCCGTGATTCCAGCGAGCTGAAACCAAGCTTCCATACCTCAGCTGTACAGTCGGCTTCTTTGTCAACGAATAAACTCGAGGAGTGCCTCTGTATATCTCGACTACAGATCTGATAATCAACGTCGCACCCCATAGTTAGGCTGGAAGTTATGTCGCCTTGATGTCTGACAACACAGAATTTGAGGTTATACTTTGGCCATAGGGGTTCTCTGAAAGTGTGGTTTTATATGTACAAGTCCCTGTAGGGGGCTGTGAATACTGAAAATGCTCTAATCGTTCGATCTGGCACATTTTTGTTGCCTTGTCTCAAGGAACCTCAAGAACGCGGGGCTTGTGGTAAGGTGGGTTAAACAAGGCAGACTTGCATTAAAAACAATTGGTTCACAGCCCACCATAAAAGAGGCTGTTGCAGGGCACATGAAGAAGACGCCTGACCAGTTCGGTTGTCCAATGGCTGACCGACACGCCACTCGCTTGAGCAATGTCGCATTTGCTTGGGATTTCCGGTGAGAAAGCCTCTTCATTTGGTACGTCTTTGGTCTCACATCCACTCTTTCTTTTATCTTTAGCGCTTTGAACCCGTATTGTAACCTAATGGCAGTCACCACTACACTAGAAGAGACGTATGTCTTGTTGGACAAACTCGACCTGTTGCTTCAGAGACTGTTTCCGGGTCGGTATTCAGTTAAGGTACTCCTCTCCATATCACCATATCGACATCGCATGGCTGACCAAGTCAGATTTCCGGGGGTTACGTCGAAATAACGGCCCCACGAGCGCTATACGAGGTTAGTGGAACGTTCTCCCTTTCTCTTAGCGCTCTTCTGATCTTCAAATCGCCAGGACGAGAAAGATTCTGTCCAGGACAGAGAATAAAGTATCGAGGATTGTCTGCGAACACCATCCTGGGTCGCTCATCTCACTTTTTAAGATGTATCTTGAGATATTTTATCAGGATATTGAAAGGAACCGGTCTCGATCGCTTTCTGGGACCTACTTTATCTGCGCAGAGAAGATACGAAGCACCTTTAGTCTTGATAGGGTTGAACTCGCGATCCAAGAACTTGATTGTGATCCCCACGAACGAATTGGTCTTGCAAACAAAGTTCACAAAGAAGGCGTCGTCGTTTTTGCTATTCTTGTTTGGATGAGACGACCGGACAGTATTGTCAAGTTTCGCGAGCACGATTGCCTAGACACACAGCTTCCTATATCTGAGACTAGAGCCCAGCAGATCGTGCCTGGATTTGGGCTTTCTTTTGCTCGCGAGTTCCAATGGCAGTTTCTTCCATATGTTTTTAAAAAAGATATGAGCGATTATCATCGCTACATCCATGAAGCCAATGTCATCTTTCCATTTGTTGGTGAAGCGGAGAAGATTGCGCAGGGTGGATTCGGGGAAGTTACGAGGGTACAAATTCCAACAAACCTCCAAGAGTTACTCCACAGCAAAGTGAGTGAGTCTTTTTGCTGTAATATCGCATGTACTGACAGTGGAGTACAGGAAGATACTGTATCTGTGATTAGGAAACGAATTATGCATCGAAGGAAACAAACCCAGGAACAGTATGACAAGAGTTTCCAGAAAGAGATGAGATCCCTTCGATTACTGCATCAGTTGAAACATCCCAATATCATTCCTTTGTTGGGCTCCTACACGCACAACCAAGAGCACAACTTTCTGTTTCCGCCATTTGCGATGGATCTGGCCAAATTCCTAGATCTAGAGTGCCGATTCGAAGACTTCCAATGGGACTTCATGTTCCCGATCGCGCTTCGGGGTCTCGCCTCAGCCCTCGAGCAGCTTCATAACATAAGTTTAGATGTCGCTCATAATGGGGTACATTTTACCGGCCTAGGATACCACCACGACTTCCGGCCTTCGAATATCCTCATCACCCACGACTCCTTTATTCTCGCTGACTTCGGCCTTGGAGAAATCAAACAAGAACTTGAGAACTCTCAAACGCCCTGGAAGATGGGGACTGGAGATTACCTTGCCCCCGAAACCATGAATTCTTCAACCTTTGCCCATCAATCTGTTGGCCGCTCCATCGATGTCTGGGCATTCGGCTGTCTGATTGCGGAAGTGGTGAGCTACATGGAACGGGGTCATCAAGGAGTACGGCATTTTCGTACTTTGCGGGAAAGTGAGTTTCGCCCGCGATATACAACCACGTATTTCTTTACGTCAGATGGCGGGTTGAAAGAATCTGTCCAACGATGGCTCGAGGAAATGGGGACTACTTCGTCCATGATAACCAAGAAGATGTTACAAGTTGCATTCCGAGCACTACAGCCGGTGTCGGGACCTAGATGTTCTATCAAAGACGTCCGCAGCGAATTTGATATCATCAGCCTCCAAGCACTTGTTTCCGCACTCTGTTCAGAGATGGAAGCATACTTGACCGCTGCAGAGCAGGATCTGGATCAAGCGGGCCTCCATATGGTGATGCGATTTGAAAAAGAAAGGTTGCATGTGATTGCTCGCTTTTTATCCTCCGAAAAAGATGCGGACTCACCTATTTTCTCTCAAGAGGAAACTTATCGTTCCTTTTGCGAGGAACTAAGAGCTCTATTTGCGACGGTTCACGATGAGCTTGGCCGTCAAAAGGACGTGGGTCAGCAAGTTAATGCAAGTGAAACACGAATCGACTTGGGTGGATCTGTACCAGAAAGGGTCCAGCAAATAGTCCAGAAACTATGGACATTTCTTCCAAAGAGGGAAACTAAAAGGATACAAGAGCTTTGGCTCTCATCGATGCAAGAGGATGACATTGAGAGGCTGAATGACATGGACATGTTAATGCGTGAACATCGACGCGAGGACTTTGCTGATGTCGGCCTGATGGCCAGGATCCGTGCAACCCGATTACAACTGCTAAAAACACCAGATTCTGGCACCGCAAATCTCTTGCTAAAGCGAGAAGATCTACACCATATTGAGTTACTAAATGGCCATACGTACGGCAGATTCCGCGGAGACCAACCAGTACTAATCGAGTGGATGTATTATACAAATCGGTCAGACACCATACCAGAGCATCAGCGGCTTCTAATTATGGAGCTACGAGCCGAAAGTTTCAACTTGTCTAAACCAGCCAAATTACGGGTACTCAAGTGTCTTGGTTTCGTAGAAGAAAGCGGAGAGATGGGACGGCGGCCAGGATATGGATTTCTTTATGAACTCCCGGCAACAACCTCCGAAAATACATTCGAGCCTCCCGTTACTTTACAGCAACTGCTGCTGTTGGGCTCGGACCGCGATGGAGGAGCGGAATGTCAGGCCCCACTGCAAGGCAGATACCTGCTAGCCCATTCGCTCGCGGCGTTCTTCGAAGAGCTGTACACAGTTGGATGCTTGCACGAAACATTCAATTCGAAAAACGTTGTATTCGCCTGTGAGCCGAAAAGAATGTTTCGCGATAGTAGTGTCTGGCGGCAGCCATACATAGTCGGCTTTCAGAAGAGCCGGCCTGATGGATCGAGCTGGGCCACCGATGGGCCGGCGGACGAGTCAAGCTACCGGCAGTACGAACACCCTGATTATCGGGAAGAAGGGCGGTTTTCGCTGGAATATGACATTTACAGTCTAGGTCTAGTACTGCTGGAAGTTGGTTGCTGGATCCCACTTCAGAAATTGGCGCAGCGAAGGGAGTATCGAACGCTGAGTCCCGAAGGGTTCCGGCAAGCGTTACTTGAGAAATATGTGCCTAGATTGAGCACAACTGTTGGTGGGGTCTATCGGGATTGTGTTCGTGCTTGCCTTGATGGATCTCTGGCTTGTAGGGGGCAGATGGGAAGTGGGAGGGAGGCCGACAATGGCATCTTCGGCTTGTTTCTCGACAGGGTAGTCAAGCCGTTGGAAAGGTTGTCCGAATATGAAATTTGATATGTTGAAGTAAACTAACCTCATTTACTCCATCAGATAGATGAAGATATCTCTGGTTCCTTCAATATTGCCCAGTCTCGTAGCAGATGTTACAGCCAAGTAGTGCTTTCATTAAATTTTAGACTGAAACTGTGAGCAAAGGAAGAACTATATACTCTCTGAAGGATTTTCTAGTTTCAACAAGTGACATGCTTCTTTCATACGCTGTGCTTCGGCATGCTTGCCACGGGCGGTCATAACATTTGCTAGAAAATCCATTGTGCGTATAGTTTCAGCATGACTGTTTCCTAAAACTCGCTGTCGGATATCCATGACTTCAAGAGTAAGTTTTTCAGCCTTCTCGAGGTCTCCAAGCCTCGTGTAGAAAGTTACTGTATCTTCCATATATCGCACAGTGTCTTCGTGATCAGGTCCTAGAATAGATCTGTTCTTGTCAATGACTTCGAGCTTGAGTTTTTCCGCCTTCGTCCATTGGCCGTTCTCTTCGCAGATCCATGCCAGCAGAGTAATACATGCTATGGTATTGGAATGATCTTCGCCTTGCAACTCGC
Organism: Bipolaris bicolor; assembly: GCA_026262445.1. Taxonomy (NCBI): domain Eukaryota; kingdom Fungi; phylum Ascomycota; class Dothideomycetes; order Pleosporales; family Pleosporaceae; genus Bipolaris; species Bipolaris bicolor. The sequence goes on from JAODYD010000021.1 coordinate 16,994, forward strand.
GCAACATATTCAGTTTTTGCTCTTCAATCTCTTGCGCATCTGACCATCTCTCTTGCTCAGCTAGGACCGATGAGATGGTGTCGAACACATGGATCTGGTCAAGGCTGATCTCCTTCCATGTTGCCTTCTTTGCTTCGACAACTTGCCCTCTAAGGTTGTCAAAGCCTGATACGTCTTTCAGATTACCGTACGCAAAGAGGATATGGTCCGCTGCTCTGATCCACGCCGGATGACCTGTTCCCAGTGTTCTTTCAGCCATTTCGAGGACCTCAATTCCTAATTCCACAGCATCAACCCACTTTTCTGCTGCTGCATACGTGGCGACGAGACAATATTTGCTCGTCAAATATACTGGATCTCGGATGCCTTGTGCTTCTTTTGCATTTATCACATCAGTGAAGAGGTTGGTGGCATTGCTCAACTTTCCCATCTCCATAAGGACACTGCCAAGGTTGTTCTTACTTTCAAGGACCAACGGATGCTCGTCACCTTGGAAAGCCGCTCTAGTTTCGATGACCTCAATTCCCAGCCTTTCGGCATCCTCAAATTTATGTTGGCATCGATAAATAGTAACAAGCTTAGCAAGTGCATCTATTCGAAGGCTTTGATCCCGGTCGTGCAGTTGCGCTTCGTGCAGTACAATACGTTCAATCAAGTCTTCGGCCTCTTCGAAACGTTCCTGGTCCATAAAAATCGCTGCGAGGTCGAGCTGGACATGTAGAGTCATGTGGTGCAGAGGGCCAAAAGCACTATCGCACCGTTGAATGGTCTTTTGGTGAATCTGCTCGGCATCTCTCAATCTACCTTGTTCTTTATAGGCCAAAGCCAGAGAGTTGGCTGCACTTATCGTAGAGGGATGGTCTATCCCTCTTACTAACTCAAGCTTTTTCAAGGCATTGGAGTGTAGTGTCTCTGCTTTTTCATATAAGCCCAATCGGTGATACATATCTCCTAGATATTTGCGAGCCTCAATGGTCTCTGGGTAATCATCACCAAACTCCTCTTCCGAACCGCTTAGCGTGTTCTCGAACGCCTTTGCAGCACGTGTAAACTGACCCTTCTTTGAATATAAATTGGCGAGGGCACGTTGAGTTCTGATTGTGATAGGATTTTGTGGTCCCAGAGCGTCCGCTGCGATGTTGAGGGTTTTGTCAAGCATAATCTCAGTCTCCTCCCAACGGCCCTGCATACTGTACACATTGGCGAGGTTATTAGTACTCGTGAGCGAAAAAGGATGGCGTTCTCCAAGGATAGAGTGGCAGGTATCTTTTACTTCGATGAAAAGAGCCGCTGCTTCTTCCCATCGGTATTGGGCTTGATAAATCGTTCCCAAGTTGGACACTTTCGACAGAGTACTCGGGTTTTCCGACCCCAGTAGCCTCTCAAATCCAGGTATGGCTCTAGACAGTAAGTCCACGGCCTCTTCGAATCGTCCTTGTTCCTTGTAAGTCATCGCCAAGTCAGCCATGCAGTCGTACAGGTCCAAGTCGTCTTCCTCCTCCTGCTCTAACAGTTTCGCTATGGCCTCATCTTGCAGGGTTTCTGCTACTGCATAACGACCCAGCTGCCTATACGTTTGCGCAAGGTTTATGATAAGAGGAACATCCATTTCATCGGTCTCATCGATCTCGAGTATTTGTTGCAAGATCTGTCTCTTACTATTCCAATGGCCTAACTTATCGTGAAACAAAGCCATCGTGTGCGCGTGGAAAGCCCACAAACCATTGTTTCTCCCTAGAGTGTTTTCGATATCAGATAGTTCTTTGCTGAATTCATCCACTGCCACACGAATCTCATTCACTTGTGTGTATTGTTCGGCTAGATTGATAAGCTTGACATGGTAGGCATTGCGTAATATATGCCACATTGTCAGGTTGTCGGCTGTTCGAGGACCGTCTACGACATTGAGTTTCTTCAGAGCTCTTTCAAGATCTTCTGACGTTTTTCGACACTGAGAAAGAAGTTGGAGTGCCTCGGCGTCATTTTTGGGAGCTCCAAATCCAATCTTGGTGCAAATGGCAAGCTGGAATGCGAGGTTTTGCTGCTCTGAATCCATCTCGTCACGAGTCCGATCATTGATCAGATCCTCCAAAGTACGTCGGAGATGCTTCCGCACACGATAATCAGAAGCATACAGGGTTCCTAGTATTTTCGTTATCTGCACTATTGATTAGTGCTGGAAGTGATGTGGTAATACTAAGGCTTACGTCAAGGCTTGCGGAAGAGATGAATGAGGTAGGGTCGTTTATCTTGGTGGGAGAGGAAATCTCACTGTATCTTGATCAGCATAGTGACGCAGTTATTCTGTGAGGTATCTTACCTAGGGATGAAATAGTGGAAAGATGCATGAAGGTTGTTGCTCCGCAAATCTGGTTCATATACTAGACTGGCCCGGAGAAATTTGAGCATTGCTTCTTTAGGTTCAGCTTCCAGATCATCATCTGTAGCCAAGAGCTGTTCAGCGAAAGTTAGGATCATTTTGAGTCGTTTCAACTCGCTTATGGACTCCATGCTGCAATCTGAGCTTTCCTTTGAAGCGAGCGCCTCTTCGGCCCATTCTAGGCTTTCTGGTAATGGAGCCACCCGAGCAAGATACTTTTCGAAAAGGATCCAGCAGCAAACTAGACCAAGCGAGAATATGTCCATCTTTTGCGCATCTGTAATGGTGAACATGTTGAAGTGATGTTCAGGTGCGTCCCAGGGTCGTGATCTGGGCATTGAGCAGACCTCGTCGGGTTTCAAGAACCTGGTGGAATAACCGAAATCTGAGACCTTTGCACAGTAGCCATCTTTCTTGTCTTGAAACACAAGAACATTTTCAGGTTTCAAATCTCCGTGTACAATATCTATCAAGATCTCAGTAAGTTGTATGAAAGAATGTTGCTTTTGTCACTTACTGTTCGCATGCATACTGATAACGGCAGAGCCTATATCAATACAAAGGTTCAGACGCTGAGCTAGGGAGAGCGCTCTTCCAGCTGGCATAGCGGCGAAATCAAAGAGGTTGCCAAAATGCGACTTTTGGAATACTATGACCGGCCAGACATCGTGTACAGATTGGACATCCCAGCATATGCCTTGAAGTTCAACAACACCCGGGTGCATCCGAACAGAGGGATGTGACAGAACGATAATTTCGTTTAAAATTGCGTTCAGAACTTTCGGCAAACCGAACTCTTTCTGCTTCTCGGAGGCCCGTTTGAACGCAAAGCTAGTTTGGACAGTAGCCTGAGCCTCAGTGACCTGGCTTGTTGCGCCCCAACCAATCGGTTGTCGTGCAGCTTGCCATGTTATGGGTAGTATTTCGATGTTGAGTGCTTCCACAACTGCCAGAAATCTCACCATGTCCAAGTCATCAGGCTGTGATTCGGCAGAGGACAGGGCACTCTCTGATAAGATTCTATGGTTGAGCAAAGTCGACTGGGTTAACATCGTAGTATGTGGCTTCCAAAGGTCGATCGAATGGAGAGTATTTTTTAAATACAATAGACGGAGAGTGTTGATGATATAAGTAGAAGGCTGAAGAGGCCAAACCTACCTGGCAGTCGAAGACGCTTGGCATAGACATGCTTACTGGCATCGCTAAACATAGCCACCGCCACAACTACATTTCATACATTGAGAAGACAATGACGAACTCAGTAGCGGCGCGAGAAAGACTCCTGAGGTGCTACTGAGGCCTTTCTCTTACACGTCCATTACTACCGTGCCCTTCGTTCTTGATTCGTCTACTACACAATATGAGTGAGCCACCTTTCACACAACAATTCCCAAAACAATGGCACGTCAACGCAATGCGCGAAGCTCATTTAGATTAGATCAATCAATATACTATACGAAACAAGACATGAGTTTCTTTAGGCCCACGCTGCGTGTTCTACTGCCATGCATAGTGCTCATTGTTCACCCACAATGGTAGCTCTTTGCTAATTCCACCTTGCTCGTCATACCACATCAAACTGGCAATATGGTCCTTCTCCCGCTCTTTGATAGCGTTTTCCAATCCACTGTCCTTCAGCATAGCCAATACTAGTGGTGTTGGGTCCCACAGTTTCACTACATCCAGATTCCATTCAGCAGCCTCAGCCTGTGCAGCTTGCAATACAACCTTCAAAAGCTCAAGCTGCGTCTCGTAGACATCTTTTTCTGGTGTTTTGGCAGCGTCCCTGGGAAGTCTTGTTGCAGTTTCATCACCCTCTACGACTAGTCGCTGTATGTATAGAACGTTGCTTGACTTCTCTGCACCGGGGGGACCATAGTATCGATGCAACCATGTCGCCCATACTTGCTTGCCTGGTGATCCCACTGTGACGCCTTTTGCAGATGGAGTTTTCCCAAAGAGATGTTCGGTCGCAAATTGTTCCTTTGCGATGTGCCAACCCATGTGATCCACGTCCGGTACGATTGTGAAACGTGTTTTTTTAATCTCATCTGCAGGTACTGACATCTGAGAGCGTACTAGGGCTTCATCTCTCTTACAGATATCGTTGAGATCGTTCTCCATGATCGCCTTGGCCAGGGATGGCCATGCAATGGGCTTCGGTGGTAGTTCGACTTGTGAGTTTGTGATAGTCGGAGTCCATCCCAGCTTCGCGTAGTACTCTTTCCCAATATCGGAGTAGAGTGTGGTTCCCATGCATGGAAACTTATCGGTTTGCCATCTATACAGTTCTTTAACCAACTCTTGCATCATGCGACCCGCGTAACCACGGCGGCGGTACGGTGGTGCGCAGAAGACGCTAGCGATTCCATGTACGATATTATCGCTGACTTCTCCTTGTGTGTTACTGGTCAAAGAATGTTTCCTGAAAGTTTCGCACGAACACAAGATATGTCGTTTGTTTGGGACCGAATCTTTGTGGACGAGAATCCAAGTAGTCAGACCTCCATCTCTAGCTAGAGGGACCGTTGTGAGAAAACGAGACTCCTTCAAATAGAGGGGAGGGGTAAGGGAGTCGGCCCATTCAGCGGAAGTGCTGTTCCAGATTGTGACACATTCATCCTCAGTCGGATGTCGTAGGATGAGATCAGGACTTTTCGAATCGGGCAAATCCTCCTTTGGTAAGACATCCATAGCTATAGAAGTTAAGAACTTTCGTCGGGTGTCTGACTATGGAGCCGATAAACCGTAGGTTATCTCTTATCGGAGTCGGCGGACGATGTTGCAGCTGCAACTGTACACGTGGGGGACAGGGCTTTATGTATGGATGAAACTTTATTTGCGCACCAGTCTGCGGCTGATTAGGTATAGACGAACTTGCATGGTTAGCATTAGTCCGAGGTAGTGTTCCAGAGGACTCACATGACGCTATCGATACCACATGGTTGGCTGTGAGCCCCTACCTTTCACAGTAGCTATGTAGATATACTACCTTTATATATAAGAAAAGAAGCACGTTTTTTACTATTTATGTTTTACACTAAACATGGCTTACTTTAGGAAGCTTTGCCTGCTTACCCTCTATTCCGGGTCTACTAGTTCATCTGACATGACTGAGCGAATTTGTGTACCCAGTACAAGCTTGGATATAGAGTTCGGCAGTATCTTAACGTAGCTTCTTTTAAGTCTCGCTGTATGCAAGAGGAATAATGAGGCGGCAGTTAGTGTTAACAATCCGGGTCTATCCAAGCACACTGCCATCACACGATCAAGGCCATCCAAAATCTTGTGGAATGGATTATATTGGGTATCGTAGCTACATAACTGTGTCTAACTCTGATGTGAACAATTCCCATCTCATGAGTCCAAGAAAACAGACTCTCGTCATGGAGTAGCACATAAAGAGCCACTCAAAGCACCGTAGCATATACCAGTAGACAACTGTCTACCTAGCAAGAGCTCATTCGACCAATAATCTCAAAATCTGCTTCTAGTCAGTCCATGTTTCCTTTCGAGGGCTGATGTGAAGAAGTAGATGGGTATAGCATATTTCAGAATATAAGTTGAATGCACCGGCAAGACCCGTGAAGGCCTCGCCTAAAATAAGAGGTATCAGAAAATAATTTTGGTGGATCATCACTGTGCTGTAGCAGAAAAGAGATGAAAGAGTGAACGTACCTTTGAGAATGTGACCTGTTTGGTGCTGTATTAGTAGCACGCTTCAACAGAGCGCATGAGCAGAGCGCATCAGAAGAGCAGCACCAATAGCGCCATCAGCATGGGGCTCGTCCAGCTGCAACAAAGCACAAAGACGATCCTCTCTGCGTGGTGGCTGTTCCAAAGCTGCGAAGTGTGAGAAGATGAGGGTCGACAGACTTTTTGTCTAGCAGCAGGAGCTTTGACGCTAAAATGGCGCACGGTCCACCACACACCTAGCCGAGCCGCGAGAAATTGGTCCTTGGATCGCGAACTTCCAACACGACTTCAAGCCTTCCACACGTCTCCGTACTAATCCACCAGCTCGCCGCCCGGTACATTCATTCAAAATGGGTCGTCTTCACAGCAACGGAAAGGGCATATCAGCCTCCGCCATCCCCTACTCCCGCAACCCCCCTGCGTGGTTGAAGACCACCCCCGAGCAGGTTGTCGACCAGATCTGCAAGCTCGCCAGGAAGGGTGCTACTCCTTCTCAGTAAGCGGAACCCATTTACGACAAAGAGGTATTTGGGGGAAATTGCATATACTGACGGGAATTGCAGGATCGGTGAGATCCTCCGTGACTCTCACGGTGTCGCCCAGGTCAAGGTTGTTACCGGCAACAAGATCCTCCGCATCCTCAAGTCGAGCGGTACGATTTCCCTATACACATGAAGAAGCGCACGTCGACACAGCTCTGCTCCCGCGTGAGAGCATCTGCGCGCTATACAAATCTGCATTTGTTGGTCTAGGCTAACATTTTGCGCATAAAGGCCTGAGCCCCGATATCCCAGAGGACCTCTACATGCTTATCAAGAAGGCCGTTGCCGTCCGCAAGCACCTCCAGACCAACCGCAAGGACAGGGACAGCAAGTTCCGCCTCATTCTCATCGAGTCCCGTATCCACCGTGTAAGTTTAGCCGAAGATGTAGTTCTTTAAAAAAAAAAAGAGACTCGAACTAACAATTCTCAGCTCTCCCGTTACTACAAGACCGTCGGTGCCCTCCCCCCTACCTGGAGGTACGAGAGCGCCACCGCCTCTACCCTCGTCGCATAAGCAGATGTAGGATTGGTGTGGCTGGTAATCGTGATGGAAGACATTTACGTGGAGTTTATGGGCATGGATGCTTGCTTTACGGATACCTAGCAGCATCACGATACGGAATGAATCAAAAAGCATCATCATCTCAAGATGAAAATTATACCCAATTGCAATCGAGGTGCCAGAATGTGTGTCGTGTGTGTGTGATGAAGTTGATGCTTGTTTGATCTGGGTATCTTTTTTTCGTATATGCCGCCTGTCTGCCTTGAGCACTTGATGAACGCCAGCTATGCCTGCTTGGTGTCGTCTGTAGTGTACACCGCGGTAACCCCCATTGCCGCCGTACTTGCTTTCCATTTCCTCTGTCATGCGTACTTGCCATTCCCTTGCTTACTTCCTCGCCATGTGCATACATACCACACGCCTCTATTCCGTTTCCCAACCCTCTTCTCAAGCCCCCTCAACCTCGGCACTCTTCTGCGCCAAAAACTCACTCAACCACTTCAACGGCTTCTCCGGCTCCTGCGTCGCAAGATGCTTCATCGCCTCGAGCAGGTACGGCGTCACATGCTGATTTAGATACACGCGCGTCGGGCTCCCGTGCGGAATCGGCTGCGTGGGCGCCTGCGCCGTCGGGTGCGGCGAGTTGCGCGATGATGCGGGTGCAGTGGCGGGATGTGCGGCTGGGGCGCTGGGCGCGGGCGCCGAGGGCGTTGTTGCTGTTGTTTGCGAGGGTGTTGCGGGCTGCGTTTGTGTTGTTGTTGTTGTTGTTGCTTGTTGTTGGGGAGGTGCTTGGGATGGGGGTGAGGGTTCTGCTTGGGGCTACATTGTTTTTTTTCAGAGTCAGGAAAGAGAGTACTTCGGAGGGGGGAATGTGTGGGAGGGGAGAGGTACAGGGTGGTCGCTTGTAGAATCTGCCATTTCTACGTCTGCGAGTTGCTGTTGCATTTGGGCTTCGCCGTCTAGCAGTGGAGCGTCCATGTCGTGTTCCGGTGCAGGGTTTGGGGATGGTTCAGTCATTTTGCGGGTTTCTTTGTGGTGATTTCTTCAATTAATTGACGCGTAATGGCGCGATTTTGGTAGGGTGGTCAGAGTGGTTGTTAGTGCTGGGATGTTGTGTGGATTGTTTCTGGAGGGTAGCTCTAAGCTCTGCTGTGACGTTCGGCGATTGCGGGCTGGCCTCGGCGTTTGCCTCAAGGCTTCTTTCTTCACTTCACATTCAGAGTCACGTCTGCAATTGCTCTTATCACGTGGAGAAATACCAAAAAGTCATGTCCGCAAAATAATCTTGTATGTTGGACTATTACCCAAACTGATCTAAGTTGCGGATCAAAGAACGCATGCTAAACACCCAAAACGCCATGCTACAAATTAATGTATTTCTGTCTTCAACTCGTGTTTGCTCAACCCGTTGTATTCGTATTTCATGTGCATATTCATATTTCATGTGTTTCATCTCCACTTACTCCTCGTCATATAACCAATGCGATGGTCCAACAAAGCATGCAGCGTACGCAAAAAACAAACATCAAAGTCAGATAACGAATAAGGAAAAAACAATAAGGAAATGTTCTCGCGGCGTGACACCCGGAGAAAACGAAACTGCTGGAAATGAATTCATGTCCTTTCGCTAGGTGGGTCTAGCGAGATCGTCGTTCAGCTGCGTATGCGACATTCGTTGAAACGGTCGTCTTCATGTCATTATTCGTAATCACGCTGTTGGTATCCCAAGTCCCGGCGTCAGATACGCTAGTCTTACTTCTCAAGACCCTTGGCCTTTCAAGTCGTGCTGGCTTCGCAGGCTTGTAGGGCGCATTGGTTGAGACGATTGTAGAAGGCCCGTTGTTGGCATGGGTGATCTCACTGCTCGTATCCCAGGTGCCAGAGTCGGAGCCTTCATCAGAAAAACTGTGCTGCTCCTGCTCTCTCTTCAGTCTTTCAAAGGGTCCAGGCAGATGGACTGAAGATGCAGGTCCTCCAAATCCCCTAGGATAAGGGACATTGGTTGATACGGTTGTAGGTGGGGCACGGTGATGTGTCACAACACTATCGGTATCCCATGTGCCAGCGTCAGAGACACTTAGCCTTCTTCGCTCATAAGGCATCCCTGCTGGGTAGGGTATATTGGTTGACACAGTCGTTGGCGCAGCGCGATGAGTTGTAATCTCCGTGTTGGTGTCCCAAGTGCCAGCATCGGAGACGCTAAGTCTTCTTGACAGCTGTGGCGATGTTGGCACGGAAGAATCCTCGTCAGTGGAGAAGTTGGTCGGGTACGGAACGTTCGTCGACACAGTCGTAGGTGGAGGACGAGAACGATGTGTTGTGATTTCCGTATTGGTATCCCAAGTGCCGGCATCAGAAACACTGAGTCGTCTTATCTGCCGTGGTGAGGGAGGCACATAAGAAACATCAGTCATGGAGGCGTTGGTCGGATACGGAACATTGGTCGATACTGTTGTTGGCGGAGGGCGTTGCGTGAACACACTTTCAGTGTCCCACGTACCGGCATCAGAGACACTCATTCTCCTGGTCTCGCGGCCAAATTCCGTAGGATATGGAATGTTGGTCGAGACCGTGGTTTCAGGGGCTCGTTGAGTAACCTCACTGCTAGTATCCCAAGTAGCATCATCGGGGATGCTTCTTGCTCGTCGCAGATTCCAGGACACGCCAGTCGGGTAAGGAACATTTGTGGATACGGTCGTAGGCGGCGCAAATCGAGTAACCTCGCTGGCGGTATCCCACGTTCCAGCGTCAGAGATGCTTCTTTGCCTCCTAATCTCCTTTGATTCCCTCTTGACCTCTTTCGAGTCCCGCCTTGTGTCATAGGCGTGTGGGTAGGGAACATTGGTGGAAACTGTCGTAGGTGCGAAATCATTGTGCGTGACGACACTGTTCGTATCCCAAGTGCCAGCATCAGAAATGCTCCTCATCTTCCTGATCTCACGAGACTCCCTCTTTGATTCTTTCGAATCCCTGAGGGAATTCGATTCCTTGGTCGAGTCTCTACTGCCGCGTTCCTTCCTCCGCTCGCTCTTTTCACTTCGAGTAGAATTCTTGGTGCTTCCATTTGCACTTTGCCCAGTCGCAGGACTGGGGTACAGAGCTTTGACTCCTGCACTTCGACTCTCGTACAAGTAGCGGGCCTTCTCACGCTCGGTTTTATCCGAGCGATCGCTCTTCTCTGTCCGGCTAGTGCGCTCACTCTTGTGGGTGCGCTCACTCTTCTCTGTACGCTCGCTTTTATCCGTTCGCTCACTCTTGTCTGTACGCTCACTCTTGTCCGTGCGCTCTGTATCAGCAGACTTGTGTGTGCGGACACTAGAAGCGTAGGTGCTCCTTCGACGGATAGATTCAGGTCGAGGAGTAGCAAAGTCTTCTAGCTCGTCGTCAATGGCCGAATCTCCAGATCGGCGAGTGTGTGTAGAACGACGGCGTGAGTGTGTGGTCGAGGAAGTGCGTGTTCGTTGAGGCAACAGACTCTCAATTTCGTCGATGGCATCGTAGACTGGCGATACTGTATCTACAGGTGTAGGAGGACAAGTGTCAGGCTCCACGTCGTGATATGAGACAGTCTCATCAAGTGGAGTTCGAGCGAAAATTGGGGGTAAGCCAGCACTTTCAGACAATGTGCGATGGTGAGGAGTTTCCGTAAAAGGCAATGGCACCTCTGGCTTAGATACAGGCTTAGGTGGCGGCGGTGGCGGCTTCCTCTTTGAACTTGGTGTATGTGAAGGAGCCAGACTTTCGACTGGCATGCCAATAATGTTCCTTGGGGACGTAAAGATAGACGTCGGCGGAGGTGGGGGCGGCATGTGTGAGTATGTGGAGAGAGGTGGCTTCACGCCCTTGTCGCCCAACGAAGGGCCAGAGAAAAGACTCAGTGCCCGCTTGATGGTCGAGGACTTTTCGGGTTTCTCGGGTTTCTCATTCTTTTCGGTTGGTGAAGTTGGACGTGGCCGCGGGGTAGGTTTTTCAGCCGTGTTCAACTCGGTTTTGGACGGGGAACGAGGAGCGGGGGGGTTTGTTTGCTCGTCTCGGGGAGGGGGGCATGCCTGCGACAGCAAGATGTTAGCCAAGCGTTTCTATGCAATCGTCGTCTCGGGGAGGGTCTGAAGTGGTTCGTGGGCATTGCAGTGATCAGGTGAAGTTCGGAGATGCCAAGGTGAGCGTTGGGGTCAGGTAAACACATGCGGGTTGTGTTACGTACCGGCGCCGGAAACTTGCCCTCGTCAGTCGGACTCGTTAATACAGTGGTATGGGATGGCAAACCAGCAGATTTCAGCTCTTCAAGCCTGGCCACTACGGGCTCGGAATTGTCGTACAAAGCCAGTCCATGGTGGAGAACGCAGCCTTCGTCGCGCGGCTCTCCGTTGATCTGGAAGTTCTCGTGCTTCGGTTCTCGGAAGACGACAGGGAAAATTCTGAGAAGCAGTTTCGGTTGCGAATCAGTGGAAGTGTCCATCGGCGAACCTGCAGTGTCATCTGGTTTGTAAGCTGGCCAATACTGGCTACCGGTGAATTGGTGGTCTTCATCGTGCAGAGCCGGCATGACGGCCGTGATCATTTCACGTTCAAGACGTGCAAATCTCCATGTCTCCGCAGCAAGCTTCACAATTCGTTTCACTGCAACCTTGATACCTTCTTCTTCTCTTGGATCGGCAAAATGCTTGATGGCGTTGACGATTTCCTCTACGACCGTTCCAGCAGCAGTGTTGATTCGCTGTTTAGCGCCAGAGCTTGTGAAAGCTGCAAGAAGTGTTTGTTGACGCCAGATTGCTTCTTTCCGTGTACTCTTCTCGCGAATGTGGTGGCTCATTGAAGAGAATAGCGAGTCAGCCTTGTCATAACGACGGCCAAGACTGAACAGGAAGGGTCCAAAGACGCGGTAAGTGATGAGTTTAGCTACCGTGTGAGCTATGTATGCCGCTCGAACTTGTCTGTGACGGGGCCGTCTCGTTAGTAAGCAATATTTCTTTTGCGATCTTCTTCCTTACCTAGAAGCTATCGTGTCGCCGATAAATGATGGCAGATTAGAAGGCACTTGTCCAAGATCCTCTGGCGGTGGTCGTACTGGAAGGTGGACAAAGTGAGTTTTCGCCAGATCGATGATTTGCCTTTGTAGATGGGTGAAAGATGTCAGGCTGTAGGTGACAAGTTAGCGACCAGTTCCGTCCCAAGAAAGAAGTAATATATCGCGAGATCAATAAATGCACAGCCGCCATAGTGTAAATTATGGTAACATCCAGCGAATGCGTATAGACACTGGCGATAGAGCTGGCTGAGGGGCTTCGGTATGTTTCATGGAGCTGCAGGGGGGGGGGGGGGGACTGCGGGGTACATCCCAGCTCGAGAGACCCCGTGGCACCCCCTCTGGCATGCGCAGCCATAGCAACGCGACGAACATCCGTGATGGAAAAGAAAGGAAAACGGAATGACTTACTAGTAGGTGTCGCCTTTGCTTTTGATCTCTGCAATGTCTCCGTAGCACTCCATCATCTTCTCTAGCCTGGACTTCTCGGACTCGAGGTTGCTGGCAACGCTCTTGATGATCTCCTTCTCTTGCTGGCTCTCAGCCTTGAGCTGTTCATATTGCTTCATCAGTTCATCCTTTTCTCGCGCAAGCTCGTCTGCTCTGGCTGCTTCCTCGACGGCCTTTTTGAAAATGTCGGTGTGGCCTTCGGTTTGCAGGTGGTGCGTTTCCAAGAGCTCGCGCTGTTCCGCGCACGTCTTCTCGAAGTAGTCACGTTCTCTGATGAGCAATTCTCGCTCGGTCGCCCAAGACTCTTGGTTGTCCCGCTCACGCTGAAGAGCTTCTTCGAGCCTTGCACGAAGCTCAGATGCCTCGGAGGCTTCTTGTCGCCACTCGTCGGCGGCGGCCTCGGCCTTCTTCAGCTTCTTGTCGAACTGGATAGCAAGGGCAATCTTCTCGGCGTCGTGCTTGGTGTTGGTCGTAGCTTTCCATTCGTCAAAGTCCCTCCATGTTCGCTCCCTCTCCTCCGCCGTGCTCCTTTCGAGGGCGCGGTGCACATCTTCCAGCTCTCTGTATCTGTCTTCCCACGACTTCATTGCTGCATTCAAGACGAGCTTTATCTCCTCGGCCTCTTGTGTTGCCTTTTTGTTTTGGGCAATCTGTTCTCGAAGGTCCCGGACTTGCTCCTCCAGGTTACCAATTTGGAAGTGTAGTCGATTTGCCTCGGCTGTATGCCTATTCTCCAAGGTGCGAATCTTCTCTTTCAGCTCAAAAATCTCACCATCCTTTGCTCTCAGCTTCTCTTCCTTCTCGGCGCCTGCTCGGCGGAGTAGGTCTTCTCTTGCGCTTAGCTGGGTGTGAGTGTCCTTGTAGCGGGCCAGCAAGGCGGGCAGGTCAGGTATGTTCTGCGCGATGCGAGTGTAAGCGTCACCAGACCCGTCTTCGATGGCAGGTCGGGCTTCCAAAGCATGCAAGGGGTAGTCTCTAGAACCCGAGGAGTCCTGCTGACGATGACGATGATGAAGTGGACTGCCGTAAGGAGGATACCCTGGTGGGTATTGGCTCCATGCTTCTTGGTATGGAGAGGAGGAAGAGGGTGACGAAGGACCGTAAGGATTGGGGTTAGGGGCGGGACAACCCTGCTGACTCATACCATAGCCATGATCTGGGTAGTGAGGCGGCTGGGATGGCGGGGCATGGTAGCCAGGATGGTAATTTGGTGGAGGGGCGGGATAGGCCGGCTCGATAGGCACTCGGGATGCAAAAACGCTACGTGGTTGATGCGGGCCTAAGTGGGCCCTCGACACTTCATGCGCTTCACCGCTAAATGGGCGCCCAGGCGCTACCCCGTTTGGTATTAGGCTGTATTCTGAGTCGTCGTCGCTGTCAAAAGTAGGAGCATGCCTACAGGGAAATGCGTGGTCAGCCAGCCAGCTCGTCAAGTTTGTTAGTGATTAGGCCAGTCCGGCGTTTGGCAAGACGTCACATTACAGTGAGGACCGTGAAGTGGTGGTGGCCGGAGAAGAGCCGAACAACGTGGCTGGAGAACAAGGGAAAAAGGGACTGCACTACATACCTTGGCCGTACCCTGCTCATGGGTGGACTCGGTGCAGCTGGTATGTCATCCTCGAGAAAATGGGAGACTGAGTAGGGTTTTGGCGGATAGTTGGGACCCGCTTCCTGCGTTCGAAGCTTCCGTGCATGTGGCGCAAAAGATCGGAACGATCTAAAGGGTCGATCAGACTGGCTTGGAGACCGGTCGTGTGCACGATAGCCAGCCGACGGAGGCGTCCGAGCGCGTGGTAGTTCATCACCTGGCCACCGTTCCTGAGCCGGTGAGGATGCCATGGGACGAGATCCCACGCCGTTGGGTCCTCGAGCACGTGATGCTTCTTCAATAGCCTTTCGTGCAGCCTCGACTTGGTCAGCTTCTTTCTGGGCACTTGTGGTGCCACTTGCAGCCATCCGAGCCTCCATATCTCTCCGGCGTTGCTCCATTCTCTCCCGCTGCATCTGCTTATACTCGAGCTGTTCATTCTCCCTCTTGGCCCGCTCGGCAAGCGCGGCCTTTTCAATCTCATCTTGAGCCTCAGTGGCACGGATTTCTTGCTCCATTAGAGCGAGAAGCCTCTTGGCCTCTGTGACTTGCTCCAGAGTCTCTCTCTCGATTCTCTCGCGGATGGCGCCTTCTTGCTGCTTTGTTTCGGACGCTTCCTGCGCTTCGGTCCTGGTGTTAGCTTCTTCATGTGATTGTTCGGCTACTCCATCAGCTTCCGCCTCGTCTCGAGCCTGTTTCATGTGTATCTTTTGTTTGAGCTCCTTTAGTAGTTCTTTGGCCCGAGTTTCCTCGTTTCTTCTTGTTTCTTGTTCAGAACTCTCTTGATCTGGCTTCTCTTGGTGATTTTCTTGCCAGTGAACCTCGGCATTGTTTTCTGGAGCGTCTCGAACAGCCTCAGGAGGAAATCCGTTCACTTCTCTTGTCTCGTGTTGCCGGACTTGGCCATTCCCTACTGCTTCTTCCTCTGGATGATGGGATTCTTGATGTGCTGGGGGCGTCTCCGGAAATGGAACAGGAGCTTCAGGCATTTCGTCATGGGAAAATACTACGGGCACTGTGGCTGATTCCACAGCACGCTCTTCTGAAAATTCGTCTGCAGGCGTCTCCATCTGTACAGTATGCTCTTCTGAAGCCTCGTCTGCAAGTGACTCAGTCTGCACAGGCGGCGCCTCGGGAAGTTCCTGTGGTATTGGTTGATCCTCGGACGCATCAAGCGGCTCGTCAGTTGGTGGGTTTTCCGCATCATTGTCAATATCAGGAAGAGACTGAGGCTCTAGTCGCTGAGCTGACAGTGTTTCTTCAATTGGTTCGCTATCAGAAGGTGGAGCAGCAATATCTGCCGGCTCAACTGGCTCAGGCGTCTGTGATTCAGGAGCAACAGGAGCCGTGGGTGGCGTGGGAGCATCAAAATTCAGCGGCTGAGGATATTCTGGGCGCTCTTCCCCCATGGGAGTTAAAAATTCCTCCTCTTGAATATCTGCTCCCTGGGCATCTGCGGGAATGCTCTGTGCGAAATCGTCTTGTTCCGCTTCAGACGCCATGGCAACAATCGGTTCGTCTGGGGAGGCCGTATCTAATTGCGGCTCTCCCGGTGAATCTGGGGCTTGGACGAGGTCTGGGCTTGGAAGCACGGTTGTGGAAGTGAGATGTTGGATTGGCTGCATGGCGTCTGGCTCTTGTTGCAGAGGCGGCTCTTGGTCTGGAATGGACCCTGCTTCTAGATAGTAATAGTCGTCTAACTCATCATGTAAAGAGCGGTCGTTGTGATTGGCGGCCGGCTGGATGTCCTCAGCGTTGTCGTTGGCTATGTCGGACAGTGTGGCTTTTGCGGGTGCAGGTTGGGGTTCAAGCTGGCGTGGTGCGTCCATGAGTGGATCTTGTTGTGTGGCAGATGTGCTTTCAGCAGCTAATGGAGCTGCAGCCCTGTGGGGATTAGACTGTGAACTGTCGAAGAGAGTTGAAGATGCAATTGTGGACGTTTCCAAGTGCTTGGGAATGGTCGGCTCCAAGGGCTCCACTCTGGCAGCGGATAGCACTGACTGCTCCCCGGACATTGCATCCGTGGCTGGCGGCTCTGCTGGCATTTGGATTTCAAGCGCGTCAGCGACTGGCTCCCCCCGTGTTGGTTGGCACAATGTCAGGTGGAGACGCAGACTCCACTGGTTTCTGACTCTGGTCTGCTGCTGGTGGTGGTGTTGGTGTTGATGTCGCTGGTTTTCTTTCTTCTTGGTTCTGACTACCGCTGACTACGGAAGAAAATTATTTACAGCCCAGAGCCCACGAGAAAAGTCCCAAACTGATCAACGTCCCTCTCACCTCTCACCGAAGACGCGGGCACTTGCAAATAGAGGGCTGTGTGCTTGTGAACATGGCATAATGGCAGAAAATTGAGCAAAAAAGCGACTGCGCACGCGCACAAGAAGTATATAAGGGCGCCAATGCAAAGTCGGAACTACGATGGTACGGAGTGAAAAGGCGGTGCCGGCCAATGGACGAGGGGCAGGGAACTGCCAGCTCATCGACAATCTGAGCGGCCCAAGGCTGCTGCGCACCGATTACCACGGCTCCCAGCCACCGCGGGCGGCTTCGAGGATGTCGGGTCGAGTAGTATGTCGGCCGTGTGGTGGGTGTCTATGTGGGCATGTGTGTACGGGCATCAGCAGCAGCACTACAATAGCCAGCAGCGGAGAGACGAACCGACAATGGAACGAGGCGGCTACTACGGCCTCTCTCTGTACTTGCGACGAAGCTGAGCGGTGCAGCGAACCGATGGTGCATGCCAGGTGAGGACAAGGGGGGAGCGCATCATTGTGCGTCGTGTTGCTAGCTGCATGCCAGCCTCGACATGAAGGGCGCTACATGGATGCGTGCAGCGGTGTGGGTGAAGGTGCAGAAGCAAAGATGCGCTGGCAGCAGAGGCCTCAATGCCGCCCCACCCTGCCTGCCTGGCTGCCTGCCTGGCTGCCTGCCTTAGCGCGCCTCGGCCTCTACTCCCTCCTCCACCCTCCCACCCTGCCGACGACACAGCGACCCAGACTCGCTCCCACGCCCGCTCTCACTTGCGCGACAATGTTGCCCTGCACCCACCACTTGTCCATATCTAGCGATTGGGCGCAAACATGGCCAGGCTGCGGTCGGCGCGGAACAAGCCCGTGGTGCCCTCGTCCGACTCCGAGCAGAGCGACTCCCTTTCACCGCCTCCCGGTACTCGCAAGGGGCGCGCACTAACAAGCATCCCCTCTGCCTCGCATGCACACAGTCAGGCCACGAGGCCGACCCGGTCACGCACACGTGCTGCCTCTCCCAATCCATCCGAGCAGTCCACTACTAATAACAAGTCGCCTGCAAAATCCCCTGCCAAGCAAAGGCCCGTCTACAAGCCTATAACGTCCTTCTTCACCACCGTCGCCCGCTCCCAGTCGTCCCAGCCCACTCCTAGTCCGGAGAAGCCGGCTGCATCAGTCGACGACTTTGACGACATCTTCGATTCCGACTATGACGAGGACCAAGCAAAGCCAGTCAAAGTATCCAATGCACTTCCTGTGCGCAAACGGCCCATTGCTGCAACAGCACCAACTGGCCATGGCCCAAATGTGATTGCACGCCAAAAGTTCCTGCGAACAGCAACCGGAGCCCGGAGCACGCCTCCTCCATCGTCATCCTCCCAGCCAGCACGGCGGGATGCCGAAGATGGCCGGCCATGGACCGAAAAGTTTGGCCCCGTATCCCTTGATGAGCTTGCCGTGCACAAGAAAAAAGTAGCAGATGTCCGCACATGGCTGACTGATGTCCTGGGTGGCAAATCGCGAAAAAGACTATTGTTGCTCAAGGGCCCCGCTGGCAGCGGAAAGACCACCACCATGGCCCTGCTATCCAAAGAATTGGACATAGACATGCACGAGTGGAAGAATCCTACTGGTGCCATGTCGACCTCCGACAGTCTCGTCTCCATCACCGCTCAATTTGAAGACTTTGTTGCGAGAACTGGTACCTTTGGAAGTCTGACCTTTGATACGCAAGTATCAGCTACCCAGACGGCTTCACCCGCCACTCAAAATGGTAGGAAACAGCAGCTGGTCCTAGTAGAGGAGTTTCCCAATACATTTACACGTACTTCTTCGGCCGTCCAGTCTTTCCGCTCTTCCGTCCTCAAGTATCTTGCTGCGAACACGCAGTCAGCCACTGCTTTCTTCTCAAGTCAAGCCGATTCCACATCCTCAGTGACACCAATTGTTATGATCATCTCTGAGACACTCTTGTCCACCAACACGGCAGCAGCAGACAGCTTTACCGCCCATCGTCTCCTGGGTCCTGAAATTTTGACTCATCCTGGAGTGAGCGTCGTCGAGTTTAATCCAATTGCACCCACATACATGACGAAAGCGCTGGACACAATCATTCTCAAAGAGGCCAGGAGGTCAGGCCGAAAAAAGACCCTGAGTCCACAGGCTATCCAGCGCCTTGCCGAGCTTGGTGATATCCGGAGCGCAATCTCATCGCTCGAGTTCTTGTGTCTACGCGGCGACGATGCCGAGGGCTGGGGCGCCAAGGTCAATTTCACAAAGAAGAAGAGTGCCAAAGATACCCCCATGACCAAAACTGAGCAAGAGTCGCTCGAGATGGTGACCCAGCGGGAGAGCACTCTGGGTATTTTTCACTCGGTAGGCAAAGTTGTTTATAACAAGCGTATCCCGGAAGATCCCAAGGCACCACTGGCGCACCCACCAAACTGGTTTCCTGAACGACGAAGACCAAAAGCTTCCGAGATCAACGTCGATACTCTTATCGATGAGCTAGGAACCGACACGCAGACCTTTGTTGCAGCATTGCATGAGAACTATGTTCTATCTTGTGGAGGTGCAGACAGTGAAGAAACCATGGATTCCATCGAAGGGTGTATAGACGCTCTCTCTGACGCTGATCTTCTTTCTCCAGATCGCTTTGGTGCCGGGGGTGGCCGCAGAAGTCTTCAAGGGACAAGTGCGGACAACCTGCGCCAAGATGAAATGTGCTTCCAAACGAGTGTACGAGGCCTGTTGTATAACCTGCCACATCCCGTAAAGCGAATGGCTCCTCCTCCAGGCATCATGGGACTCAAAGCAAAAGGACAGGGGTCGAGTGGTGGCATGCCCAAAGGCAATGCATTCGTCATGTACTACCCAGCATCGCTACGGATATGGAAGCAGCAGGAGGAAATTGGCGGCCTATTGGATATGTGGGTGTCGCGCGCGCAACGCGGTGAACTTTTCTCAATTGCGTCAGGCGCACCAAAAGCAGCGGTTCCTAGTGGAGGTGTACATACATGGAGAAGGAACGGTCCATCGTCCCAACCAGCGGCGCCGCAAGGCTCAAACCCTAGCGGTGACGATGCATCAGCCCCGCCCCTCCTTGGAAGCGGTGGTTCAGCACGCTACGAGATGCTCCTCGAGCGCCTCCCTTATCTAGTCACTATCCTCCATAAATCTCGCATGCCATCTCCATCAACGTCCGCCACAGTACGGGAGATTCGCAAAATCACCGCTTTCACCGGAGGTGCCCCATCCGGCGATGACGACGACGACGACGAATTAGAAGACGAGCTAGACCCTGGCGAACAAGAGCAGTGGACTACGGATAAGCCTGCCGCAGAAACGCCCAAGAAGAAGAAAAGAGCAAGGTTCGAGACCAAAGCCCAAGAGCCCGAATCGGCAATACCCGGGCTTTTGGAGAAGAGTGCGGGTTTAGTGTTGAGTGATGACGACATTGAGGATTAATGGGGGTTGTTGTGAGATGGAAGACATGTAGTGTATAATGTAACCTCTACAAAAAGTGGCCAGGTCGTGTAGACGGGAAGGGGTTCACCATTATGATTTAATCAATTCGTTCCATGCGAACGTAGATCTAAATCATATTAATACAACCTCACTTGTTTACATCTATTTGTTCTATATATATAGCGTTATCATATCAAAATCATCCTCAGAAAAGAATACCCACCATCTCTCACTCTTTTTTTTCTCTCCTTTCCTTTTCCGGAACCTTTTCCCCTTGTTCCCCCCCCCCCCCCATCGATCTCTCCTCACATTCATTTTTCGTTCTTTTCTTCTTTATCCGCGGGGAGATCGGGGGGCGTACTTGATACTTCTATTTCGAGCAAAGACGCTGTAGGTGTGTGTGTGTGTGTGTGGGGAGGTGTTGGCGCTCAGACCACACCATGCCATGTCTTTCCCCCCCCCCCCCCATATTTTTCCTTTTTTTTCTCGAAGCCACTGAGCGCAAGTGCGACTGTGCTTGGGAACAATAAGATTTGTGTCCCGAGGAAATTCGGAGATGGGGGGGTGGGGGTGCTGTGGCTGGAAGGGGTATGTGGGTTTGGGGTGGCGTGGGAGGTTGGTGTGGGATTGGGGTTTATGCATGGGAAAAGGCCGGGATAAAGCCGTGAATAAAGGAAGACACCACAGTGGATATTTAACGAAATGGGAGCATCAGGGTTGGATGGATTGGGGTAAAAAAAAAGGATTGAATAGATTGATATTGTTTCGGGGGTGCATGAGACACGCAGAAGAGCTAGTCTAAAGGAACAACATCATGAAATGGTATCTAACAAGAAGCGAAGAGGTGTTTGTCGTAAAATCGTCATTTGCATGTCCTGGGAAAGGGGGGAAGAACCACCAGCATGCGTATGCTTGTCGTTGAGAGAGATAGAGAGAAAGAGAAAACTTCTTCTCATGTTTAAGCAGAGGCGTAGACTTGTCCAGCAGGAGAGAGGCTGCCACCATCAGCGCTGATGAGGAACTGGTTGCCGTCGCTGGGGGCAGCCATGTGGTAAGCGTAGCGCTCAATCCAAGGCTGGGCATCGAGCCAGGGAAGGACGTCCTTGAGGAACTCGTCGGCGTTGCCCTCGGTGACACCAAACTCAGTGACCCAAACGGGCTTGTTGAAGGTGTCGTGGAACTTGTTGAGGTAGTCCTTGAAGTCTTGGGGCTTGGCCC
The DNA here is from genome assembly GCA_026262445.1 of Bipolaris bicolor. NCBI lineage: Eukaryota > Fungi > Ascomycota > Dothideomycetes > Pleosporales > Pleosporaceae > Bipolaris > Bipolaris bicolor. The sequence goes on from JAODYD010000021.1 coordinate 38,111, forward strand.
AGGCGTAGTAGTGAGCAACGACGAAGTCAATCTGGCAGTCGCTGCAGCCGTCCATGAAGGACTTGAGCCAGTTGATGCCCTTGCCGGGCTCGTTGCCGTTGGTAACGGCGGGGGAGCCAATGCGGAGACCCTCGCTGGCAAGGGGCTGGATAAGCTTGCGGTGGGTGTCGACGGCAGTGCCAACGTCCATGTTGGAGCCTCCTCCACCGACCTGGTCGGGCTCGTTGAAGCTGAGGATGTGGGAGACCTTGTAGTTCTTGCGGGCGTTGGCAACGTTGTTGGCCCAGGTCGAGGCGCACCATTCCTGGTTGGAGTGGAGCAGAGGAACGTATTCTAGGTCGGGAGCCTCGCCGTCGATGACGGCTTCCCAGTCATACATCCAGAAGATCTTGGAGGACTGGGCCATCATGCGAGCCCACTGGGAGCCGGCAACGCCATTGTGCTGCTTGGGGAAGGCAATACCACGCTTGCCTCCAGCGCGGGGGAGAAGAGGGGAAGCCTCGGTGAGAGCGGAGAGGCCAGCAAGGGCCATGATGAAGGTCGAGGTAAGCATTTTCGAAGGAGTGTGATACCTGACGGGTTCTAGAAGGAATGTGGGGTGCTAGCAAGAGCGTGGATAGACAAAAAATGTCAAAAAAAAGAGAGACTGAGTTGCTGGAGTGCTGAGCTGGAGTGAATATCATGAGCCGGGGGCCATGTCGATACTTATACTAAGGTAGCGAAATGAGGACAGGACAAAGAAGCCTTGTTGACAATGCCCAGAAAGGGCCCACCACGGATGCGAGCAAGCAACACATGGCACAAGCTATGTTTGCCCAGATGCGGTGTTTCATCCAAGACTTGGTGCCGACTCGGGAAAAGAGAGAGAGTCCACACGTGCGATAAGATTATGGATCAACTCTCCCGCACGCCCCGTCAGGCCGGCGTCACGGCGTCGGCTGTGGGGTCTAGCCATTCGTCAATCACGATAGGGCTGCGGTGGCTAAGACTTTGTGGAAATTGCATTTTGGCACAGTCGTCGAATCACGACAGCAACGGTGCACTGTTACCGGGCAAGTTGCTGGAGCCACGTAGAGTTCCGCGGCATATGCACGAAGAGAAAGAAAAAAAAAGAAAGGCTTTTCACCACCTGTGTGGGTTTGTTCGGGGAAGAAGAGCGTTGAGAGGGGCCTAACGCAGGAACCCTTGTCTAGAACAGAGGGTGCCTACGCAGGTACGGCCGCAGCAACGATGTTTGGTAATGGATTCCGGCGTGCAAAAGACTCTGGCTGGCCGTCTAGCCCACACAGCGTACCTTAGCGATGCCCACCAGTCCGTTTCAGGAAGTACTTTGTCCGGCAAAACCAACGTCCCGTGGCTGATCCTACCATCTTTTGAGTTTGCAAGCCCACCACGCCTCACCACGCACGCCATGCTCGATGCTGTCATCCAGACCATGGTTTTAGTCCCGGTTCCCGAACTACCACTACAGCTGTCAGGCCCCCGTTTTTTCCTTCCTGCACCCACTGTGGCCAGGCATCACAAAAATCTGTTTTGCGTTCTGAAAGGTGCACACGCAATCTCGCCTGCTTACTGTACATGCCAAACATAGATGTACGAGATCAGTATTACCAAGACTGCGTCGCTGGGCCATGATCTCCCGCTAACTCCAGTCGACTCGGGCGCTTGGGAGGGGATTCGGGCGACAGCTCAGCGGCACGCCTTCTTTTCCTTCCGGCGTTTACGTGGCGCTCTCAACATAGCTGAAGGATGTGTTTCCCTGCTCGCCATATCGACGTCTGGATGCGTCAGTGATATCACAGTGGGGGTTGGCATGGTCGAGAACTTTGTACGGTGTGCATGCGCGGTGACTCGACTATGCGTATCGTATTACTGACGGACTTACGTCTTCTCTCTTGGATCGCGTACTTGGCACTCGAGTGGCGAGCGTCGGACTCCCAAGGCGCTGCTGTCAGGTACACCCTTTGCCGATCGGCACACCCAGGCCCTCGGCCCGTTTGACACCAAACCTCTTTGCTTCTTTGTTCATTTCGAGGCGCTTGCGTTGTTCCTGCCTCCACTATCCAGCGCCTAGAAGCGCCTGACTCGTTCTCTACCAAGTACCAATACCCTCGACTTGGGACACAGCACCAGAGACACTCGGTCCCGCCAAAAATTCGCGATGAGGCTAGAAGGCACCGGAATTTTTGGTGAACGCCCAGGCAGTTTTTCGCCAAAGGGGCCACTCGCGCCTCCACTACCGACGCCATTTTCTTGGTAGAAAAGTTACGCTGCACTAATGCATCTTGGCCGCATTCCCCTGAAGATGTTTTGCTGGGCATGAATAGGAAGGTCGGGGCGAGCGGATACGTACTCTAGATACACGTCTCGAAAGAGAAGGGCCGAAGCAATCCCATACGGTATGGGCCAGGAACCATGTGGCAATGCCATGCAACACCAGCTTCGGGAAGCGAGGGGGGCAATTGTTAAGCCACGTGCTTATCTACGTGGTATGGTACGCCTTTGCTGGTATACTTGCACCTACGTACTCTGGGTAGACAGTAGAGCACGTGCTCCCCAGTGCACCCTGGCCCCTACTTCGATATATTCCATTTACGCATATTCTGCATTTAATGAGAGACATGCAACATGCATGCACGACATCTCCTGTCATCTTTCCAAGCCCGAGTTGAGAAACAACAATATGTCCGCGCTGCCGGGGCGGTGTCCACACATACGCGTCTTCCAAGCCGCGTCATTACAACGACCCAAGCACTATAACACGAAACTGTTATTGTCTATACGACGTTTTTGGAACCACCCAAACTCCACTGCCAATGCATACGACGCTGGGTGCGTGCTGTCTTGCTGCGCGATGCGGTCAGTGACTCGTATGCTACACTGCGGGTATTTAGGTCAGTATGTATCGCGTCTGTTTTTCAAAAAAATAACTATAGTGCTCGCAACAATAAGGTGTTGATGACCACATGGGGTTTGTTGGGATGCCGTGCTGTTTGCCAAGTCATGCTCTTGTCAGGCCATATTCTTGACCATTTTGAGGATTTGCGACCGAGACGAGGCGGCAGCGAATAATCCGAATTCTTCTTCCACCGCCTCTCGCTATTCTATTCAAACATGAAATACTCTATTTTAGGATACTTGCGTCTGGATTATGGAGTTGTAATGCGCTTGTGTCGTAGGCGCCCGTCACCAAATATAAAACGGGTAGTATTTATAGGATTCCGGCCCCACGCACTCAGCGCTTAACATCGATGAGTTGGAATCCACATACTACATCTGCTACCTTTCTTCTATTATTGGTTACAGGTAGGGGGAACCCGTATAATATAAGTACTAACGTGATACATAATCCTTCCTTCACAAGCACGCATGCTTTTACCATGTACAACTTCCCATCTCATGGAGTCGACAGCCACAGCCTCAAATTGAAGAAACGCATATTAGTAGGAAGAATCAAATTCATGATGAAGTCATCTACATACCGTGATTTCTTTTTCACTTAGTCATGCACTTGATTGCTATACAGTTGCGAATACATAGAGTTGTGTAGAAACAACAAAGCCAGGTTCAGAAAATAAATAGTAGTCAAAGAGGAAGAAGAAGAAGAAGGCACTGAGAATTATTCTCTCCACCACCAATGCTCCAAAACCTCCAAGCTGTGCTAATCAAAAATTTAATGTCAAAAATTTCTCTTGAAATGTCTATTTCAAAAAAGCATTTCGCAAAACTTCATCTTCAACGGAGGAAGAAGGAATGCCTGTTTTCCATCCTTCGTTTCCTTATATCCTACATTCAACAAAGCACACACTAAAAAGTGCTTAATTCAACACTATATCTCGTTTTTATTCCAGTAAAGTCGTGCTATATGGTCACTACATAAGCAGTCGAACTCTAGTAGGAAGTTTCTAAATACACCTAGAAGAAAATCGGCATCACGTACTACAGCATTGGTAGACAAAATGTAAGATATGGAGATGAAAAGCGGTTATGGATTTGATTGTATGTTAGGTTAACAAAGCTTAAGAGGTATGATAACATGTAAGGGTACTTCATCACTCATGAACGTGGAGTTTGAGATAGTCAGAGTGATATTTTGTATGGCGGTGCACACGTTCTTACATAGGATTGCTAATGACTTGCGATAATTTTACGGGGTCGACTGACTTCGTGCGATGAGAGTAACAGCAAGAACGTGAAGTAAACATTGATACAAAAGCAAGCTACGCTTTGTAGAGAGAAGAAGTGCACGGCAACAGTATCTAGAAACAAGCAATAGAGACAAACTTACCAGAGAGAGAAATAAATCACGAGAGATCGGCATGCATGATTTGACGATATACCTACTATATTACCATACTTTCTAGTTAGTATACACAAAAAAGGTCAACAGAAGAAAAACAAACAATCACACATCAACCATGAAAATCTCATTTAATATCTACACAAGCACACAATCTACTCGCCCATGATACCGCTCATAAACACTTTACGCCAAAACAGACACCACCCATGCAAGGATATCGAATATCTAGCGCTCAAATCCCTTCCCAACCCAGTGACGCCCAGTAACAATGCACACACACACGACCAACCGGGGAAGCGCGCTCACGACCCACCCTTTGGAGCCTGGTAATGCTCGACATAGTTCCAAGGGACTGCCGTCATTTGGACGTAGCGGCCTTGCTTGGGGTCGTACACGGCGCTCACGTTGAGCGTCAAGCGCGCGCGGTCACCGTATATTTCTATGAGAGCTCGTACTATGAATGCGCCGCGCGGAGGTTGCAGTACAATGGGCGTGTAGGTTTTGGCAAAGTCGGCACGGAATTGAGTGAGGTCCAGCGTCATGCTTTTTGGGTCGGGGAGGTCGAAACCTATGCTTGCGGGGCCGTCGACGGGGGCTGGTGAGGGTGAGGCACCCGGTCGCTGGGTATCGTTTGCAGAGGCCGAAAAGGGGTTTGGGGCTATGCTCGTGGATTCGCCGGTGGACTGGCGGTTTGTGGAGATGCGTTGGAAGAGTTCCTGGACGGTTTCTGATTTTGATTCTTGGTCCCAGCCCATGTAGATTTTAAACGTCTTCCATGCCTTTTCTGCCTTTCTTGCCGTGTCTTTATACAAAGCATCTGTGGCTTCTTTTGGATACAATACTCTCTCCAGGCGCCGGTGGTGGGCGTCTTCAACTGGGCGTGTCGCCTTGCGCCATTCCAGATTTTCAGTGAGCTCGATGCCTGGGCGCTCGTACTCTATTGGTGGGCCATTTGGGAACTGGATTTCAACCCATGACATGCCCTTTGAGGTATCAATCTTGCCAACGCGAGATGTGAACAGTGGCTTCTTCTCGGCATTATTGCGCACTATGCTTACCAACTCCGCTATGGCGTTGTTAGTGACGAGCGATTACTCCTTCACCAAGTCGTACTTACTACGTATCTTATTCGCTCTTTCACGGTTGGTGGCTATCTCCTTGAACGTCTTCCACTCTATATCTGAGCCTTTATAGAATGTCCTTGGCCGTGGTCGCGAGAAGCCCGTGGGTAGGAATAGAATGGCGTCATCGTCCTCTTCTTCTTCATCGTCTTCCTCAGAGCCAGCCACTTGCCACCCGTCTTGTTTGCCTTGTTCTTGTACCTCTTCAATCTCGACTTCTAGGCCCAAGTACTGGACAAGGCCGTAGGCTGCGGCAGTGACGGCGACTGTGCCAACGAGACGTCTGCAAAGTGAATCAGCATGTGGCGGGAGTGGACTTGTGAGAATGCTCACGTCTTGCTAAAGAAAGGCCGGCGTATACGCACTCGCTGAATTATGATGCTGTCGTGGCCATGGCGGGCGGCCGATCGCACTATGTGAGAATGAGGGACCCTGTTCAAGAGGGAGAAGTTGCGCCGAAGCATCAGTGGCCTGGACATGGCAAGCAGAGATTATGAGAGACGTGAGTGACAAGAAGCAACATGAAGGCGCAATGTAGACTCAAAAAATGCAGGTCAAGTTTGCTGGACAAAGAATAGAGTGCATGTTGTGGACAAATGGTGCTCTGGCTATAGGCGTGGGCGATAGGCTCGGAGGCGTCCAAGGCAAGTTCCGAGATCTAGGTCTCAGCTTCCCCGGCGACTGCATCATCGCCGCCGCAGCAACGAATCTCTCCAACCCCAACCCATCACCCACGATGAAGCTATCCGGGGCCTTTCTCGCCTCATCACTATCCTGCGCCGTGCTTGCAGCTCGACCAACCGTCAGCCCAGAGACTGCGCGTCTTATCATCGCCCAGCGCCTGGGCCTGTCGCGATTCCACTCACTCGAGCATGCAGATGCTGACACCATTCACCACATCAACACGTACGGAGGAAAGCGACAGCCGCTGTTTGGAGCAGATGACGCAGACGTCTCCAAGGCGCATCTGCTAGTCTGGGCAGAGGATGCCGACCAGGATGAACCAACAGGTGGGCAGAGGCAACGGCCAACACGGCCACGGAGAGCTGCCGGCTAACTCGAGCTTGCAGTCATCATCAACGACGGATCAGATCGCACACTAGACTTCTCTATATCCGGTGCGCCCTCTGCATCTGACAACGACCGCCTCATCCACGACTTCATAGTGCAGGCCGAGTCGCTGCCAGAACACCCAGACCCCCAGCAGCGAACATACAAGTCCAACTTTGAGATTGAATCGGCGCTTCCACCAAAGACCAAGTCAAAGGCCTACAATGGCTACCTCAACATGTGGCGCATCGACGAGAGCTCCAAGATGACGACCGAGGAGCTCGCCCAGGTGCTGAGCAACGTCAACAAAAAGGCAGAGGAGGCTGGTTTCTCCACAACCGTAGTCATGATGCCGCGCTCGTCCAAGTCCAAGTCCAAGCGTGCTGCCAACCCCTGGGGCACCTACGATGTCCCTGCCATGGAGGCGCGTCGCCAAAACCCGGAAGCCGTTCTTTCCGCCATCCCCTCGACCTCAAAGGTTCCCGTTCTCGACGACTTCCCTACCATCGCCCAGGCCGACAACAGCAAGGACAAGAAGGGACCCGTGCGCGGCATCCTTCCCGTCTGCTTCAAGTCGCTAGACGCTTGCCAGAGCCAGACTCACAACTGCTCCAGCCACGGCGAGTGCACGCTCCTCCACAAGGGCCGCGGATCTGGATCCAACCAGGAGACGGTTGACTGCTACGGATGTGCCTGCAAAGCTACAGTTGAGCATGTGGGCGAGGACAAGGGCATGGAATCGAAGAAGAAGGTGACTTACTGGGGAGGCCCCGCCTGCCAGAAGAAGGACATCTCCGTTCAGTTCTGGCTGTTTGTCGGCAGTGGTGTCATTCTGGCCTTCCTCGTCTCTGCCGGTATTGGCATGCTTTACTCAATGGGTGCTGAGGAGCTTCCTAGCGTCATTGGTGCCGGTGTTAGCGGACCCACCGCGAGGAAGTAGGAAACTGTAGTGTAAGAGATGAAGTGTACGGAATGAAGTGTAAGAGACGGAGGTGTAAGTCGACGAGGATGAATACAGAGCAAGAGGAGGCGGCAGAGCTGTACAAGTTTTGGCTTTTATACATGGTGTATCAGAACCATTGGTTAGGATGGCAGAGCGTAGTAGCATGTACTCTATGGGATCATTGGCGTTTGGTAGTAGTGCAATCAACATTTGAGCAAGTTAAAAAAACATGGTATTTGCGCCTATGACGCCGTCGTGTGCAATCGTCTAAACAATGCGCCACCCGAATGCTGGAAAACGCCAAAAGCCTCATCCCTCTTCCCCACTGTCCCTAGAAATGTACTCGAACTAGAGCTTGAAGTAAGTATACCGTGACGTGCAAGGTACTCAGTTCTTGCTCTTCTCCACCATTACACCATCCTCCTCGCTCTTCGCCTTCTCGTCGTCCAACTCTTTCATGAACTCTGACTGGATGCCAGCCCGGCGGTTCTCCCACCATTCCTTCTCAGCGGGGGCCTTTGCCTCAATTTCAGCCAGACGCTCGCGGATATGGTTATTCTGGGCCATTTCAGAGGCGGATTGGAAGATGGTCTGGCCCCAGTTTGGTGCGAAGGCATTGGCCTGTAGATTGTCAGTTTACATACGGCATGTCGCAAATGCATTGCGCAAACTCACCTCGTTAACAACGTCTCTGAGCTCTTCTTCTATTTCCTTCTCAGCGCGCTGGAACCTCTGCCACAAATCATCGCCCACACTACCCCTCTGCAACAGGACCTGGAGCGCCTGCTTCGCATTCCTAATCTGGACAATTCGGTGGATATCTTCTGTTGCCCGGCGCAGCAGGGCGGCCTTTAGGATGCTGTCTGGCACCTTGGGGTCTTCCATGTGCAGAAGGGAGAGGTAGACATTGCGCTGGAGGTGGGTGGGAAACCAGGGTTCGAGAGACGCAGCGTTGGCAGCCTTGCGTTTGCGATATAGGTTTGTGAAGACACCGAAAGAGCCAGCCAGTATACCAATGTAGGCAAAGGGCACGGTGAGCATAAGCCAGTCGACGGCGTCAAAGGGCCACATTTTGGATCGTGGGCGTCAGGTGAGGGCCACGGGAATTACTATTGATGATGTAGAGAAGTGTTTGGTTGGCGGGACACGTTGCAGGCGACGGCAAATGTTTGTGCAAAAGTGCTAAAGGAGCGGCGGTGTCCTCAGAAGTGAGATCCAGTTGGGGAGGAGGGTGAAGGCCAGGTAGTCGTGGAATGCGCTCGCCGTATGGTCAGTTATCGATAGAATATCTGGCCAGTTCGCAACTCGGCAAAGGGCCGGGTGGTTTCGCGCTACCAGCATGTGCGCTAACGTCGCGCGCGTCATTCTGCCGCCTTCGACGCCCTCCTAGTCACTTTGTGTGTAATCAGTCTACAACCACAGTTCATTACTCCCCGACCCTGTCCCTATCCACACCTCTCTTACTTTCTACAACCTCTTCTGCTTGTATTTATTCACCTGTTCCACTCCCCAACGCATTTGTCCCGCCCGCCAAAACTGATAGTGTCCCGCCATGATACTCAGGTTCGTTAGCAAAGAGGGCCAATTCAGATTGACGGTACAGCCCGAGGACACTTTCCCAGACATTCTCCCACAAATCGCCGAGAAGCTCCCCAAGAATGTCGATCTCGAGAGCCTCAGTGTCAGCAACCGCCCGCAAGGTGGCGATGCGAGGAAATTCATAGATCTCAAAGGTGTGAGCTTCAAGCAAGTGAACCTGTCGTAAGTAGATTGGCCAAGCTTGATATCGCCGCTCACGCCTCCTCAGGAACGGCGCACAACTTTTCCTCTCTTTTGAAGAGCAATCTACATCATCGAATGGCCATGCTGCAATTGCCTCTGGCGGCGCGCGACTAAATGGCAAACCCGTCGAACCCTCCGAAACCGCCTCTGTGCCCCTCGATGGCCCCACGCAAATCATAAAGAAGCCATGGGAAGTGGTCAGGCAGTCTCCGCTTGACGATCGGCTCGACAGGCAAGATGGCAAGATTCCCCGCAAACGCGACGCCCGTATGTGTACCCACGGACCTAAGGGCATGTGCGACTACTGCATGCCGTTGGAGCCCTACTCGCCTGAGTACCTTGCCGAAAAGAAGATCAAGCATCTTTCCTTCCACTCGTACCTGCGCAAGGTCAACTCGGCGAAGAACAGGCCAGAGCTTGGAAGTTCTTACATCCCGCCTCTGACCGAACCCTACTACCGCGTACGACCCGACTGTCCATCGGGACACAAGCCATTCCCAGAGGGCATTTGCACAAAGTGCATGCCCAGCGCCATCTCGCTCAAACCGCAAGAATATCGCATGGTGGACCACGTCGAGTTTGCATCTATACAGGTCGTCGACGATTTGATCAACTTTTGGAGGCAAACTGGTTGTCAGCGACTGGGTTTCTTGTACGGCAGATATGAGGAGTACACCGAGGTGCCACTAGGGACAAAGGCTGTGGTTGAGACCATATACGAACCACCACAGATCAATGAAGTGGACGGGATATCGTTGGGTGACTGGGATAACGAGCAGGTTATTGACGACATTGCCGCGCAGTGCGGGCTCCAACGAGTCGGTGTCATCTTCACTGATCTTCTCGACGCTGACAAGGGTGATGGCTCCGTCATCTGCAAGCGACACATAGATTCCTATTATCTATCTTCACTTGAGGTTTGCTTCGCGGCACGGTATCAGGCAAAGTATCCTCGGCCGTCAAAATGGAGCGATACCGGTCGACATGGATCTAACTTTGTAACATGTGTTATTAGCGGTGACGACCAAGGTCAGATTGGCATCTCATCTTATCAGGTATCGAACGATGCTGTTGAGATGGTGCGCGCCGACATCATCGAGCCTTCGGCGGAACCCAAGGTTATGCTTGTCCAGTCTGAAGAAGACAACGAGGCGCTCAACCGCACGCGATATATCCCTGAAGTCTTCTACCGAAAGATCAACGAACACGGCGCAAACGTACAAGAAATTGCTAAACCTGACTTTCCAGTTGAGTATCTGCTTCTTACACTTACTCATGGTTTTCCCACTCAGCCAAACCCTCTTTTTACTGGTGGCAAGTTTCCAATTGAAAACCGCGAAGCCATGGGCGAAATGCCCGAGATCACGCATCTTAGCAAGGCTCTCAATGCCAAGGCGAATGGCCTCGCTCTCAACACTGCCAGTGGCCTGAAGGCGATTTCGAACTTTCACATGCTCTGCTTCATCCACAATCTGGGCATCCTATCAAAGGTATATTGTCTCCTGATTTCAGCCAGTGTTTACTAATGCGGTGAAAAGGACGAAGAATCGCTTCTGTTCAAGGTTGCATCGACGCACGATACCTCAGAAGGCTCAGCACTCCAGCACACGCCAGGCTGGGCAACTCTTCTAACCATTCTCAAAGAAAGTGGTGAGCGCCCCCCGAAACGTTCTTATCAGTCTCCCTCTCCCTCTCAACCAGCCAGGAGGGGGGCTGCAGCACCTCTTCCCCTGGAGCACCAGCGTACAATGCGACAGCCCTCCTATGGCTCAGATTCCGATTCAGTACAATTGGCTAAGCGGGTCAAGGGGGTTAGGCTGAATGGGAAGTAGATTAGATATTTCTAGTCTGGCTCCTGAGGCGTGACCCTTAACACCATAGGTACGAATTTCGACCGATGATGGGCAGCGCAGCAGAGCGCCAGTTACGATGGCATGTGGATTTGATGAACGAATGGTTGACCCTAAGATGAGCGAGGCATGCATGAGATAAGCAGCGAGCTGGAATGCTCAGCTTTAGATCAAATAATTCAAGAAATGTCCTAATCTTCCAAACGACATGATATTCTATGTGCAGTGATGGTGACGTGATTGGTGAGCCGCCGCACGGTTGGCAATAACGTGCTTTCGCGAGTTCGCGTCGACGCGTCGCACTTTAGCTTTCCAACTTCGCCCAACTTCAACGCAGCCACCACAAGTCACAATGGCCGACTTCTTCAACATTAAGGCCCGGCAACAGGCTGCTGCGCAGGCGAGTTCGTCAAAAGCCCCTACAACAAAGCAAGAGCCAAATCGCTTGCAACCATGGGTAGAGAAATAGTACACACCCCCACATATCAACCGCCTGGGACTCAAGGCTAACAACCATTGCAGCCGACCCAAGACGCTGTCCGAAGTCACAGCCCAGGACAATACTATCCAAGTTCTCTCTCGCACAATGCAGTCCTCCAACCTACCCCACATGCTATTCTACGGCCCCCCAGGAACAGGAAAAACCTCGACTATCCTCGCCCTTGCCAAAGAACTCTACGGACCCGAACTCATGAAGTCGCGTGTGCTGGAACTGAACGCATCCGACGAGCGCGGTATCAGCATTGTACGACAAAAAGTCAAAGACTTTGCCCGCCAACAGCTTAGCGTAGCACCAACATACAGCGTCATGGTAGAAGACAAGAGCGGGACAGGAGAAGGAGGCATGGTACGATACCGAGACAAGTACCCGTGCCCACCCTTCAAAATCATTGTTCTGGACGAAGCAGACAGCATGACGCAAGATGCGCAATCCGCACTCCGCCGCACAATGGAAACATACAGTCGCATGACGCGCTTCTGCCTTGTCTGCAACTACGTCACCCGCATCATTGACCCCCTCGCCTCCCGCTGCTCCAAATTCCGCTTCAAGAGTCTCGACCAGGGCAACGCTGTCAAGCGCGTTAGCGATATCGCTGCGCTCGAGAATGTGCGGCTGGACGACGGTGTAGCAGAGGAATTGGTGCGTGTAGCGGACGGTGATTTACGAAAGGCAATTACGTTCTTACAATCTGCTGCACGACTCGTCGGCGCTATACAATCTCAAGGTAGCAGCAGCAAAAAGGGAAAGAAACGTACGGCGGTCCCGGAGGATGATGAGATGGACATTGATTCGGGCAGCACAGCGACACCGTCTATATCACTCCCCACTATCGCTGAAATTGCAGGCGTCTTACCCCCTGAGACCCTCTCTACTTTCACATCTGCCCTCTTCCCCAAGTCTTCAGCACAAAAATCGATACGGTATAATGAAATCGCCAAGGTAGTTGAGAATATGGTGGCGGAGGGGTGGAGCGCAGCGCAGACGGTGGGGCAGTTGTACGAGCAGATTATGTTTGATGAGAGAGTGGAAGATGTGAAGAAAGTGCGGCTTGCGGCAGTGTTTAGTGAGACGGATAAAAGACTTGTGGATGGAAGTGATGAGCATCTTGCTGTGCTGGACCTGGGGGTTCGGGTTGCAGGAGTGTTATGTTTGTGAGAGGCCGATGTGATGAATACATGGAAAGCATAAAGTGTAGAAATGAAGAAAAAAACTTGATTCATGGTAATCATGATGCAGATGGATATCTCCGCTGGGGTATTTCAATATACACACGCTTTGAAAAAAAAAACTGATCCTTCGCTCCCCGCCTCCTTGTGAACGGACTTCTCATTTCACTCATAGCATCACGGGCCAGCCTTCAAGGCTTCCCCTGACACCCTTTCTCCATACACTCGCTGCAAGTACTAAAAAAGGAGGAAGAAACAAGAAGAGAAGAAAAGACATTATGCTATATTACTTCGCCTATCACACGTCAACACGCAATAACGACGTCTGTCGCTCAATTCACCTCTCTAAGCAAAGAAACAGAATCCCAGTGCAACGCTGACGTACGCCACAGCCGCCAGCAGGCCCGTATGCACGGTATTTCTAAGGCCGGCAGAGAAGAGCGCAGATGGAGTTGGCGAGGCAGATGGCGCACTGACTGAGGTGCTGCTATTGGAAGAGGGAGAAGGGAAAGCTGAGATGGCGGGGGAGAAAAGGGGGGTTGTTGCTGTCGAGGTGGATGGGGGAGAGGACTGTGGTTGGTTAGTGGGTTGGCAAAGAACTATAGTAAAAGGGGGGAGGGGGATAGTTGTGGATAGTAGTAGATTTGAAAGAAGTATATATTTTGCACTTACCGATGAAACCTGCACAGAGCTAGATGTAACTGCAACCGCAGGCACAATCGCAGACGACATGTCGCTCACCAGACTGCTTGTCAAAACCGGAGTCGAAGTTGGTGTCGGAGTAGGAGTCGAAGACGCTTGACTGGTAGCCTCACTGCTAGTACTAATGCTACTACTCGTACTCTCCACAGACGAAGTAGTAGTTGCAGGGTAAAACTGAGGCAATAGGCTCTTGACGTCATCAGGTAGGTTTTTGTACCAGTCTGGTTCAGAAGTACCCGTCGGCATGGGAATGCTGGTGCCGGATGGTATGGCGGTCTTGAGCACTGACAGTATGGAGAGCTGTGTGGGGTTCATGTCGGCAGGGTCTATGGCACGGTCCAGAAGCATGTTGGCGCCGTTGTTGTCCTCGATTAAGTGGATCCGAGATGCCATGGCTGTGGTGCCGACGAAGAAGAGTGTTGCTAGTCTCATTTTGCCTAGTGCTTGTCGGTGTTGTTGATTTGGTGTATGTAGACGTTGGGTATCGTGGAAGAAGTGAGATGGGCTGCGCTGCCTGCAGGGTTATGTGGGAAATCGAGAGGTGAACTTAATGAGCGGCTTGGTACAAAGGACCGGATATCACAGAACGGCTACTGAAGTGTCGTTGGTGAGATGTGGTGGGCGAGCCGAGGGGTTTTAATAAGCAAGCAGACGGCCAGCGCGACTAGAAGGATGAAGTGAACGAGAGGCTGGCCGACTTGATGGGTCTGTGCAGATGCTTTTGATCGCCCTAGGATCTCTGCTCGAAGAAAAATTCGTCTGGTTCGTGGATAGTATCGTGAGATGAGGGCTGCGGATGGACCGAGAGAATATCCGCGCCAATTATTGTGTGTCCTGCACACCGTACCTCAGATCCAATTTCCAGTCGCGCAAAACAGGAGTCGTGAATTGTGAACCTGCCTCGAGGAGGTACAACGTCGAGGATTTGTGAAGTGATGATTGGAATATACACAAGTACACGTTCCCAGTATGTGTAACGCTGTGAGATGATCGTACGCGGTAATGGTGTGGTATAAGTTTGTACGCGCCGCCAATGAGTAAAGAATGATGAGACTTTGCGTGACGAATTCTGCGATCCGGATGCCCGAGTGTGCAACAAAGAGACACTTGGTGTTAAAAAATCAGTCGGCGCTTATTTTGACAGGTGTTTGCGCATGAATGTAAAAGCGAAGGATTGCAGGGAGTCAAGGGTAAAGTAAAGCGAAAACTACAACCAAAACACTCCCATGTGCGGATACTACAGATATTATGTATCTCTTTCGGCCGTAGAACCATGGCACGGTCTATAGATATCATAAACATTCCGCGTCGCAGCCTTAGCGTTGAACGAGGGAAACGTGCCGTGCTCATATTCTTCTCCCCGCGTTCACGACGCGGCAAGTCATTGTTGGCGCAACGGGTTTGCGCTACGGCACACCAAACCTGCGGCCGTTGAAACAGGACGGAGGTTTCGGGATATTCTGGCCAATCCAAACACTTTGTGCCTGAGAAGATATGCGCCTTTTGAGGGAAATTACAAAGACCCTGAAAGTAGTAGCCCCATCGTGAGAAGGGGAAAGGTTTTCCAGTCTTCTGTTTGAGATTCGATGGTCATGGTGATGGATGAACAGGCACCAAAAACGAGAATTTTCGAAACCAGTCGCGACGCCACTACATATCTTTCCTATAATTGGATCATCGTGGGATAGTCTTTAGTTTATTGTCTGCGTCCTCGTGAAGGCGCTCGTTTGTCCGAATGTGTGTACGACTAGAGCCAGACCGAGGTATTTCGCTTCGTCACAGACGGGAGTGTGACAATAAGTTTTTGAATGGCCGGAAGGACTTCAGTTTCGGAATGGCGGAGAAGGCCTCTGTGAAATGGGGCTGGCTTCCCGGATTCGTCGCATTCTGCTTTGATACTGTATGCCTCGCTTCACCGCTCTCCGACGCACTCATTCCCAAGCCATCGTCGCTTTGTTTTTCCGCCCATCTTCTACTGTCTGTTGAGCCATCAGGGTGCTTTGATAATGTTTTTTTTTCGTGTGTTTATTTACATATTTCCGGTGTGGTTGGTGTGAGACTGGCGATTTTAGTGTTTCACGAGGGGTAGTATCCTGAAGGGGATAACGCCAAAGGGGGTAAACCTCGGTAGGTAGTACGACAAGGCTTACACATGCTTTTGGGATGAATGTGACAGCGTGCCTTTGCGGAGTAATGGAGATGCACGCCTAAATGGCTGTCCTCGGGAATTGTGGTGTTTAAGCGGGGTTGTGGCGGTATAAGGTAAGGATACCGACGACGGCTACCCCTCAAATGACATGCAGCTTTCTGCGTCGATAACTCAACAGAGTTAAACATAAAACATCAGCCTTTCGCACTTTGAAGAACCTGTAAAGTCAGCACAACATTGTACCAGCAAATATGGCGTCTCCTGCGAACATTGATATCAAGAACCTCGTTGGACGATGGACTATGGTAAGAGTCAAGCGAATTCCACGGTCACCAAATCAGCAATGCTTCAACAGATCCTCTAACGTGACCTCGCAGAACAAGTCCGAGTCTGATGCATTCGATCCAGTTCTCACCCTCCAGGGCATCGGCTGGCTCACACGAAAGGCAATTGGGGCAGCAACCCTGACTCAATACTTGTACCAAAGCACCGTCGATGGTTCGGACGGTGTGCCTACCACGCACATTAAAGTCGACCAGTTCCTCACTGGTGGCCTCAAGGGATCGCCAGAAAACCGAACCCTGGACTGGACCTACCGCGAGCACAGCGACTTGATCTTCGGCGTCATCAAAGGCCGTTCCCGCTACTCCACTCTCCAGAAATTCCAGGAAGAGGCCAAGGAAACAGGTGCGACGGATGAAGATATTAAGTACCTGATTGAGGGGTGGTTGAACGAAACCCAAGAAGGGGATATCATAGAAAGCACTACGTCCAGTGCGGCCAACAAGTGGATTTTATGGAACGTTTGGGGCTTCGCTGAATCTGGCGGACAGAGGAAGTTGGCAAAGAAGTTTGCTGTTAGGAACACTGACACGGGTGCGGAAGTGAGGGTGAGATTGGTTTACGACTACCTTGGTCCCTTGGAGGAGTAGCCCACATAGAGTATGATTCAGTAATCAACTTATCTTAATTGAGCTTATCCACTGAATATTAAAGTTTTCTTTTTTTTCCCGCTGTGATTGTGTTTGAATCTTCAATCTGGCAGTCATATCCCTCGAGTCCACAACTGTCGCACAGCATGTATTACCCATGGTCGTGCGACTCTGTACAACATTAGGATACAACTCAACGTTTTGGTCAGATCCTCGTACAGTAAGGCTCATGTGTGGACTCGCACATATTTTCTTGTGCTTTACGCCTGATTGAGATGCAGTGACGTAGTGTACGTCGCTCATGTCAGGCTTAAATACGCAGTAGACTTGCTACTGCAGGGACTACAAAACCAGCACCACCTCTGGACTCGTCCTTTTGCATATTCAGACGGCAACTGACAGCGTCAAGTTGCGAGATGATTGTCTCGAACATTACAGCTAATCTCTTCCTCGGCCTGATTGTCTTAACTTCGGCGGTCTTGATCGTGATCATGATTTACCTGCTCATTCGATTCGTCAATCGGGACAAGAGAAAAGTTAATCCACGACAAGACTTCGAGCCGCGGCTTCTCGACCCCGAAAGCGGTCGCGAGTCTCGTTTATCACATCGACTCTCCCGACAGCAAACACAGCAAGAGCAGCGAGAGGATCTGTTGCAACACTACTCATCAGTGTCACGGCCACCATCTATCGAACTTCTTCCCGAGATCAAGACTAGTTCCAGTGATGACAGAGCAAGTGAGTGGTTGGAACAGGGTGTCACTGATAAAGGGTTCGATGTAGTTGACGGGGACCTTGGAGAAAAGAAGCCCGTGATGCGACAGGTTGCGGTCATGAAACCAAAGAAACACCTGAGATGGGAATGTACAGATGAGAACATGGATGACCGTGACACAGTGCCTGGGGTAGCTGAAGATACAAAAGGTGACGGAACAGCATGTACGAAGTACCAACCGGAGAAGGCACCCGATGTCGCTGTTTGATCTGGACATACAGACGGCAATGGCATCGATGGTTCATCAACTGGCTTTGAGCTTCCATTATTTTCGCCAAGTATCCGAATGTTTGTAGTGTCGCTAGTCCTCGGAGGGTTCCGTGTCAGCATTCTATCACCACGCGGTTATGTATTGGTTGCTCAGTCAATGTCCTTGCATCATCTGATATCATGCTATCGAGGACGGTCAAATTCCATGTGGCCGAATGATTTACGTAGCGTATTGTTGAGCAGAGAAATTCAGTATTTGTCAAACATGGTCAATGTGTAGTTGCAGGGAGAAGCTCACGTGGTCATTGTTCTTGCGCCTGTTCCACCGGCTAAGGCGTAAGCCTCACAAACATGAGTAACGAACGCTGATCAGCAGAGATGCAGATACAGGGGTGAAAGACGTTGCGGTAGGAACATAGAGGAGCGGATACCCTTGGCCGAATTCGGACTAGCGCCAAAGCTCGGGCCGACGCAGCGACTAAATTTCATGACTCTCGTAAACAACGACTGTTTGGGCTTGATGTCTTGAGCTATTTCTCCTCTAGTTCACTGATACGGTGACTCTCTCTCTGCATCCAAGGGCCAGAACTCTCTATCAACGCGCCCATTTCCGCATACGTAATCGCAGCTGCGTACCAAAACCGCGCGGCCGTCTGCCCCACTCGCTTCCCTCAGCCGCGAACACCCCACCGCACGAGCACACGAGCGCCTCTATTCGCGTCACCCAGCTGCAAACATGTCGGGCGATCTGGATATCGACTTCACGCGCCGGAACAAGAAACCGCGCCCGCTTTCTGAGCACGAGAAGGAGAAGCTGGATGAGTTTGTCGACGCGATCCACTACTCGGCAAGGTCGGTTGTTTGTTCAAGGAGCGGTCAGCGCGGGATGTACTGACGCTGGTTATAGATACTCGGACGACGTCTACGAATATCGCCATGTACAGCTGCCCAAGCAGATGCTGAAGGCGATTCCCAAGGACTACTTTGATGGCGCACGAGGCACACTGAAGTTGCTATGGGAAGAGGAGTGGAGGGCACTGGGAATCACTCAGGTACGGGCGCCCGACTGGATATGTGTACTGCTTGCTGACATGAAGACAGAGTTTGGGATGGGAACACTATGAGGTACATGAGCCAGAGCCGCATATTTTGCTCTTCAAGTAGGTTTTGTTCTTTGTGAGCATACAGCAAAGCTCGGACTGACTGGATACAGGCGACCTATCAACTACCAGCCGCCTATGCACTGAAGAAGAGGATGCCACCGCGCGGCTTCCGGCTTTCTCCACGTCAAACGCGACACGCGCAACACTTGCGCAGACTATGACGGCACTCGACATGGCCTATTTTTTTTCCTTGGGATACCTTCCTGCTTGTTTGTCGATTTAGAGCGAGAGACGCTAGATATAACGACGATATGATCATGGCGAAACACATGATGCGCTACATGGCCTCCCCATACGAGGGCATGTACTTGGGATTCCATTATGCGATTGGGGTGACGAGTGCCCAGACTTTGTACATACGATTATCACAGGAGCTTTGCCGAGGGCATGAGCAATCAGCAGATTCCATGAAATTAGTACACGGGTATTTGACTGTTGTAGTAAAGAAACCAACAACTGATCCCATTTTGAACCGGATTCCTTTTTGTCTAAATGGTGATGTCAAGATGCTTGCGAAGGATGACGAACCATTTTACACATGATGCAGATAACACGCAACCAACAAGTTGCTCCACGGAGTACTTGATGCCCATGCACATGCGTGCACAAAATACCCGCTTACTCAATACCAAACCCAAGAAATTATGTACTATTTACCATCAACATTGCATTTTAGAAGAAGCCTTATTAATCTGCGCCAAACGCGGATTAAAAAAAAACTAAATCCTCAAGACTAGCACCATATCTACCATCTGCCACCATGAGTTAGCGAAGGAAAAAAAAAACAATTACCTCGAACGTGACTGTAAAAGACCCACCACTCATACACGATTGACATGTTAGCTCTAAGCTTGGTTGGTGGTGGGCCTAGTAGTAGTAGTAGTAGTAGTTTGTAAGTCAAGCTCACGTGCGCTTCTACACCGTTGAATACTATTTTTTGGGATGATTCCTCGGCGTTTGGAGTGGGCTCGTGGATTTTGCGGAAAGAAAGAAAATATATACATGTGTTAGAGAAATGTTGGAAAAAAAGAAGTAGCTTCTGGGTGGGAAAAAGCACTGTTCGTGAATGATCAAGTCAAGTTGTATCTATCTAATGTACGCGGATGTAAGATAGTTTTATAAGGTCATATAGTATGTAGGAATGAGTAGTTCGTTGCCCGGCTTGTTTGCTTACCACAAGTCAACTTGCGCGTTTACGTTGTAGTGCAATGAACGAAAAGATTCGAGAAGGAAAAAAGGACACGAAACCCACTGGGACAAGCCAAAATACTATGGGTCTCGTAAGATGTACAGTGGGCAATGCTAGTAGGCGTTATAAGAAGATTGATTGATTTTCCATCGATATTGGTGCGTAGTATATTGCCATGTCAGCATTGGCGTGGGGTCCCCAAATCCCGCGGCAAGTCTTGGAAACTCTAAAAGCTTAAACGGGGGAAATAATACCCCAGACCCCAGCTCTGAAAATCAATGTAACTAGAGGGGGTGAGACGCAAAGGATATCCCGGATTGTAAGGATTGGCGATTCGCCTTGTCGAGACAACCTTATAGCCATGTCTCAATGAATGCAGTGCGCGCGCTACAGTTTCCGTGTTTCAGAAGGTGTCGTCAGCGAGACAATGATAAATGTTAAGTGGCTCTACATCAGATGTATGTATTCGCTAGCATGAGTAATCTCACACCGCCGGACGGTACAACATGACGTGAAGAGGCGGGCTGTCGGTGTAGGTTGCTGATGTAAGTAGGTGAGTAAACATGGCTCGTTGATCCTTGACAGACGGCAAATGCGACGACTGAGGCATAGGAAGACGGGCGCAGAGCAGGCAGGTAACAATGGGAGGATTTGATGCGGAGAATAGCGGCCCGACTTGCCAAACGATGCCATTGGGCTAAGCATAGTTCGCTCGCGTAGGCCGTCACATGCAGATCAGCGATCAAAGATCTCGTAATCGTAACCATGGAACCCTGAGGTGTCGGAAAATTGACGCGGTTGGGCGGAAGTAGACAGCCTCGGAGCTGACCAGTGAGGGAGCGCGGAGTCTGAGGGCGCGGAGCAGAGGTCCAGGGTGGTTACGGGCCTTTGGAGGGTGATAGCGACTAAGGGCAAGGTTCCGTTGTTGAGAAATTGGAACACGGCCTTTAGCGAGGCCAGATAGGGCAACGCAGCGAGTGCAGCTGGGAGACCCACCTGTCGCTTTGCACGAACATGACCCAAGATTGAGGTCGCTGGCAGTGCAAGGTTAAAAGGCTTGGAGCTTTTACGTACACAAGCGTAGATCTCGACCGTCTTACAGCAGCAGGCGAGGGCAATTGACCGCGGCTCGGGAGCGACAAGGGCGAGAATGGGGCTCCGGAGGAACAGACGAGGCGGGTATGACATCACCGGGAAAACGAGGTGGACGGTAGATGGGATTGGCGGAGCATTCCGGATGCTGCGCATTGCCGGTGGTCGGAGAGCAAGACGTTTTGCCTGAAGGGCGAGCGGTGAGGCTATCGTGGGCAGGGTTGGAGCGGAGCAGACATGGCAATCAAGGGACCCACTAGCATGTATTTCTAGGTATGGGTAGGGCACTGTGGAGAAGACGGTCGCGCGACACGTGCGGAGGGCGCCTATACTATGGCACAAGCCATGCACGAAGGGTGGTGATTTGCAAGTCGAATAGGCTTTGTGGTATAGTCAGCGAGCGGGAGAGTGACATGTACTTGGTTGCTGCTACTGCAACGGCGTGTCGTATACGTAAGCAGGTACATACTTGGGGCCTAATAAGAGGTAAGTAGTTACGTACACACATGCAGCATCTGAGATTTGCAGGTGGCGAGGGAGGAGGGCTGTGTGTGTATGTGTGTGTGTGTGTGTGTGTGTGTGTGTGGCACGTCGGCGGGATCGGGACAAAACGGTCGGTTGCAAGAGTGACAGGCAAAGCAACGGGCAATGATGTCGTGGGCAGGCGTGGTGAGCGATGGGCAGTCGTATGCGTCGAGTCGTGGGTGACGTGCATATGCCAATGGCCCCAAGTATGGAGTCTGGTAACGAGTACATAAGAGTAACTGGCCTAGACAGGCAAGCTGGGGCGTGAGTAGTGCAGCGCAGCAGATAAGCTCCTGGGCTGGAGTAATGGAAAGATCAAACGATGCAGGTGGGGGAGCGGTCGTACGTCGGCCATTGGCCCGTCGTGCTTTCCTTATCTCTCGGCTGTACGTAAGATAGCACAAAGCAGGGACGGCGCTAAGCCCCATCCGTCCTACTGCCCTGCCCATCCGTGCGCGGCCCATGTCCAAACCCATCCCGAGCACATGTCTGCCACAAAAGACAGTGCCGGCGCTCTCGCAAAGGCAGAAACATATACATACACGCACACACATACACATACACTACACATTCACACATTCACCATCTGCCCTCCCCCGACCATGCACCACCCCTCTCCCCGCTCCACGTCCTAGCCCTCCGCCCCAGGACCAGCCCAGGCTTCTCACGCCGCTCCCGCCCCGCCGACGTCGCTCCATCTCCTACACTGTAGTAGTTGGGCACACGTTCAATGACGGCGCGAACCATCAGCCACCTCATTCTCCTCACAGCCGTTACCGGCAATCTGGGCCCTTGAGCACCCGCTGTCTTGTCCCCTTCGCTTCCTCCCTCCCTCCGCTGCATTACCCAAATATATTTGCTGTTCTTGGCATAGCCCAATATCCAAAGTGACCTCGCCATCTCCCACGCGATAAGACCTGCCACATACCCTGCTCCGATAGCAAGACACTTGCATCCTGATCCGCAGTCTGGCCAACGGCCCGTAGTCTCTCATAGCCTTATCGCCCCCTTCCACGCCAGCTGCCCAGCCATGACGGCCGTAGCAATGCAGCAGCCGGCCATGGGCCCACGCCCAGTCGTCTCCATAGCACCAGCTCGCCCTCGCACAGTACACAAGTCGCCCTCGACCAAGGAGAACCTGACCAAACCAACCTCCACCAACGGCCCCGTCTCCAACATCCGCTCGCGGAGAGAACGCCCCTGTGACGCCTGCAGACGGAGAAAGAGTCGCTGTGTGATACACGAGGGCGCCGCCCTGTGTGTCTTGTGCGAGTTCCACAAGCAGGACTGTACCTTTGTCCAAAGTCCTCTGCCCCGCAAGAGAAAAGTCGTCGACGGCGAGAAGAAGGATTCGCCCAGCAACACAAAGAAGAGGTATGTCTAGGCTTCCTCCACTGCCCCGCGTTCGACAAAATGTCCGATGGCTCGCTTGGCCAAGGAACAACTACTACGTACATGTACCACGCCAAACTGTCACGTGCTCACGTGCCATGCACTCTACCTGCCTTTCCCTCCCCACCCGTCATGTGGTTTGTATCCGTTGCCTTTTAAATCTTCGCTTTCGACTTGTGCTTTATGCGGCTAAACGGCATGACTGATACCGTCTGCTAGATCCGTCGACTCGGAACCTCCTCCATTGGCACTGTCGACCCCCACCATCACAGCAACGGCGCCAAGCCCACCATCACAATCACAACCACCACAACCACCACCACCAACACAGCTGTCCCACGTGCAAAGTCTGCACCTACCTCAGCTTGGAGAGACGCTGGGCCTGCAACGGCGCCAGCACAGCAGATACATTGGTCTGAGCTCCCCTTTCGACTCCCTACTCATTGGCCTCTCTCAATTCGATACCCGTAACGAATCTACTTTTGATCTTGGCACCCTTCGACGAGTAAACGACCATGAATGCTTCATCATGCTGCCTGACGAGAACACGCAAGATTTTGCCGGCGAGTCCGAGGCACTGACTCAGGTCGAGCAGCTTGTGCACCCACATGGCCCTGCCCTGCTAGACCTGTACTTTCAAGTAGTACATCCAAACTACCCCATTATCCAAAAGCACCTTTTCGTCGAGCGTTACCGTAGTGGCGATCGGGGCTTCTCACCAGCCCTTCTAGCTGGAATGTACATTCTGGCCCTAAATTGGTGGTCCTTCAACCCCAAGCTCGCAAGCTATTCCAAGCCCGATGCAGCTCGATTGGAAGCGGTTGCAATGAAGGCATTGACATTGTCAATGGAGCGACCTAAACTGTCAACTGTACAGGCAGGTTTGTTGTTGCTCCAGCGTCCAGAAGCAGATTCATGGAGTCTGACTACGCAACTGGTCGCCGTTGGCCAAGAATTAGGTCTCCATCTCGACTGCTCCTCATGGTCGGTTCCTCTCTGGGAGCGTGGATTGAGGAAGCGCATCGCATGTGCGTTGTACATGCAGGACAAATGGAGCTCGTTGATCCACGGTCGCCCCTCACACATCTTCAATGCTAACTGGGCAGTCAAGCCTATTACTGAAGAAGACTTTATTGAAGAAGGAGACGGATACGAGACACGGCAAGAAGAGACCGAAGACGAAAAAACGGACAGCCAGCGAGGACGGATACTGTTTGCCCAGATGATCGGACTTACCCAAATCATGGCAGAAGTCATGGACACATTTTACACCCAAACTGCCATCCAAGATTTCGCAAATGCAGGAAAGAAGTCCACTGAGCTCATTCTGGCCCGGGCCAAGCCTGTGCAAATAAAGCTCCGCCAGTGGCACGAGAAGTTGCCTGCTGAAGTTAAGATGAACACGCCGGAGAAGGGCAAGCTCACGTCGACCGGCTATTTGCACCTCGCATACTTTGCGACGGAAATCACCCTGCATAGACGCATTGTGCAGTCCCTGGACTCGACCAACCCAGACTCTTACGGTCTCTTCATGTGCCGCAGTGCTGCGAAGACGCGATTGATTTCTGCCATGGACTTTGTCAACCGCCTCAAGCCAGAACACCTGCAGGCCTTCTGGTACTTTGCTTCCAAGGTCAACTTTACGCTCATCGGAACGTTTGGGTCGTTATTGTGGGCCACAGCGCCCGCCAAAGAAGAGGCCGAGTTTTACAAGCTGAGGCTGTGCGAGTACCGCTGGACCCTGTCTGTCTCTTCCAAGCGCGCCGATTTTCTCGATTACGCAGTCTCCATGCTGGACGCTAGCCGTGCGATGCTCAGCAACCTAGCTGAAAAACCAAGTCTGGCTGAGCAGATTAGCAACGCTGGAGTGCCCCGTGCAGCACCTCCGCGACAGTACTCATCCTTCTCAAACATGGGGCCGCCACAGAGTTCCAATGGGTCGGCAAGGTATGAGCAGGAAGACATTGACATGGCCGACGGTGATGACCTCCAAAGAATGTCATCTGGCGAAAGCTTTGACGGGTTCCACGATGGCTCGCAGTATGGTAGTCGTCCACATACGGCTGGCAACTCGCCTCGCTCTCAATGAGCAGGCTCTTTATAGGATTGTTGGTTACGATATTGAAAAGGTTTTGGTTATTGGGTGGTGTGCACTAGATTTTGGTGGTTATGATTTTCAGCGATTCAGCGACATCTTTACTGTTGGATGGCAGGCGTTATGTACTGGTGGTGCGCGCAGATATACCACAAGGGCTTTCGCGTATTGCGCGAAAATGGCGCCATATCGCGACACACAATGTCCGACACTTGTGTGGTCGGCTCCATCTGCTTGCTTTTTTGCAGAAATAGTTATCATCTTACGTTTCATGTTAGCGCAGGCCGCGCCTTTGGTACATCCATTGGCCTTAGAAAATGAAGCATCGGTATTCTGTCTCTTTTGAGAGCAGCACAAGCAGTTTTCAGCCCTGTAGTGAGTTGCAATGTCACTTCAAAAGAAAAATAAGCACAAACAATCTGGAAAATGTCATGTAGTATAGTAACGCTGACATGGTGTGGTGATATTATAGTCAACTGAGCTGAGCAGTGGCTGTGTACATACCATTGAAGCTATTCAGAGGGACAGGGTCAGCTGCGCCATGCCCATGGTCCGTCGTTGATGCGGGCTGCGGGAGTCGGGTGGGCCCGCGTGCCGCCTCTTGCTCTGAACAAAAGCACTGCCCACGCCACGTCGGAAATAAGCACATCTATCCTCCCCCAGCCATTTACCATTCATGGAAAGGACCAGATGACCTGCTCATCAACATTGGCATACTTCATCCGAGAAGCAAGTGTCATGTTGTAACCAACAAACAACAGTCGCCATTGGCACAGCCGAGCGGCACACCCTCAACCCCTCACAACTCGTCACGACTCGTCATGTCAAAAGCCAAAAAAGAAATGCCCCGCCTCCACCTTTCGCTCGGAGCCAGAGGAATCTGGGCAGTCCCTTTATCCAACCTCTCAGTTGAAGAGAGTGAGAGACACAAGAATGCAGGCAGCGGCATCACCTAATGCAGCTTGTGGGAACATGTTGCTTGGCAGCCTGCCGTAGCTCTCAGCCGTAGCATAAAGGATGGGGCGTAGTCTTGGGCAATTTGGGGGCTAACCCTCAGCTTCCTGTCGATCCTTCGCGGTGTGAGCTTTCTAGCGGATAGACAGCTGAAAGGAAAGATTTCGCAGTCTGGTTGCCTTATTGCCTTTCTCTCTTTTTCCCACCGTCTGGGGTTGCCCCTGAATGTTACAGTCGAAACCTTCTTTTGCTACGCTTGCATCCACTACAGTCTTGGTACGATTTTCGGATCGCCATACATATACAGCGATGAACTTTGCTGTCCCTGGACATAGCATCCCACTCAAGCATCACTACATCTTATTCCCTCCCCTTGACCCACTCTACCATGACCGACGACGACAGCAAGGCCTGGGGACGACGCCTAGTCATATGTTGCGACGGGACTTGGCAGTCGAGCGTCACTATCGAAACAAATGTCCCATCCAATGTCACTAAACTGTGCCGCCTGATTGCCCGTGTTGGCTCGGATCGGAACAACCCCTCGAAAAAGTTCCACCAGATTGTCTACTATGATTCTGGAGTGGGGACAGGAAATCTCAGCTCTTCTGAAAGGAACCGACAAGGCGGTACGGGAGCCGGATTAGCAGAGAACGTCATTGAAGCATACAACTTCATCGTGCAAAACTATGAGCCAGGTGATGAGATCTTCTGCTTTGGCTTCTCAAGAGGCGCCTATACTGCGCGTGCAGTTGCAGGACTCGTTTCCGACATTGGAGTCATAGCACCCATTAGCATGCAGTTCTTCGCGACACTATACAGCCTGTATCAGACAAATGACGAAGGGGTTGACTTTCGCGAAACACAAGCGTGGAGGTGGTTCACTGAAGGCAAGCTGAGCAAGAAGGGAGAAGAGATGAAGAAGCAGGGTGTGGATGTTAAAGCAATTGGCCTGGACGATCTCAAGCTACTGGCAGAGGTGTGGGAAATCCGACCGCATGGAGAACTCGCCGTCAGCGAAGACAGCAGAAAGGTGAAAGTCGTTGGTGTTTGGGACACTGTTGGATCTTTGGGTATACCAGATATGATGGGCTTCAATTTGGCCTCTCAGAGAACCCAATACGGTTTCCATAATGTCAAGCTGACAGAGAGTAAGTCGCACAACTAAAAGTGTGAGATTACTGCTAAACGCCCACCAGATATCGAGCATGCATTTCAAGCCCTTGCGCTAGACGAACGACGCAAGGCTTTCCGTCCGACTCTTTGGTATATTCCAAAGGACCTTGTCGACGATCCAAACCGACGTACACCTGAACTCAAGCAGGTCTGGGTATGTAGTGCAGCACAGTCTATCTGAGACAACGAACAACCTAACAGTAATCCGTTTAGTTCCCTGGTGTACACATCAATTGTGGTGGCGGCTCACAGGACGCCCTTGGGGAGATGAAGGGAGACTCAGAAAGTCGGTTCCCAATTTGAATTCAGCCAATGCAAATGCTAACTAGGTTTAGACATATCAACAGCGACTCTTTGCTGGATGCTTCAAGTCATTTCTCCGCACTTGACTATAGACCGCCACGCCTTCTCATTGCATCTCAACCAATACAAGCGTTGGCTATTCCGTATTCGCTACGCCTGCACTTACTACCACCCAAATACGCTGCAGAAGATTTGGAACAGTGTCCCGAAGCTGCCATCTATTCCATTCCTGAGCTCTGGTGACAAGGAGCTAAAACTTCCGCGTGCTGCCTCGCCACATGCGCATGAGAAGTTCGACTTCAGCTGGGGCACTGGCCCGCTCGTTGACTCGTATACCGCAATGTATTACTTGAATGGTATGCATGTACGCATGCCCGGCCATGAAAGCGGTGAAGAATACGACGAAAAGTCAAAAGTGCACACGTGGACCAAATTGAGAGACCTAGGTGACACGAACGAGTACATCCACCCCATCACCTACTTTCGTAGTCTGATAAAGGGCTGGGAGTCGCACTCACCGTTGGCGAAATCATGGAACAGAGAAACTTGGAAAGAGCAAGGCAAGATGAGGTTTTGGTGGTACATGGATGGTGAGAAGGAAAAGTGCGCGTTGCCCGAGTGGGTAATTCTCCCAGACGAATCGAATGGCGATTTCAATTTTGAAAGGAGGTGGTACAACGAGTGCGAAAGTTCGGAGAAGACACTCGAGAAGCTTGCTAGTATTGGAGAGTTTGGCAGGGAAAGAGATTTTTTGGAAGTGATGGATGAGCGGCTAGGATTGGCTAATGGCCGGCCCTCGAATGTGGCGCCGTGAGTAGTGTTTATGCCTTTGCTGACTTTCGGTAAACAGACTGAGAAAAGCACATGTTTTGTTTGTGGGAATTGCTATAGTAAATTTGGCGATGCAGAGCAGTTTAAGGCCCGAATTGACATTTTCAGTCTCTAGTAAACTTGGATCTTTCCAACCCCTATTTCTTACACGATGCACTCCACTGCACTTGCTTCATGCGCAAATTTTTCTCGTAGTGACATGCTAACAAATCAACGCCGCATCAAAGGCAAGTGCAATTGCCTGGGTCGTCCAATGTCACTGTTTGGCACCTGCACCTT
>JAODYD010000021.1:68782-94797 GCA_026262445.1 Bipolaris bicolor
AAACAAGGAAGAAAAGAATTAATGACAAAAGTCCCAGAACCGCTGAATGCAAAACGGTCTCCCACCACGCCCATCACAATGGACCAAACAAGAAAACACAAAGACTAAGGAGCAAGAAAGGACTACTTGATCTCCGTCTTGCTCATCAAGTCAGCAAGGTCATCAACCTTGGCATCCTTGTCCTGCGCCACATTACTCTCCTCAGCCTTCTTGTCATCCGCCACCTGTTTCGCCGCACGATCCTCCACCTCTCCCCTCTTCTCCTCCTCGTCGCTCTCCTCCTCCTCCTCCTCATCATCGCTCTCCAGCTCATCCAACTCATCCAGACCCCAGTACTCCTCGTCGTCAGCCTTCTCACCAGACTCCTCCTTGCGCGCATCCAGAACCTCACGCAGCTTATCGAGACTAGGGTCTTCCTCGTCGAACTTGTTGCCGTTGATTTCGATGCGGCGGAGGAGCGGGAGAGCGGTGTGGGAAGCGGAGGCGAGGCCCGCAAGACCCTTTGCGTTGATTTCGTTGAACTGGAGGCGCAGGACTTCTACTTTTTTGTTTTTGCCCTTTTCCAGGGCGGCGGCGAGGGCGATGCCGCCGCGGCTGCTGAGGAGGCAGTCGCCTACGCCGAGTTCGCGGAGGTCGGTCCAGTTTACTACGGCTTGGCTGAGGGCTTTTGCGCCCATGGCCGTGAAGGTGTTGTCTTGGAGGTCGAGGGTGTCGAGCTTGGTCAGGTGCGCAAGGCCGTTGGTGATGAGGTGCGAGATACCTTCCTGCCTGATACCGTTTTGCGTCATTTTGATCGTCTTGACGCCACTGTTTGCTGCGTATGCCTTTGCCCATGCGGCCATGCTGCCGTTCTCCAGACGATTGCGACCACAGATGACGAGCTCAAGGTCTGGTACATCTTTGCCTTCCTTGCGCGCGGCTTCCTTCTTTGCGGCAAGTGCAGTCAGCGCATCGGCGACGAGCACACCAGCAGCTGGGCCGAGACCGTTGTTGTTCAGGTAGAGGTAGCGAAGTGGGGTATGTTGCGACAGAAAGTCGACGAGTGGGGCAACAGTGTTGAGACCGAAGGCATTGTCGGAGAGATCGACGGTGTGGAGATTTGGTAGCGTGAGGAGGGACGTGAGGAGGTGTGATAGCGCAGGTGGGATCTCAGAGAGAAGACGAGAGGTGAAGATGTCGGCGAGGTTTGCGACCTGTTGTTCATATCAGTCAGTGCCCCTCAGTTGGCGACAACAAAGGGAGGTTTTCCATACCTGCAGATTCTTCTTGGTCTCCAGAACCTTGGCCAGCGCCTCGCTGGCTTCGATACCCAAAGTGTTTCCCAGAAACTTGACCTCTTCCACATCGTCGTTGCTCTTCAACTCCTGAATGTGCGGCTCAATGTCCGCGGCCGTGGTGAGTTTCAGGCCCTTGCCCTCGATTGAAAAGACCTTTGCGCCAGCCATAATTGTGTTTGAATGTCCCTTGCAGTCGTGGTAAAATGTAGTCTAGCAGGGGGCGAGTGAATAATATTCAACGGGCGACAAGGTCGTGTGAGTCGTGGGGCGCAATGTTTTGGCGGGCGTAGTGGGGGTTGATTTGCCTAGACCCGTTGAAATCTTGCAGGGGGTTTGCCTTGTGCATTGGCCGCCGCGGGAATGCGCGCCGAGACCAAGTCGATTGATGACACCATGCCCGGCGGGAACTTTTGGTGCGCAATTCCGATTGCTAAGCAACTTTCCATTCACCACCACCACCACACATACACATACAAAACATGTCGTCAGGTATGGTTCCAATAGGATGGAAATATAGTAGCGACGCCAATTAGCTGACACAAGGAATTACAGCACCACCCACTGCCGCCAATATGGGCTCAGACCTCAAGACATCCGAAAAACCAAAAGTGAAGCCCTGCTGCGTCTGTACCGACCAGAAAGCGAAGCGCGACGAATGCATGCTGTTCTCCACCTCCAACGACGCGCAAAAGGAATGCGCCAACCTCGTCGACGACTACAGGCGATGCATGGCCGGTTATGGCTTCAAGATATAACAATGGACTCTTCTGGCGACTGAGTTAACGGGTGGGAAAACATGGACAACACAAGCACATGGGTGGCGTTGAATATTAGACGGCATCGTTTCTTTGCTGTACAACATGTATCAACAGAATTGGAATCTTCGCTCCAAACATCTAGCCGGGGTATCTCAAAGAAATACTGAAATCCTCCCACAATCATTCCCTTTGTTCCTAGTTTGTTTTGCTTTTGGCCTTTCCGACCAATTCACTCTTAACCACAAGCCGCCACAGACACCACAGGTAGCAAAGGCCGAACCCGCCCGTTCCGACGATTGCGTTTGCGACGACCCAGAGATCCGGTTTGTCTGCTGGCGGAGGGAAGAATGCCTCGACGACATGCCATCCGACCATGGCAATGTATATGTTAACGTGCAACACTTTGCTAAAAACATCAAGTCCGCCTCGGCTGCCTTCATAATAGGCCGAGAATGAAACGGGGGGAAGGCCTAGAAGATATGCCCATAGAAGCGAAACGACAAAGTACGGGACCCGCAGTTCGTCTCTCTTCAACAGCGGGAACATGGTCCACACGCCGAGCATGTTTGCGAGTCCTACCCATGCGCGGGTACTTGGTAGTAGACCTTCGTGTCCGCCAAGAAGTAGAGTCATGGGCAACAATGGCAACAGAACATTCTTCTCATGCACCTGGTATGAGCAGAGGAAGAAGCCCCATGAAACCGCTGCGAAGGCGAGCGGAAGGATTTGTTTCTTCGGCTTGAGGAAGATGATCAAACATGGCGGCAGAATGGCAGCCGAAGTCGCGAGGAGTGCCAGCCGTTGGAGTGACTGGATTGGATAGCGATGCAGCTTGTGAAAGGTGTGAATAGTACACCAGATGTTGGCAACTTTGTCCTCGAATAGTCCTCGGGAAAAGGGGAAGATGCGATGGATTGACTGCCCCAACTCGAGAACATAAGGGTAGTACCAAGCCTCTCTGTCCCATGGTGTCATGAACCATTCCACATTTAGTAGTGGGGGTACCGTTTGAAGGCCATGGTAGAAGCCAATGTAAACATCGTATGCCACACCTGCAAGGAATGGCAGATACAATATAGCAAAGGCAGCGACAGTAGTCAGTGCAATGGCGAAGAATCGTACAATGTTGATTCGCGGAAAAACGCAAATGCCTAGGAGATAGGCAAAGATGGCAGGCGCATAGAATAGCGCCATCTGCTTGAACCCAAGAGCACCGACAAAGAAGACACAACCCCAGAGCGGCCTTCCAGCGACCACGCTTGACAGTGTGGCGACAGCGAAGCCGAGCATAACGGTGTTGTATTGGAAGTGTCCATGGTCAATCAAGATGGCTCCTGGCTGCATCAATATTGCTACCAATGCAATTGACGATTCCCAGATATTGACACCTTCGAGGCGTGAGAATCGGCGGAGGAAGATGACGAGGGCGGGGACGTAGATGAGATATTCAGATACAAGGACGGTAGCTCGCATGTATATTTTAAGAGACGGATCGTCGAGACCACGCGACTCGTGGAATTCGAACCACTTGGGGTTGATGGCAGAGCCGCTGTGACAATCGTCAGTATGAGCGTTGCACATCTAATGAACCAAACATACATGACCCCCAGAAGCCAACTATGGTATGCAGTCAGAGGCGGATAGTCAAGTCCCCACCACTGCAAGTCATAAAAGTACCACAGTGAGACTGGGATATGCTGTGTGATTTCCATCCAGTGGCGCTGTGCTTCAAAGTCTCCATGCATTGGCGGTGATTGATAGCCCGAATATCCCCAGAGACCGACGGCCCAGCGGAACAAGCCGACAGCCATGAGTATGAGGGGTATGGTGATCCATTGCGACACGGTGCCTTTTGCAGGCCACAGGAACGCGACGAGGGGAAAGGCTGGTTTGGTTGAGTTTGTGGATTGATCGTGGTCGAGGGTACCGTGTGCGACCTGAGCAAGGGATCCTTCTTCGATCTTTCTCCGCCGCCGCGGTTTATGGACTGCTGGTGAAGCCATGATGACACTGCTTGAACAGGAGTTGCACGGCTTCATGGTTCGGACTCGTGGAAGAATGACTACGCCTTACCGTAGTGGTGCTAGCGTAAACCCGCGTAAGCTCTTGCAAACTGTGCAGGTCATAGTTTCTAACGTCGAGGTAGGCATGCAAGAGTACAAGCAGGACCGTCTGGTCTATTGAATGTATGTAGATTTGAATTGCCCATTGGGTTATAGTCTATCGAGTTTCTATGGGCAACATCTGTGTAAGTAAACGGGCTCTGCGCATAGCCAAAACTGGCTGTTTTGCTTTTAGAGCATGCTCATACATACTCATGTGAGTGCATCTAAAGAGCCGTGCTCGCAATAGACAGCTCCACTCTTGAATATCTACGTCCACGTATCCACGGCAAAAACAGCGTCCCTTGCTGGACCCTGAGCCGCTGCTTTGCTGCAAAATACTGCCTTGACCGTGGCCGGCCAAGTTTGCAGTGGGGCAGTTCCGTCGAGTGTAGCCACACAACGCGTCGCGGCGCAGAGCACGGGCCACTGTCTCCGCTGAAAAGTTCGGCGCTGATCTTTTCTGCGCCTCCAGGTATTAAATGCCAGCCTCTCCCACTCAATCACTCACCGTCTATCACCAATCTTTCACCTTACTTTTTAACCTCGAACATCACCAGTTCGAGCATCATTTGAGGGCTTTCGCGAACTTCAAGTGGGCTACTGAGGGCAACATCCAGTACCAGATCATATCACAAGTCAGTGGGCAACGTTTGGCATTTCCTTGACACACATTCTAGAGGGCACGTCTGTCGCTCGTCAGAGCACGGCAAGATCAACCAGAGGGCTTTGCGCTACTATGAGGGTTAATCTTCCGGCTTCTTGGCCATTGTGGGAACACGCTGCCTTGAAGCTCGGTTTTCTGCGGGCTCTTGTGGGCTTTCCGTGGGCTTGAGGGATATCCGCTTCGTGCGGTCTCGAGAGATACCAGTGGGCTTTTCGCAATTTGAGACAATCAGATCATGCATGCTAGCGCATACGATGACATTTGGGCATCAGCGCCTGAGCGACGACACTTGCAGTCCGCTCCTCTCTTTTCTTATTGTCACCGCAATGTCATTGATTTTTACTTCGCACATTTCACAATACTGATACATTGTAGATCTAGTACATTACCATCAAAATGGGCAAGACCAAGGTTGCGGACAAGTCGTCCAAGAAGGACAAGAAGGTTGAGCTCTCGAGCATCAAGGCCGGTCGCGTCACCAAGCCTGCTGCGACTCCCAAGTCGAAGAGCAAGGACATTGCCAAGTCAGTTGCTTCCAACGTCAAGGACAAGAAGAAGTCGAAGAAGGCTCCTACCCCCGAGCCTGAGTCTGATTCTTCGTCTGAGAGCGAGAGCGAGAGCGAAGAATCCGAGGAGAGCAGCAGCGAGGAGGAGGAGGTCCCTAAGAAGACCGCCACCAAAGCCAAAGCTGCTCCCAAGGCCGCTGCTAAGGCCGACTCCGATTCTGACTCTTCCGACAGCAGCGAGGAGGATAGCGACAGCGAGAGCGAGAGCAGTGAAGAGGAGAAGCCTGCCCCCAAGGCCAAGGCCAACGGTGTCAAGGCCAAGGCTGAGTCCAGCGACTCTGAGAGCGACTCCGAGTCTGAGTCCGACTCGGACAGCAGCGAGTCCAAGGACGAGAAGCCTGCTGCCAAGGCTAAGGTTAGTTTTTACCTTTTTGTTCCATGGTTTGATCGTCTTTTACTAACTGATACAGGCTGCCTCTACCTCCGACTCTGACGACTCCTCTGACTCCGACGCCGACTCCGACTCTGATTCTTCCGAATCTGAAAGTGATGAGGCCGAGGCCCCCTCCAAGAAGCGCAAGGCTGAGGAGGTTGCCGAGCCTGTCATCAAGAAGACAAAGACCGATGAGCCCGTCGCTGAGGACGGTGTCAAGAACCTGTTTGTTGGCAACCTGAGCTGGAACATCGACGAGGACTGGCTCCGCCGCGAGTTCGAGAGCTTCGGTGAGATTGTTGGCTGCCGTGTCATCACTGACCGCGAGACTGGCCGTGCTAAGGGGTATGTTCTGCAACAAATATATGTCTTTCTGTGCGACCAAATACTGACCTACTTAGATTCGGCTACGTTGAGTTTGCCAAAGCCGCTGATGCCGCCAAGGCACAGAAGGACATGCACGAGTACGAGCTCGACGGTCGCCCACTGAACGTCGACTTCAGCACTCCTCGCCAAAAGCCTGACACCAATGCCCGCGCCAACAAGTTTGGTGACAAGCGCAGCGCTCCCAGCAACACTCTCTTCATTGGCAACCTTTCATTCGACTGCACCAACGAGACCATCCAGGAGGTCTTCGCCGAGTACGGCAACGTCACTCGTGTCTCTCTGCCCACCGACCGCGACAGCGGTGCGCTCAAGGGCTTCGGATACGTTGACTATGGCAGCCAGGAGGAGGCTACCGCTGCCCTCGAGGCCCTCCAGGGCCAGGACGTTGCAGGCCGTCCCCTCCGCGTCGACTTTGCCGCTCCCCGTGATGACAACGGTGGCGGTGGTGGCCGCGGTGGCTTTGGAGGAGGTCGCGGCGGCGGTCGTGGCGGCCGCGGAGGCTTCGGCGACCGTGGTGGTCGTGGAGGTGGCCGTGGTGGCGGCGGCTTTGGCGGTCGTGGTGGCCGTGGCGGCGCTCGCGGAGGCGGCCGTGGTGGTTCATTCAACCGCGGTGGCTTTGGCGACTTCCAGGGCCAGAAGAAGTCTTTCGACTAAGCGTCTTGTAGGTTTTCACGTCGCTCGTATGCATTCTGTGTATTTGCTTTGATCATCTCGAGGAGAGAGAGAGTAAGTAATGTGTGGAGGTTTTTGCCCGTACGATATCGATGCGTGACATGATTATCGCATGAGAGAGGTCCTATTTTCTAAGGCTCTTATGGGATATATGGCGTTTACCGGGGGAAATAAAAAGTTGCTTGGTTAGATGACTCGACTGTCTGCCATATAGGCTGGGGTCGTGATTAGCTTCAGTTATCTTTAGAGTATGAAACTCTTTGTTGAAACATGATTCATGCCTTTGTATACTATGCCATGATGTGATGTAATTGAGACCGTGTAGTTAATGCGTTTATGGGTGACAGTTTGTGTTACTGTCACTTGTCAGATCTTGTTCTGACAACATGTCACACGCAACTGTGGTACCGAGTTTTGTTCTAGGTTGGAATCATGCAACACAATAGTTACCACCTTTACCGCTTAGATAATCACGCGAACTACACATTTGACAGAATTGTGACACGGGAAATATGACGAGAACTTTAATGAATTGTTGTACACACACGCACACATCTCCTTCAAGTCAACTATCTAGCGAGAGATACGACGAGTGATGCCTTGAGAAAAAAAAAGAGAAAAGAAAAACTGACACAAAGAAACAAAGTTAGACTAGCAAAACAAAGCACGAAAAGGAAAAGGGGTAACTACGCAAAAAGCAGAAAACAAAAAGCAAAGATATGGAAAAAAAGCAAAACAGGGCCACACCATAAAGGACTTCCATAGATGAAATGAATGAAAGTGAGTGAGTGCGCAACTCAAAAACACAGATACACAGGGACCCAAAAAAAAAGAGTGTGGAATGAGTTTTTGGGTAAGTGTGTGAAAAAAAGACCCTTATAGACTCTCGGCATCAGACTCGACATCTGTATTCTCGAGCTCAAATTGCTTCTCAGCATCAGCATCGAAGCAAGTCTCCCAGCACAAGACTTCGCTGGGGAAATCCTTCTCTACGCTAGGCCGCTCACGCACGAACCATGCGAGGCCCGCGCCTGCGATACCAAAGAGGGCGAGACAAGTCCAGAGGGCGAGGTTGGTAGTATCTACGCTAACGTCGTCGCTGAAGTAGTAAGTAGTGCCGCTGACAGCGACGGCGAAGGCCTTGAAGAGACTGGCGATTTGCATCATGCCTACGACGGTACCTGCGGAGAAGGCGTCGGGGGTGGTGTTGAGGACGAGGAGGGAGACTACGACTACGGCTGCGTCGGTGAGGAGGTGTTTTGCGAAGATGGAGAAGGTGGAGATGATGGGGCCGAAGCCGGAGCATGTGACGACGGCGGCGAGGAAAGGGGTCAGGATGTATGTTGCGGGGAGGAGGGCGGAGAGAGAGCGGTAAAGTTTGACGAGGCCGTGCTTGGAGGTTGCGCAAGGGACGGCGTAGAAGACGACGGCGCCAGCGAGACCGCGGACGCCGAGGACGATGATGTTGAGCCATTCGCAGGGGAGGCCCATGCCGCCGGATTCAGTGCTGCTGTGGCCAAGGTGAGGGAGGACGACGTCGAAGGTTGAGGCGTGCAGGGATAGGAGGCAGAAGGAGGATAGGAGAACCATAAGGGAGGGGGCCTGGAGGAACTGGCTGATGGTGATGGGTTCTGGGCGAGCAAAGTCCACGAGCGTTACGTTTGTGTCGTGCGAGTCGCGGCGGAGGAAAGCTGCCCTTTCACAGTCGATGTCTGCAGCGTCTGCTGTGCGCTCGTTGTGGTTAGGCAGCGTCTCCTTGAGGAAAATGCTTGCCACGAGTGCGATGATGAACATGACCATTCCGCAAGCCAGCTCAGAGCCCAGGGTGGGGTAGTTTTGCCATACCATGTTGTATGCTTGCAGACTTTCAGAGACCATGAGTTGCATAATTGGGCCCATGGAGCCGCCGAGGGAAATGACGGGTAGGCGAGCAACGTTCTTTGCGCGTTCCTCTGCTGTTACACTCAAATCTCCGAGCATGGTTAAGGTTGTGCATACAATGGCCGAACTGACCATGCCTGCAAGGAATCGGAAAATGGTGCAACCAACAAGTGTGGTCGCAAATCCCATGCATAGGCAGCAGACAAACATGCTCCAGAGTCCGATGAGGGTCACACGCCGTCTGCCCATGCGATCCGCGAGGTAGCCCCAGAAGAGGCCTGTGGTTCCGCCGAATGCGTATGCGCAGTCGAGTATGCTTCGGAGGTAGGATGAAGATAGAGTGCCGCAGTAGTCGGAGGATGAGAGGAGCATTTGGAGTTGTGACTGTAGGCTCGACGCCATGATGCTGTAGGCAAAGGTTAGTATTAGTCCAGGGAGGTTTGGCAGCCCATTACGATTGAGCGCCAGCCGGAGAACACATACGCTTCGGCGAAGAAGACGAGGTAAACCAGAACCAGTTGCCCTCTTTGCGACTTATCCGCACTATCCGGTATATCTTGACTCTCCATCTCTTCCTCGATTTCTTGTTCCTCCTCTTCAACCATCGACACCTTGTCGTATTTGCCCAGATCCTTCACTGGGATCAGTGACCGCGTTCTCCTGTGGAAACCCAACATTTTTGCAAAAGAAACCCAAACAGCCTATCCTGGAATATTCGAATGCGCGGTAGAACAGTGTACCGCGGGAGGGAGAGAGCGTAGGCAGGCACGTCCAGCGTGAACCTGTGCGTATAGCGACTGCGACGGGTACAAAGGGACCCAAAGGAAATGGAGATACAGATGGCGAGAGAGCGACGAGAATGGACTGTCAAGGGAGTGACAGGCTCACTGTGGAAGAGATAATAGAGACTGGACGCTCACGACGGCGGCGGCGGCGACACCAACATGGCGCGAGGGGTTTGAGCTTGATGGAGCGTTTGAAACAGAAGGAGTGGTGCGTCGCGCGCCCATTGGATCTCAGCCTCCCGCCCTAGGGCGCTAGCCACCACCTAGCGCCAAGCCGCTTAACGCGGTCCCATGTGATGTCAGATTGAGATGGTTCTCGCCCGTGAGCCACCCCTTTGGGACGTGCTCAGCCAAGTCAGGGTTCAAATAAAGGTCACGGTTTCGCTAATGGGCGCAGCATTCCATGCGCCCATCCGGGGCTGTTAAAATGCTTGCTTTGGCCAAGGCTTACAAGGTACTGTGAGAGAAGATGGGTTGGCCCAAGACAACAAGACTGGCAGAAACAATGGGCGTTAGACGGTCCGATGCGGGAAGACTGGAGTCGAAGTCATCTTACCACCGAGATGTTTGTAACAGGTTTATGGCGACGTGCAGTGTGGGAAGTGCGCTGGGTAGAACCAGAGGGGAGCGGCCTCAGGGGTTTTTGTACCTTATCCGAGGATATTCTTCTAGAATGGTTGGAATGAACTATATACACGGGACAGCCCGGTGAAAAACACGACAGAGTGGTTCGACGGTGCTACCATGGGCACGCGTTGTTGAGTTACGTCTTTTCCGGACGGATGTTATAATGCATGTTCGGTGGTTGGTCAGTCATTTAACGATCCCTTGATGGAATTGTGGCCCTTCAAGCATATTGATGCTTAAATTAGTTATACACACTTCTCGTCTACGTATGGTGAAAAGAAAAGAAGACTTCATACTAGGGAAATGTGCTTTAGTCCGGACTGTGAATCACACATTACCTTTCATCCGGTTCGGTATGGTTATTTCACTTGGATTACTTATTGGGAGCCACAGTACCACATCCCCAAGTATATTCCGTGAATTATGTGCAGATACATAGAAGACAAGCTTCTCGCGGGCATGTGTCCAAGTGTGCGACACACGATAACAGCAGGCGGAGGATTCTAATTTAATAGAATTGCGAGGATGCATGTCTTATATACAACAATGAAACAGTACAGGAGGGTGTATAATTGGGGCAGGCCTAAATGCTGGCCTGGATGCTGGTCTGACAAGAAAAAGAAAGTTAAAAGGGGATTACAACCGTCAGCAGACGGTGCTGCAATCATGGCGATACTGGAGCCGTATTGGCACATTTTCAACTTTGTCCTAGAGCACGAACAACGACCGAAGATACGGGCCCTGATTCCGTGGACAATATCGAGATCTTCACCTCCTGTATTTATCCAATTCCTCGAGGAACTGGTCGAAGAATCCGGAGCCGCTGCCTATCCATATTGGGTCTCACACGAACTGCGAAGGAGTAGTCATAAGTACAACCACTGCGACTATAGTATCCGGCTGTTCCTTGGTCATTTCCTGCGCTGCCTTGAAGAGGTGGATGCAAAGATCGAGTGGTTTGCGGTGGACGCGAAGCCGCTCTTCCATTTCCACTGGTACGGCAATCCGCTTCAGCTAAAGGTACGACATAGTGTCTTTAGCATCACGACCAAATCGGGTGAAGAGTACATTGCAGACTTCACAATCGAACAATTTGGCTACCCCGGCGAGATGTGGTTCATGGAGAAGCAAGAGTATGTTGAGAAGTGTACGACAGGGCAGGAGATGATGCAACCATGCGAGATGGAGATTGCCAGTGCGATGGAAGGGGAGATTGAGATGACAGGCAAGGCGGAGATTATCAGAGAACTGTGCCGAAGGTTAGATTTCAGAAGGTGGAGGCGATGGGATGAGAACAGCCGGATAGAGTGGTTGGAAAAGGTGGTGGAAGAAGCGTTGAAGAGGAGAGGGGGCAAGGTGTATTGATGGTGGGTGCCAGTGTGATGGATAGATAGATAGGGTGTAAGTACACTACTTGGTAGCAGTGGCCTGTGTGGCTCCGCGGAAGCCGGCGGTGCGCGTCGTGGTCCGTCTAAAGCCGTGCCAGCCTCGAAATCGATAATGGTCGTCTGCCCTGCATGCGCAGCCCTAAACATGACCTGCAGGTTGACGACTGTTTCGGCCCCCACACGATACCGGTGAATAAGTCGAGGCAGTGACGGGCCAATCAAGCGGAGTTGCATACGTATGTATGTCTGCGTGGACCCAGAACATGACGGCGCTGCGGGCGACGAGAAGCGCGAGGACACGGGTGCTGTACGAGCATGCGACTAGGGGAATTGCGGATCGGGTGGAGCTGCGCATTTGTGCAAGTCGCAGGTCGCGGGGCGGCGGGTTTTATCACCAGCAGTCGGCGGACCAGAAATGGTGACGAGGGCGAGGATGGCGAGATGACCTTTATCCATGCACAGCCTGGACGCCTTGCAGCGTGAGCGTGTGAAGGGCTCGCACTAACACCCGTTCCTGCGCTGCTTGGGGCTGACCGGTAGCCTTGGCATGGCCTCTGTGCCGTGGATGCTCTGGCCGTGACAGCTCGTAGTGCTCGACAACTGCACACTTGGTGCCGCTACTGCACATGCCCGGCGCTGCAGGTGAAGAACGGACGAGGGAGACGGTGGTTGTTCGCGAATGACGGCCGTCGTGGGCGAGCAATGGGCGGTCTTCTGGGTTCAACTCGTATTGATCCGGGACTAGAGGCCATTGTGGCGCATCGGCTGTGGGGACGTGCAATCCTTGGCGTAGGCAACAGCGACACCAAAGCTCATAGTCGACGCTTCTCTTTTACTACCACCTATACCCCCTCCCCCCAATGCCTTGATTCTTCCTCCACCTTCAACCTCGACACCTCAGGCCTCCCCCCAACGCCCCAGCGCCCGTTGTCCTTTTTGCACTATCGCCGCCCTTTTTGCGTCTTTGCCGCCCGCCGCCCACCGCTCGTGCTAGTCTGGCTGCTGCGCCTTCCTATATACTGCACTACCACTGCTCCTCCAGCTCTCCGGCGCCCTTCCTTCTCTTACCACTACATCATTGCCTTCTTCCCTCCTCGGCCTAGCATCTGTTTCCCTTCCAGACGAGGTCCCACCGTCACTAGTTCATGACAACGTGATCTCGGCCTTGTCATTCACTTTCACTTGGACTGTTGGATCCCTGGCCTCTGGGGAACCGTGCCAGTCCGTGACAGTCCGTGACTCATAAGCCTGAGGCCGCCTCTTCCCCTCCCACCGGTCCTTGAACCAGTCATACCCGACATGTCTGCACCCCACGACCAGAACCGCCATCCCCGGCGGCGTCCACTTAAGGGCGGGGCCTCCCCTCTTAGCACCCATGCCATGCAGCTTCGCAAAAGCGGTACATTCTCGTCGCCAACCCACATATCATCCGACATCTGCGATCTGGATCGACACTTTTTGCCCAGGCGCTCGCCCACTAACACTGAGCGCCTCGAACAGCTTGTCCAAGAGTCCATCCAGGATCCCAGTGTCCGCCGTGTTACCAACCTGCTCAACGACATTGAGGCCAAGATTGCCGGTCAAAAAGGCTCGTCCACCTCGTCCAACATCCTTAGCGACCCTGAGGTGTTCCCTGTCCCGAGCTTGTTCCTAGACAACACCGTATTGGACCACACACCCATGGACATTGACTCCAAGCCGTCTGCACAAGACTACAGCCCCCACGACCACGCTTCTGATAGCGGTCTTGGTTCCAGCGTTAGCGGATCGAGACACGGTAAGAAGTCACTGCAGCCACCCATGCTAGACCAGGACGCCCCATTTTCTAACATACATAAAGACGACATCCGCTCCCGACGCTCCAGCGTCCGTGAATCCATCAGCACCTCCATCAGCTCAACCCACTCTGCTGTCACACGCTCATTCTCCGCCCTGGGTGCGTCTGACGAAGGCCACACCCTCGGCGAGTACGCGTGCAAGCAGATCCACGACAGCATTGTCAAGCCCATCCTCGCCGAGGAGTCCTTGAAGGACTTCCACGAACTTATTAAAGACGTCCCCCGACGCATAGGTGAGAAGAACATCCGCAACCTTCGCGATCTCGAGAAGACTCTCATCTTCTTGGCACCGGTAAGTGATACTCGTTGTCTTTCTGGGAGTGCAAAAGCTTATTGCATTCTTCGCGGTTTAAAGGAGCTCTCGGCAACACCGGACCAATACTCCCGATTCTGTGAACGATCAATCCAGCTCTTGGCCACGACTGTCCAGTACCTTTCCGAACAAGACCAGCGACTGCCAACCGACCGCCCTTATACTGACGGCTACTTCCTCGACTTGATGGAACAGATTAGACGATACGCTTCAATCATGGCCGCCACCCGCGAAAAGGAATCCAAAGGCGAGGACCTGGACGACATGGACTACTCACGGTATGACCGCGCAGCCGCCTTTCTGTTTTCCCGCACTGACAAAGCCTTCCACAGCGATGAGAAGATCACGCTCCGTGGTGGCCTCAGCCACAACGGTCGTCCTGTTGAACTCGTCCGGGAGAAGAACGGAAAGGTCATCTCCATTGATGAGGATACCGCAAAGACCTTCAGGATCAAGCGCCGCTTGTCGGATGCCGACGTTTATGATGACATGGACGGCGACGAGGTTACCCGCTCCATGGCCCGACGACGCAAGTCTGAGAAACCAGGTGATGTCATTCATGCTTGCCGTGACTGCAGCAAGGAGTTTAAACGCCCATGCGACCTGACCAAACACGAGAAGACCCATTCTCGTCCGTGGAAGTGCTCTGAGAAGAACTGCAAATACTTTGACCTTGGCTGGCCAACCGAGAAGGAACGCGACCGACACATGAATGATAAGCACTCTGCTGCCCCCGCACAATACAAGTGTCT
Organism: Bipolaris bicolor; assembly: GCA_026262445.1. Taxonomy (NCBI): domain Eukaryota; kingdom Fungi; phylum Ascomycota; class Dothideomycetes; order Pleosporales; family Pleosporaceae; genus Bipolaris; species Bipolaris bicolor. The sequence goes on from JAODYD010000021.1 coordinate 83,169, forward strand.
CTACCCTCCATGCACATACGCTTCAAAGCGTGAATCCAACTGCAAGCAACACATGGAGAAGGCACACGGTTGGGAATACGTTCGCTCCAAGAGCAACGGTCGCAAGAAGGCTCCTTCCAGCAACAACCGTAGCCCCGCAACTCCTCTCACACCCTTCATTGGCACACCCATGTCTGCAACCATGGCTACACCAGTGACACCGTTCATTCCCTCGCCTCAAGTGCCCATGATGGACTTTGGCTTCGGAACACCGGCAATGAGCGCGAACGGCTACCAGGGTAACTTCCGTCGTGACTCCATTGCCACCGACGGTTCTCACTTTACTTACTCATCTGGACACTCACCCGTTGAGCCCACGTCGTTCAACGATGCAGTTGTGACTCCCGAGGATGTTGGTGTAAACCACAATGATGTGTACAACATGTGCAACCTCGACACAACCGTCAATACTGGCTTTCAACAACCAACGCCTATGAGCACTACGTTTGATTTTGAGCCACTTCAATTCACATCGAACAACCAAATGAACAACGGCTACCCCCAGCTTTCTCCACTGGCTCAGCCCGATGTGACACTCTTCTCACCACACATGGACGAAGGTTTTGGCGACATGGATATGAACCAATGTTTCAACCTTCCAGGCGAGGACTTTACTTTGTTCGACGCCTCGCCACCCAGCGCAATGGCATTCAACAACACAACGAACTTCTTCCCAGAGTTCAACCAGGTTGGCGGACAATTTGATGATTTTTGTCCAGAGCCCACCACTACGTTGGATGATCTCAACTACATGAATTTCATGAGCACGCAGTAAATCCTGCGCTATTTTGTATATGCTTATCACGCATTTGTGTAGCCATTTCCCCGCAAGTTTTTTGCCTTTGTACGTTGGAGCAGATTCATTCCCTGGGCTGGCGTTTCTCATCGTTTTTGCAACTAGCGTTCATGATTGTTTACGACGAAAGAGGTGGATCAGGATGGAAGTCCCATCGGACCTGGAAATTTAGGATTGTTTATCCCTCTCACTCCTGTTATTATCTACGCGTATTATCTCATCCTCCTTTTTTTATCCCACTTCAAAGGGAAAAAAATTACCAAAGAGAGAAAATCCTCACAAAAAAACAAACGATCTTTGTTTAGATGGCGAGCGGGTTTTTTCCTTCTTTGCGACTGATTTGGATCTCCCCCCTTCTTTCTCCTCATCCTTCTTTTTTCGATTGTCCGCCCTCATACGGAGTTTCAAGGCTGTGGTAGAGATCATCAGATAGTGTAGGATAGAAATACGAAATAATAAAACAAAACAAACAAACAATGTTCTCCCTCTTCCTCACCTCTCTCTCTCCTTCTTCTCTCATTCTTTCGTCATTTGGTTCGCGTTTCCCATTGTGACTCTTTGGGGCTGAGTAAGGGTAGTACGAAATGCATGGTTGCAAGTCTACATGGTGATGCATGTGTGAGTCAGCGCTAGCGCGCGCTAGCGTCGGTGTGATTGTGGTGGCGATGCAACATGCAGCTACAAAAACATGGAGAATGCCGATAACCCACACATTCATTGCACGTATGCGTAAGTAGGTGCAGATGTGTGTCTGTGTGTGTGGGTGGTGGGGGGNGGGAAAAAAGGGCGCGCGCGAAAAGCATGTGACATTTGTTGCCGTCACTGGTTGTTTTCGGGAAATGAGAGTCTGGAACGCTTCGGGGGTTGATGAGAGCGTGTGTGTGTGTGTGTGGGGTAGGGAGGCTTTGTACGTGTACGTCACTGGGACTGAACTGGGGGTGCTTGCGATTGGCGCTGGGTGCGCTACATGTTGCATGGGGCCAATGCGACATGTACGTATTCAAGTGTACCAAAAAAACATGCATGTGAAACTAGACCTCTTGTTTAAAAAAAAAGGGAGAGGCTTAATATAGCATGTAATCGTATGGTCGTGTATTCGTCTATTCATCTATTCAATCAACAGGCTCAGAAGGAATCCCCCACTCATTCTCCTCTTCCTCGCCTTCTCCCTCCCCTTCCTGCCCTTCTTCCTCCTCATCCCCAACCCACCCCAATCCCCCTTCTACAACCTCAAACCGCTCCAAAAGCCCAACATCCCACCCCTGAAACTTCTTCGCCGTCGGCGGCAACAACCGCTGGCTTTGCCGTAACGCTTGATCCAACTCGTCGTATAGATCTTTGGAAAACTCTATATCTTCTATACTCGCGCTCTCGGCTTCGCCGGGTCGCAGTGGCGCCCAGGTTTGTCTTTTGTAGAAGATTTTCATGCAGCGGGTGGGGTCGAAGCGGTTAGGGGAGGGGATTGAGGAGGAGAAGAGGAGATCTGGAGTGAAGACCCATATGAGGATGGAGGGTGTGGGCTCTACTGTGTTGTCTGAAGGAGGAGTAGGGGTGTGAATGTGGAATTTGCGGACTGCGGTGTTTTCTATGAGGAAGAGGAGTCGGGCTGAGATCCATTTTTGGGGGGAGTAGAAAAAAGATGGGATGTTGGAGAGTTTGGAAGATAGGGCTAAGCGCCATTTGTGGATGCGCCAGCCGTTTGTGAGAGGATCTTGGATGCCGAGGGGTTGGGTGCAGTGTTTGCAGAGGAGTGTGTGCGGTTTTTCTTCTTCTTTGTTCTCTTCAGCAGATAGCTATGAAGTGTTAGTACTACACAGAGAAGAGAAATAATATCAATGTGTATGGGGAAAGGGCATGTAGCCTTGAGCTAAACCTGTCAATCCCAATGGTCAAAGGGTATAGAGACAGTGAAACGCCAGGCCGCTGCCTCCACGGAACCAGCAACCCATCAACCTTGAAAGGAGAAGGTATATCCGGCACCAGGAGACTGTGTATGAGCCTATTGCTCTGGGGCGCTTGTATCAACGATAGTGCCACGGAGAAAAAGGCTATATCGCCTTCTTTACGCCCCGACGCACGTGCAGTGAAATAACAACGCACGAGCGCACGAATCAACAAAAGTACAAAAAAACTACGGGCTTACCTGCGCGCCCTCACAATCAGATTCCGCAAAGAGGAAACTTGCAAGATCCACAAAGCCTACTCCTTCCTTGGCCTGCAGACGGTTGGCAGCCGCGTAGCCCTTCTGTCCAATCGCATGTTCATGCGTGTGATTGTGCAAGTGGTGCTCATCCGGTTTGTGACAGTGCCAGAAATCCATCATCTCAGCCCAATTCTCATTAGGCAAATCTTTCCACTGCTGAATCTTTCCCTTTGGCACAACAACGCGCTCACAGCTTTTGCATAGTATCTCTGCATTTTCTGCGCCGTTCAGCGAGGCACCGTCCCAAGGCACAATGTTAGCCTGTCGGTCTTGGCGTTGCAGAGCCCCCAAAAGATCACTTCCTTCCTTCTCTTCCATTTGCAGGCGTAACGTCAGCTCCTTGCTTGGAGGACGCGATGGTAATTCGAGTGCGGCATCGCCAGCACCCTTGACGTTGATCGGCAGACGTATTGTCGCTGACTCTCCCTCATGCGACACGGTGATGTAGGAGCCATCGGCGGACAGCTTCGCGTCTGTCTGCCGCGAGTGATTTGTGCGCAGCGACGCAAAGAGCGTTACTGTCCGGATATGCAGCAAGAGCTCGGCGTACAGCGTTATCGATGTTTCGTTGGGCAACATGGGGCGCGCATTATCCTCGTCGCTCTGAAGCAGATTCGGGGCGTGAACCTTGGTAGGCTCCGGCGCAGGCTTGGGGTTCATCAGGTCTTTGATCGTTTCAGGAGACAGACCGAGCGCTTCGTATGCTGACTCGGGAAGTAGCGGGCGCGACATACTTCGTGATTACGCTCCATGGTGGCGGGGATGGACGTGGGGTTGCTAGTAAGTCAATGAGCTTGCGCGCGACAAAGTTGACTTAACCAAGACAAGAGTGGGTCCGCCTGGGAGATTCTAACTACATCCAGCCTTCTTGATGCATCTCGCTCGGAGCCATACGGCGCAATTATATGTATTATAGTTAGACTACTTCTTCTGTGTGCAATAATGCTATCAACTGTGACATGAAATTAAATTTACTCAACCATGTTGCTCGTGACTTCTTTCAGCGTATTCGAACCGCATCTACTGTCCCTTTTTCTCCCCTGCCTTCTTCTCCTGCTCCAAAATGTATTGCACACCTCTCTTGATACCCTCGTCAAGATCAACAAGCGGCTCGTATCCCAGTCGCTGCTTTGCCTTGTTGATGCTGTGGTATTTGGACATGCTACTGTACTTTACTTGAGCCCGGGTCAGGTTCGGTTTCTTGCCCATGAGCCAGAACACGTTCTCCAAAACAGCGCCAATGGCCCATGCAAAATCAGCGCTAAGATGCCAGACGCTGCTCAAGGGCACGCGGTCACCTGCCTCATGCCAGACTTTGCGCGCAAAGTCCCAGAAGTAAACAGGCTGGCCATTGGTGATGAAGAAGGCCTCACCGTCCACACGCTCTGTGTCCAGAGGGATGGTGGGCAGAACTTTGTGGGTATGAAGGAGAGCCAGAACAGCGAGGATGTGACCGTGGGCGACATTCTCAACATATGTGAAGTCGAACAAGTTTGTGTTGTCGCCGACCTGGAACTTGGTTTGTCCTTTGCGGCACGCGGCGACCATCTTGGGAAGCAATTGAACATCGCCCTCGCCGAAGATGCCTGCAGGACGGATAGCGCAGGTCAGGAAGTTTTCGGGGTTGCGGTTCGCTTGGAGTACGGCGGTCTCTGCGTAGGCCTACATACACGGATTAGCAATGACAAGTAAACGAAGAATGCCCGCTTACCTTGGTAGTGGTGTAGTACTCGGGCTGGTCAGCACCAGTGACAAGAGGCCACCTTTCGTCCGCATTGATGAGCTCTGTCGTAGGATCGAGAATCACACTTGCTGAACTTGTGTAGACAAAGGCCTTGACTCCAGCTTCTTGCGCCGCTTGCAGCAAGACCTTGGTTCCCCCAACATTGACCCTGTCGTGGATTTCAGGCTTCAGGTCGAAGTGTGGAGAGGCTGTGTGAATGACCGCGTGGGGCTTGACCTGGGAAAACAGAGCCTTCATTGCAGCAGCATCAGTGATGTCGCCATCGTGGTAGGAGACGGTCGGACTGGCATGGCGATTTGAGCTGGTCCGCAAATCAAGGACTGCAACCTGTGTTTGTGGGTGACGCTTCACAATAAAGCTGACGATGTGACTGCCTAGGAAGCCGCACCCGCCGACGACGAGGACCTTTCCGAGGGACTGTATTTCTTCCGCACGCGACATTGTGGATGGTGTTTAGTAATGGCGAAAGAGACGGTACGGGGATTAAGGTTTGTCTGCGGAGAGAGGTCGGGGATCTATTTCCGCCCAGGGGTATTGCATGGATTGGCAATCCCCGCATGTTGCTCAGGGTCCGGACGGTCTTAGTCCGGCCGTGCTCTACTCCTGGACGAGTCTTTACAATCTTCAACATTACATCATTCTTTGAATCATGCTCTTGTGAATGCACTTCGTGAAGAGAAATTTACCATATTTGAAAGCTTGAGGCGGTATTTTGCACACATAGACTTGGTTCGCATCATCTGGCTTTCGTTCAATGCCTATAACCCATATAAATGCATATACGCGCACATGTGCGCCCATGCAAGAACTCGATGTATTCATGATAAATTGTACCACCATTGGTTAACTAACGCCATATTTTGAGGTGGTCATCTTTCATACTACGATGCCTAGTAGAGCCCACAAACGCCGTATAATGCAAGCCTGGATCAGACTTGGGGTATCATGTAAGATCATCACTAATGCGGTAGGCCGTTAAATCGTCATCCGCATAACCCTCTTTTTAACTTAGAAGAAATTTCTATGTTTTGATCAGTACATGGCTACGAAATAACAGACGGCAGACTTACTCAGCGCTGTCTTGCGCGGACCGCCTCAAGCGACGGTTGTAGAGCTTTTTATCTTCTGGACTTCCCCAGAAAAGCTTTGCAGCCTCGGGATTTACCAAAGTGCGTGGGTCGTACGCAGGCGATTCCTCCTCAATAGCTGCAATGATAGCCTCAATGTGCGATCGCATATCGTCTTTGCGAGCAGCGTCGTAACAAAGAATACCATCGGGTGACACGCGATGGTGGTATAGGATTGGCGTCTCGAACCTGACTCGAGGTAGGACATCTGGGAACTTGGGGCTGATGTATAGCCTGATCCTGAACATGCCTCCGTCAAGGTTTGTCATGGGCCGACCAAAGAGCACCAGTTGCCATACAAATGGATTCTTGTCGACCAAGTCAAGGTCCAATGCGATGGCGTCTTGCTTCTTGTACTTCTCGACAATCTGTTCGTATTGCCGCTGAAGGTTGTTGGCAATGCTCATCTCTTTCTTAACGGCCGCCATGCCTTCCAAGGCCCAAGATTCCATTTCCTTGTTGAGAGTCTCGAAAATCTTGACGAGGCGCTCCCGGAGAGACGTGTATTGGAAAACACCCTCCATGGTATTTCCTGGACCTTCAAATGGCATCTTCTCGAAGCGATCTCCATCCTTGTTCTGCTTGACCGCTTCGTCTACCCGGGTGAGATAGGACTGATAGTACCACAGAAAACGTCGCTTGCAGAGATCCTTGAAAGGCTCGAACGGCGCGTCGTCTCTGTTGGATTGATAGTCTTCTTCAGCGTTGTAGATTGTCACACCAGGCCTCTGTCGGTTGATGCCTAGGTATTCCTCAAGTCGTTCAATAACAGATATGCGTAGAGACTCATGCCGAATCTTGTCTACGTATGCTTCTTGGTTCTTCTTGTCATAGTCGGAGTTCGCATCTTCAAAACCGGGCTCGTTCTCGTACGGGTTACCGGACATGAGGCTCTGGATGGAGATCAGGATCGACTCGAGGCCTTGTGCAGATGACCACTCTTCACCACGCTCGCCTCGCCATGTGCTGCATCATGTAAGTTTTGGAATAGGTAGAGAACGTGGTTTTGCTGACCCAAGAATTGACAGGCACACCTTTCCGCCTGCGTAGATGTTGGGATTGAAGCGCGTGCGCCCGCCATTTGTGGTTATGGCTGTTACGCTTGGTGCTTTGGTTGGGTAGTCTCGAGTGAACTTGATAGCAAATTCGAAGAAGCCAAACTCGTATGGGGTATCGGGCGGGCCTATGATGAGTGCCCGCACATGGCGCACATCGATGTCGCGGCAGGCGACGGCTATTGAGAGGTCGGATCCGCGCTGGATCTCGCCCAATTCGCGGGTGATTCTGAGAATACACTGATTCGACATGGTCCCGTGGCAACGTCTCTGCTAGGGTCTCGTATGTGAGTAGGTTGTGCGGGCTGGAGGCGCGGGGTCAGTGGGCTTAGTGACGGCCTAGAGGAGACAGCTGATCGAACGGTCTGGAAGTCGTTATTGGGCAAAGTGACTGACAGGCGACAAGCAGTCGCTCGGGCACCTCTAGGCTACCGTATCGGCAATCAAATGCGCAAATCCCGCAAGATTCAACAGCCTCGTGAGTTCGTTTGCTTGATTTCGCGACGCCGTTGGAGTTGCGGTTCAGAAGAAAGTGAGGAGAAAACAAAGTATTATGTGGGTGACCTTGTACCCCCAGCCGACAGCAGTAGAAGAACTTGCAGGAAGGCCGTAGATCGTTACGGTGTCAAGGCAGGCATGGGTAACGAAGCCCTAGTAGCTCGGGTTGCAGGGAGATGCATGCGGAGGGGCAGAATCCGTCACCGCTCACGGAACCCAAGCCGCAACACCACGTTCTAATTGTCGCGATAGCCAGCAGATAAGGCTGCGTCTGCAACATGTATGCCTCAGGTCTTGTATCATAGCAATCCAGCTAACGGTCATAGGGTTGTCTTTGCGCTCTTCATAGTAAGCAAGTCGGGTGGCCTCATCTACAACCGCGAGTTTCATACGGGCATGAACAAGCTCACCAGCAATGACTACCTTATGCTTGCTGGATCCTTCCATGGGTCAGCCCTATTATAAGCGCAATCATGGCTCTGCTGACCCCACTCCAGTATGCACGCCATAACTGCCCAACTCTCTCCTGTGCCACCCGCTCGCGCACCCCCTCCCTCAACTACCACCCCAAACTTGCAAACCTTCCCCGTCCGCGCTACCGGTATTGAAGTGCTCGAAAGCTCCCACTTCCGCATTCAATGCTTCCAAACACAAACCGGAGTAAAGTTTCTACTCTTCACCGAGCCGCAACAGCCAAACGTGGATACCATGATAAAGAAGATATATGAATTGTATGCCGACTACGTAATGAAGAATCCATTCTACACCGTGGAAATGCCCATCCGATGCGACAAGTTCGATCGAGGGTTGGATGGATTTGTGAAGGTGAGAGGGTGAGGGCAGCACAGTCTATAAGAGGGACATGACGATCGCGGAATGAGGGGCTGATCATGGCGTGTGGCCGCAATTGATATACATGGCCATATGGGAAACGCCCAGCTCGCATGCCCATGCTGCATGTATAGTGTGCACCAAGGCGCTTGGCGATTATGGAACGATTGTTAGGCTTGAGAGCAGCATCTTCAAAGACAGACGACTCTCAATGGCTCCTACCGTTGCAACAGACGTCGACGTCATTGAAGCATCGTTTGGATAGGGATACCCGGGCTCGAGGGACACGAGTCATCAATAAACACGACACATGATCCCGTCAGGTTAAGCAGACTGGCAAAATCATTATTTGTTTCATTCATCCATCTGTGTCAGATGTGGTAGACACTAGCTCTAGTCATACAGTAGACGCCGTAGATGCTCTGCCCGGTATAAAGGCTCTATACGGAAGCTATGCCAAACGCACCTTGACGCCTTGCCACGCTTACTCTGGCTCATGCTGTATCCATCTTGTCTGTGTCATCGTCCTTTTTGTTCTTGCTTCCACTTCCACTAGGCTGACCCTGATCATCTAGCAATGGTTGCTTCTCATCGCCCTCAGCAACTGGCTCTAGCTCCGACTTGCCCTCCGCAGCCTCCTTTGCCTTCTTATCCTTCTCTTGTCGTGCCTTCTCTTCTTCGAAAGACATTCTAAGCGCAAGTGCAAGTTCCGGGTCGACCGAAGGATCTACTCCGAACTCGAAGTCGTTGCCGCCCGATGCACCGCCACCACCACCTCCAGAACCGCCTTCACCCCCAGCGTTGGACACGCCCTCTCCGCCAACAATGGGTGTGGTAATCAAAGAATCACTGAGTAGGTTTGCGCTGGGTGGGATGATGGCTAGGTAGGAGCCTTCGGCGCTCTGCACGTTGTCGCTGAAGGCCTGGAGTTTCCGCGTGGTGTCGTCACTGAGTTCGCCGAACGCGATGATATCAATGCTGATACCGCTCTTCTTCATCTTCTTCGCCAACTTCACCAGGTTCTTCTCCTCTTCCTCGATAGGACTGCAGTTGAATATGACTATTCTCTGCTTCTGTGACTTGTTCTGCCTATGCTTGAGAGCCAGCTGCACGCCCTAGTCAGATGTGATCCCTTCCAATGTTGCAGGGAAACGTACCGCCGCCACGTTGATGCCAGTGACGAAATGTGAGCTACCCTTTATCTTTGTCCTGTGCAGTCCATCAAGCACCTTGCCAATATCCGTTGTCAGAGTCGTGAGGATCTCCGGAGTGTTGCCTCCCATGCTCATCAATCCCACAGAAGACTCTGGGTTTGCTCCAGTCTTTGCGGAGAAGATCATGTTGACAGCATCCTGTTGCGCTTCCCATCGCGAGGGTACATAATCGCCGTTTCGACTAGCTTCGCTGTTGTCAACACTGCGAAGGTTAGTAAGGAAAGACAGGTGTGGGGGTTTGGAGACAAACGTACACTATCATGGAGGCTTCCAACACCATCTTGAATGTGATTTGTCCTAGGTGTCGAAATGATAGTTTGGGGTAGTTGTTTAAATCGACGGTTACGGTATGCTGCTGAGCTTAGGTCGCCGCAGCGGAGACCGGAGGCTGGCGAGCAAACCCCCGACGTCACGTGGGGATGAGAGACAGCGGGAGACCGTGCGGGACTATGCCAGAGGAAATGACTCGTATTCCGATAGAGATGATCGAAACCTTACTCGTGTGTTTTGAGATATCGTGAATTGCGCGCCCTGCTGTGCAGCGCTGTGTTGCAGTCGTTTTGTTGAAAGTGACTCATTTGGTGTTCGCTAAAGCAACAATGTCGTAATTATTATTATACATTCTGTGCAGCCTGGAGGTGGTCGGCAACCTTGGCATAGGTGTAAGTACAAAAGCCTCGCCAACAGTCCATCCTTCTTTCCTCCACCATCCCACACCAAACAGAAGCCGCAACCAACACCACCCACAACCACACCAGAATACCCCCAAAACTTTCCCAGCTGTTGCAAAAGGTACCGGATAGCCTCGCGGCGTTTTTTCTCACCTTGTATCTGCTCTCCCATTGTCAGCGTCGCGGCCTAGTACGCGTTGTTTACTCTCTGGACCCAGCACCTGAAGGTCACAGCCTCAATCGCAGCAACGGCACCAAAGCTTCTTTGGACTACCCAAGGACATCTTGGAGACTCTAAGGGATTTTCTGAAGACTTCTCGTCATACCCGTTACCGACATCCCACTATCACCATCAACCTGGTGGCTGCTCACGCGTCACTTCCACCGTCACCATGAACAACATTGCCAGCGGACTTACAGCTGAGGCCAAGGCCAATATGCTTGCGAACCTCCAAATCGAACTCAACTCGCGCATTGAGAAGCTGCGAGCCCAGTGCGAGGCTCAGTGCGCCAGTATGCAGTCGCGCCTCGAGCGACGCGTCAACCGCATCCCGGTCGTGACGCGCCAAACCACACTCGCCAACCTCCTCAAGGCATCAGCACCAGTACAACTTATTACCGCGCCTGCCCCACCAGCCAAGGTCACAACTATAACCGCCGTCACAACAACAACGACTACCACTACTGCCGCCACCAAGAAGACAGCCGGTACTGGCACTGCTGGCCGCAAACCTCGCAATGCTGTTCCCAGCGCGCCTTCTTCACGACCCGCATCCTCTCCAGAAGTGCGCATCAAGTCCACTTCCACAACCAAAACTGCCAATACCAAGACTGTCCCCACATACGCCAAAGCAACAAAGACGGCCCGAGCAAAGAAGCGCAGCAGCGACGAACTGTCTGGTGAGGACAAGGAAAACTCGGAATTGCCTGTGCCCAAGAAGCGCACTAGAAATGTTGCTCCCAAGGCCGAAGCTGAGAAGGCTGAAAAGGCCGAGAAGAAGACGACGACGGCCACTGGCAGCACACGTTCGACTCGGGCTGGATCTCGCACCAAGCCTGCGGGCGGCCATGTACTGTCTCCCAAGACCAACGCAGCCAACGCGCGCAAGCCCGCTCCTGCTGCACGTAGCGTCCGCCCCCGGTAGCGCCCTTAGACGGACATGGTTACGCAGCATATGTTATTTTGGCGTTTGGTGATGATACCCCTCTCGTTTTTCGGCATCTGGGTGGCGCTTTTTTCAAAGTTTTTGATTCTTTTTTTCTGGAATCCCTGAATTTCTGGTTTTCCTGCATTTTCTCGATGATTGAATGTCCGGATTTCTGGATCCTGATTTTTCTCTCTTCGACTTTCACATCATCCCGTCTCCAGCAGTTTGTTCACCTCGCCATTGGCTTGAATGAAGGTATCTTTCCCCCGTTCGAGTTCCAGCCGCCCGCAAGGGAAGGCTCTC
>JAODYD010000021.1:94833-232547 GCA_026262445.1 Bipolaris bicolor
AACACAGCCGGGCTTGAGGAGATATATCTTGCTGGGGTTGAGGGGAAAGTGTGGGGTTCGCTTCGCATTGTGTATCAGTTTTGTTTTTTGTTTTTTTTTCTTGTTTTTGGATTTCGTTGGACCGTTCAATTTTGCATAGCGATGAAGGCTTTGCTCATTTTGTTGGACTGTTGTTTTGCATAGCGACGAAGGCTCTGCTCACGTAGCATAGGAGAGAGAGATGAATCATGACATGATATTTTCATTCTTTTTTGGTCATAGCAATAGTCGTGGTGTTTGATGAGCCTAATCCAGAGGCTTCAAAAAGATAATAGGTATACAGCGATGATAACAACAGGGTAACTTTTCAGGTCTTCCCTCTCACAGACGTGTCTTTTTTAGTCCCATTCCATAATAGCTTCCTCGACAAGCGGCTTGATGACCTTCCTGCCTGCATCCGATCTATGCTGCCAAACCATCTGCCTAGGGGCCAACTCATCCGCCCTGTGCCAAGGCTGCAAGTCGATGCCCTCCTTATTGTTCTCAATCGCGTCCTTGACAAGCTTGAAGAGCGAATCCGCTTGGTCCTGATCAATACGCACATCGTCGCGGACAACAAGCACGATTTCCCTGATCTTCTCTTTGCTGCCGTCCTTGTAGTGCTTCTTGTACTTGTTGATTGAGACGGAGACGTCGACGTTGGCTTGGGCGGTCCATGCGGCGTGAATGGCGAACCAATCTGTGCAGAGTTGTTAGCTTGAGACTTTTGGGGGATAAAGGAAGGGGCAATTGAGACATACCGAATAGCTCCTGAAACTCGGTCTTGAGGATCTGCTCGTCCATGGAGTAAGGGATAGATGCGAAACCGACGCTGATGGCGGGTGTGCGTGGAGAAGGCGTGTCAATTGCGTCGGACTTCCAGTCGCGGCGGAGGAGGTCGTATAGGCCGAGATTGTCAATGTCCTTTTGGGCCTTGGTAAGTTCGTCATCGAGATCCTCCATGACGTCTTTGAGGTCGTCGTCCCTCCAGTTGCTGCGTGCGAGGACGCGCTTGGAAATCTCAATGTCGGCTTTGGTGGTCTTGTCGCCTGTAAGGCCGCCAGAGTCAATGGCAATGGCGCTGAGAATGAGCTCAAGGAGCTCGTGTGGCATATGGTATTCTTCGTCAAGCTTCTCTAATTCGTCGAGCATTTGACGGGCGACAAGGGTTGTGCAACTGGCTGCCGTCTCAAAGACACGGGGATCGGCGTCTGGTGCGGTGCCGCGGTCTTTGTGGTGATCGAAAATGCTCAGAATCTTGGCGGCTGACCATTTCTTAAGGGGTTCCGAATGGTCGACGAGGACAATGCCCTTGAGCTTGGTGCTCAATGTCTCTGGATCTTCGGGCAGTTCGTCCAGTGTCAACAGGTCCTCGTGGCCAGGCGTCATTTGCGAATTGTCCAGGGCCAGCTTGTTCTCGGGCCTTAGATCAAGGGCATGAGACGGAGTCTGCAGCAGGGCAATGGCCTTGAGGGGGTTGGAGGTGTTCATGGTGGCATGTTCGAGGTGGTATGCCCAGGTCAGAGCTGCAGTCATCGAGTCCATGTCACCGCCTTCATTGCCCTGGACCAGAATCCAATCCGACTCTTTTCCAGCTTGCCAATCAATCAAAAACTCCTTCTTGGTCTGGCGACTCCATTCGCTGAAGTGGCCGACCCCTACAGGCTTGGTGGATGGCTTGGACAACGCGTCAAGGACTACCTGCTGGGGTGCAGCAACAACATGGCTGACAGCCATGAGGCCCGGCAAGAGGGCGCGAATAGACTTCATGGTGGAGAGAGGTGGGATGTGATGGGGATAGGTGGGAAGAGCGGGCGTGGGTACTATAAATGTTGAGGCGCAAAGGCGGCCCTGTTTCAGGCACAGATGGGGACAGCAGGCGTGGGACTGTTGCGTCACAGCATTGGCCAAAGCGTGACGGGCCAAGGCAGAGACGCGTCTCAGCCCTATAGCAAGCTTGCCGCATCGAGTAAAAGCTCGCCTCACTTGTGGTTTTCTGGCGACGTCTTGGGCTTTGGCAGAAAGCATGGAGCGACGGCATAAGTATAGAGGTACCGTGGATTACACATTAGCGGGTTCGTAGTAATACACAATGCTAGCACATGACTGAGGAGACAATGGCCCTGCCTCTCGGTCAATCGGTGGAACCGGCAATCCCAGGTCAAGCGGGCTAGCCGACCAAAACGAGCAACCTTTACTATAAGTCCGAGATATCAGCACCCGCCGTAACATGACTTTTAATAAGATTCAGACTAGATGAAAACGCTAACCGGATGCCAATGATCTTCAAGCGGATGACAAGTATAATGATACTGATGGTGGTGGGCGATGTTATCTCCGACCTCATCGGTCGACCGAGAGCATGTGTCGCGTCTTCGGCTGCAGTAGGTTGCTGCTTGTATGCTGTCAAGGCTAGGCTAGAGCCCATGAAGGATGCGGGACGCTGGCACGCTAGCACACGGCCAGGGTGACGGCTCGTTTATGTTTTGGCGGCACATCACGTTACAGCGCGTGTTTATATGCCCATGGGAGGTGTGGTATAGTGTGTAATCAAGCAGTAATATAGATGTATGCATGTAGTAGTAGTAGCTGGCGGCACTGTGCAAAAACAATATTTCACTCCCCGCACGGCCAGCGTGTTTATGACGCAAAGTTTCCGGCTGCTGTTTGGTCCGGGCGCCGGCCGTCGCGGAGTGGCTGTGGCGAGCCCTCCCCGTATACGCTGCCGCCCGTCCTCCAGCCACACCACTACAAAGACTACATCCATGCCCACTCCCTTAAAACCTTTGCCCACTCCCTTTTCAGGACGCCTTGCATCCACATATGTACATATGCTGCTTTTTCCCTTCCTAGCGTCGCCCTAGCCCGATCCTGCCCAGGATTCACGCGCTGTCTGCTTACTGAACCATCAACTAAGCTCTTGCCGGTTGCGACCGGACAGACGCACGCTTAGAAAGCACCGCATCTAACTAACCATCTGCCTTTCTACTTCCGTAGCCCGGCTTCTCTGTCGCCCACGCTTTTTTTTCCTGGGGAAACGCCCGTCGTGATTGCTGCAACCATGGAACCCAGGCAAGACGACCAAAGCCCCCCACAGGCATCACCCGTCACTTCGACTACTACTACTACCACCACTACCACCTCTGGTCCCCATACTACTACTATTTCAACCACTCATACTACCCCGGGACAGGGCAACACGATACACCACTCTCCAGAGGGTTCAACCACCATCACTCACCCTACTGTTACTACCACCACCCACATACCTGCGCCCCAACCTGCCTCACCACCGCGCGTGCACCAAGCGCTGTCGTATCCCCTGAGACTACGCAGTTCCTCCGTCCGCACCCAGAGAGCTTCACTCCCACCTGCAAGTACTTCACAGACTATCCAAGAAGCCGATGCAGCACCAGCTCCTTCTTCAAATCAAGCTCTGGCGGTCGACGATGCATGGCAAGGTGGTCGTAGACGAAGCAGTTCCGAGCCGCGCCCGCCTCCACAAGCCATGTTCAATGACGATGCCCTGCGACCTCAACTGACAGGAACGTCCCATTTACAGCCATTGTACGAGCATGACACACAAGCTACGGCCCCCCTTTCTGGCAACGGTCCTCCGCGGACTCAAGGTACTAGCAACCCGCGAAGAGGCCTCACTCGGACGTCTTCAGCCTTCCATATGCGCCGAAGCGAGAAGACTCCGCGTCAAAACATGATGGGTGATAATGTCGTTGATGTACTCGATGTCATTGGTTAGTGATCTCTCAACAGTTCACTATCACAGGCTAATGCAATTCCTAGATCCCGAAATATCTACACTGACGACACTAAACAATGTTCAAAACTCGTTGTTTATACCCAACCTGCCCTGGCTCTACAATCGCCAGCCTACATATGATCTGGTACAGACTGAGTCAGAGTCATCGGATGAAGAAATGGGCACGGCTAGGGGAGCAAGAAATGCAGAAACGACACGAACGGGCGAAGCAGGACGGCCAACCAGCGATGCACGCGGCGATGATGGCGAGTTGCTTCGCCGAAACTCAATCGACTCGGTTCTGTCCACTATGGAGGAAGGTCCCGGTCACCACTATGCCGTGCTCCCTCACGGTGCTTCCTTGACAGGATGGACAGACGAAGAGAAGGCAGCTCTCGATGACCATGTGCGCCATCTCCTTCACTCGCGACGCGCAAAGTTTAAGCGGACCATGAAGGGTTTCGGGCGCTACGTTCGCAACCCGCTTGGCTTCATTGTCACGTTGTACTTCTTCCTCATTACCTTTTGGGGAGCAGCGTGGGTTCTGTTTCTTATCGGTTGGATCTACGTTGGCCACCGACAAGACTATTTTGTCGAAATCGCTGACCAGATTCTTACCGCTCTGTTCTGTGTGGTTGGAATCACCATGTTTCCCTTCCGCCTTGTCGACACTTACCACATGGCTTTTGTCGCTTACTACGCGCACAAAACCTGGAGAATTCGCAAAGAAAGAGGCTTAAAGGATCTCAAGGACCACAACGAGCTGCCAGCTATGCCACCATCTTCTGCCTGGGAAACTGGAGAAGCGTTGCAAGAAGATGTGGAGACACCTGTGTTGACTGCGGAAGAGCAAAAGAAACTGGAACACCACCAAGGCAAGTTGGCCAAGTCGCATACGTTCTACCGGCCTCACGAAACATACACGCACCATGCCTTTTCCATTCGCCTACTCATCACCATTATCGTCCTTCTCGACTTCCACTCTATGTTCCAATGTGCCCTTGGTGGAACTACATGGGGCATCTACTACAAGAATCGGCCCAAAGAAGTCACCGCTATTATCCTCAGCTGCAGTCTTACATGTAATATTACTGCCGGCATCCTCATTGGCCGAGGCGACCGGCGCAGCCGCAAGACGTTAGTGGTCGAACAGATGCTCCGCCAAGAAATGACCGAGGAAGCACTCAAAAAGCTGAGGAAGGAACGCGGTATCAAGGCAAAGGGACTTATGAACAAGACGGAGAAGAAGCAGATGAATAAGAAGTTGGGCCAAAGGACCAAGAATCCCTTGGACACTATTCTGCATCGCGGTTAGACTGAGCGTTGTTTGCGCTTTTTTTTCAAATAGTATAGAAAAGTTTCCGAGGAGCCATCTATCTCTCTCATTCTATTGGATTTAATGACATATACCCTTTTCCTGGCGGTCTCGATTGCCAATTTCCCTTCACACACAAAATAACTCGTCTGCGCGTTCTTTATTACTCAGTCTGACTTGCATTGACCTCCATATACCCTGTTTTCCTTCCCTTTCCGAAATCCCGCACCATTCCTCTTTTTTCTCCCTCCTCCCCTACACTCGCTTTTCCTTCTCTTCTTCACAATAAACCCCTCACTTTCTCCCCCCCCTTAAAAAGGGTAAAGAGCCTTTTTTTCCCACTATTTCCCACGTGGCCCACCTTCCCTTTTTGTAATAAATTGAGAAGGAGAAAACAGTTTTACGAGTAATGGCAATGTCCCTGTTCCCCACACACACACACACACACACACAGATACCCATGATCTGACTCGTCTGTGCTTGGATCCCCTACCTTTACAACAAAGCGTACCCCTGTTCTTTGTCTTCGGTGTGCTTCCGAAACTTTATCTGCGAAAAGAGATGTTGAAGGGTGAGGGGGGGGGGAGAGAGTTTGGGACACGTGGGAAGCGTGGGACGCCTTGTTATAAGGTTTTATGAAGAAGAAAGAAGGGGTTTTGAGGACTATTGGGGGGGTTAGTGTGACGCCACAGAATTTGTGTACCATGTGGAGTGGGATTTGGTGGGATTTTTTTTTTTTTCCCTTTTTTCTTGCTTTATTCCAATTCGCTCAAAAACTCCATAAAAAATACCCTTCATTCTTTCTCCCCTCCATCTACGATAATTACACACAAAATCGCAATAATCCACCTCTCAAAGCAGCCACCACAAATACTACACAACCGTCTATTCAAACTATTACTATTAACTACTACTACCGCTTTAATTATCTCACATCCAAGATAATTCCTCACGACAGCTGAAAATAGATAGATAGACGGAGCGGCGGGGTAGATAACAAACCTCGCTTTCTCTGAGAAAAAAAAAAGGACGCTTAGGTCAAGTGCATTCCCGGCCCCTCTCTCTCTCTCTCTCTCTCTCTCTCTAAATTCTCGAAAAACGGCTGTAGTGTAGCTATTCAAACATAACTTCGCACTCGTCTCGCTAAGGCTATTGTGGAACTGGGTAAGCATGATTTATCTAGTATAACTATCAGACTAGAAGCGGAAAACGTTGAGCGATGGTAGAAGTAAGAGAGAGAGAGAGAGAGAGAGAGAGAGAGAGAGAGTATATTAGAACCAAGCATTTCTCCAATATATATATACGTAAAAGTGATATTAAAAAGGAAAAAAAAAGGATACTAGTATTCAGTAGCAAGATGCAAGTAATAAAAAAACAAATCCGCTATCATCGAGGTTAGATAGTTAAGAGACATCAACGAGGAATGGTAGAAGACTGTCGCCCGTAGAGGTCCTGAACAGGGCCTTTGTGAGGCAATCCTACCAATCTGAACATCTGAATTCCAACATAGTCGCTAAGCCTCGACCTTGGTAAATAACTAGGTCCTAGCTACTATTGAAGCACCCAGCAAACACCATACATAACAAACAATCACCATGGAATCTAATCACAAACAATATTGACCTTGATTGTTTTTAGGCTATGATAAATACAGAGCATCCGTCCTTTTCAGTGATATACTAGAAGTACAAGCCAACAGATGCCTTTTTGAAGTTTTCTCATCTTTTCTTTAATCCATCCTGGAAATATATGGCGTATAAATTTTCTGTCCAGCTTGCCGAGTAATTACTCCCCTCCTGCAAATAGATGATGCCCTACGCTCATATAGTAGAAATAAAAATGCCCCCCCCCCTTCACCCCGGGAGACCGAAAAAAAAGGCCGCAAAGGCCATGCTACGAGAAGTTTTTCCATGCTGAAAAGGTCGTAAAGCACATTCGAAAGTAATTAACGCCACGCTCAGGGGGTTCCGTTGACCTAGAGTCAACTAAGGCGTTTACACATGTCGATATAACGCTCAAGAGCACACCAGCCTCGAACCCCTCGATGAGAAAGAGCAAAAAAAAAGGTCAAGGCGAACATCCCGTAAATGTGGTGTGACTGGATTCGGCGCTAGATCGACAACGATTGCGCAAGTCTTTATCCGTTCGCAAACTTTGTGGGATAGTGCCAAAGGCAAGCTGTTGAGCAGAAGCGCTCAGCCTGACTAGGTTGGAAGAGAAATATGGGTTTAGCGATGTGAATGCTCATATGGGCGCATTCCACCAAACTCGACGCCTTGCATCGCATTTGCATGCGGTGGCACCCATGAGGCTGGCGGTTGTTGTTGTTGTTGCTGTTGTTGTTGCTGCTGCTGCTGCTGCTGTTGTTGTTGGTGTTGCTGAAGTGGTGGGAGCACGGTGGTGGCAGAACCAGGCGTTGTAGGATGCCCTTGAGCGAGATGACCAGTCATGCTTCCATAGACATGTGCATTGTTGGGGTCAACACGACGAAGAGCATTCCATACGGCTGTCAATTCAGAGCGAAGTAGCTCGTTCTCTTCTTGGGCCCGTCGACAATATTCAGCGTCAGGTCGCAAGCGACCAATCTCTTCGCGAGCAGTCTGGTGTGCTCTGGTGAGATTCCGTATGTACTCAATGGCTGGTGATTTGTTAGCAAGATACATGGGAGAGGCTGTAGCAAATCTTACCTTTGGTAAGTATCTCCCATTTGCTTGATTTGCTGCCTGGCGAGTTGGGCAAGATGTTGTTTAGGTCATCAAACAAAGTCTTCATCTCGCTTCTGCGCTTCCTCTCAGCCATTTTGTGGCTCACGCGAAGTTCGGGTGTCCGGCTATAGCTTCCGCCACCAGGAGTCAAAGGATTGCTGGGGTCTATGCTCTGAAGATTCGTAACGCTACGATGTTGCATAGAATGATGGTGGGTACTTGGAATGTCTACATCAGTCAGTAATGTCATATGAGGTGGACTGGAATACATGCCGTCATCTAGCCGCTGTTGGCCTTGGGGTAATCTTGAGTCAGTAGTGTATATACTACTATTGATTGAAGTTGCAATACTGTTTTGACGCGAAGGCACATTTGAGCGATCAATGCTAGACTCACCACTACTCGATGCTCTTTTGTCCTCATGCTCAAAGTCATCTGCTGGAAAGGCCCAAGCATATCCCTTGGTCGGTGCCGAGGCGGTAGGATTAGGGGCTCCAGATACACTCTTGGGGTTTGGCGTAATGACGGGAGCGCGCCGTGGAGGGTGGTTGGCACGCGGACCATTGCGATTAGGCGACAGAGGAGAAGTGCCATTGGGGCGCGACTCGGGGTTTGCAATGCCTCGTTGCTGCTGCAGATTCGAGACAAGGGAGACTCGGGATGCATTCTGGCTCTCGTACGGCGATTGTGGATGGATACTGAGATGGCCCATACCAACATTCATGCGGCTGTCTACACTGCTGCGTCGAGATTCTAGATGTGAGCTAGCATCGACACTTAGTCTGTTGTCAAACCCTTGGTTGAGAGATGGCAAAGCACTTGGCTGTGAAGACTGAGAGAAGCCAGAAGGATACCTCGCCGACGATGGCGTCTCTGGTATCGATGCACGCGAGGGCGAATCGTCTGAAGGGTTCAGAAGAGTTTGCACCTGCAGTCCCATGTGCTGAGAGACAGTAGATGAGTCTGGCGTGCACGTTAGGACAACGTGTAGGTGACAGGCAGGTGGTGGTGTTGGATACTCACGTTTGCTTGGAGCAATGGACCAATTTCCCGAGTCGCGGATGTCCCGGCTGTCCAATTGCTGCTTTGACTGGGCCGGGCTGTGTTCCGCCGTAGGCAAGCCGTTTGTGAGGGTTGATAATGGTGGCAGTGATTGCTGCCCTTGAGGCAGTTTACCATGCACACCATTGCCATGCTGCACTCGAGGTTGGGCTGTTGAATCCATGGCTGTGGGCTTCGCTCACGAGCGAGCAGTTTAATAGTAACGGACAGTGTGGCCTCTGCGTTAGCGAAGAAGGTGTCTTGGTAGAGTAATGGATCACAGGGTTGAATGGTGACGAGCGACAGGACCAATAGGGAGGCTGACAGGGTGGCGTGCAAGTGGTAACGGGTCAGGGCAGGACCCAGGGTCTGGAAGAGGGTCCAAAAGTAATGATTGAGAAATAAAGGGGACCAGTTCCCAAGGATGGACGTATAGCAGAAGCGTGGAACGGAGAAGTCAGAGCGAGGCGGGGTGGGAAGGATAGTCGAGCTGAGCAAGGGATGCTGCTTTGCACCTGCTCCAACGAGAGAATGGCAGGCGAGGAAGTGGGGCAGGACAGGATAAAGCTACGCCAAGCCAGACTGGCACCGACTCAGAGGGCAAGCGCGATGCGACGAGGCACGCGGGAGGGCGCGCGCACGCCACACGTTGAATTGCGTCGACAGCGACCGCGACCGCGAGAGCGAGGGCTAAGGAGCACCAACGGCGATGACGCCAGAGGCAGCACGAGGACTGGGCAAAAAAGGAGCGTGCTGCGGGTGCAATGCTGCCACGAGAGCGTGTGGAAGTGGTTGGTGGCAGGCGCAATTGGTCCAAGGCGTCCAGATGGTGGGATTTGGGATCGGCACGACGGAGAGAGGGACTGCGGCACTCAGGCGTCAAGCGAAGCGGCGTGGCGGGCGCTCGAGCAAGAGGTAGGCCGGCTGGGCCGAGTGGGTGGACGGAGAGGTGGGTGGCGTGGAGCTGCCGTGGTACACACGACGAGTTAACGTCTTACTAGGCTCAGGTGCGATGAGGTGAGGCGAGGCGTGAAAAGAAAGTCGAATGCGAATGGCAGATTCTGTAAGGGCCAGGGCGCGTGAGACCGAAGAATACACCCGGGGGGGGGCGTTAAGCACACTCGGCAGACAAGCAGGTCGGGTGCATGTCGCGAAGAAGGTGGGGAAAAAAGAACGAAGTGGCCGAATAATAAGAAGTAGCAGCAGCAGCAGCGGCAGAAGAAGAAGAAGAAGAAGAGGAGGAGGGGGAGGAAGGACAAGAACAGGGACAGGGACAAGGAGCCGGGCAGGGAGAAGAAGGGGAGAGGGGGGGAGAGAAGGACGGGACAGCAACAGCAGCAGCAGCAGTAGCAGCAGTGGTGGTGCCTTGCATAGACGGCCCCAGGCAGTTCCAAGGACGCTGGGGGGGTGGGAACACAAGCGGGCGGCGGGCAGCACAACAAAGCAGCGGGCAGCCGGCGGTTGGCGGGCAGGGAGCAAATGTACGACTGTCGGACGAGGCCTTGTAGAGAACGGAGAGAGTCGAGTCGAGTGTGGGTGAGGGCGGACAGGGCCAGGGAACAGCCAATTAATGGATATGATGGCGCCGAGCACACGAGCGAGCCACACGTGGGAAATCGTTCAATCGAGACCTCGTGTATCTCAGCAGCCCGTCTAGCGGCGGCTAGCTGCACTTTAATATGGGCACCCTGTCTCGACGCGTGAACTGGTGCCCGCGCTACCGACTCTGCTCCAGACGGGGGACGCGGATTGACTCGGGGCGGCCAAGGGGGGTGCGGCGCAGAGTGCCGACTCTGTCATAGTGTACAGTCTTCTGGACAGTGTACAGTAGTGTACATACAGACAGGCAGACAGACAACACAGTGACGGACGAGCAGAGGCTGACACAACCACGACCACGGCCACGGCCACGGCCACGGCCACGGCCACGCCTACCGACTACTTACGACGGCGGCCGGGCGCAACGCGGGATGCGAACATGGCAGAGCCTGGTCTTTTTGTCGTCACCGTCGCCCAAGCCGTGGTGCTAGCCCGCTGCCCGCTGTACCGCCACGAGGTCCCACATGTCCCTCTGCACATGCTACCCAACCGGCCACTGCCCCGAGCCCAAGCAAATTCTGCGACACGACACGACACGACAGGACGGCCAGCATGCCACTCACGCCTACTGTACTGTCCTTACTTACTTACGCTACCCTATCCTACGCTACCCTGCCCTGCCCTACTCTGCTGCATTCGCCGCGAAACAAATCGACGTGGCCACTCGTCGCCGCCCAAGCTGCAGCCATGCCGCGCTATCAGGACCCTCTTCCTCCACGTTCCTCTCCCCCCTCCCCATAACCCCGATCCACGCGCCCTTCCTTCACACGCGCGCCTCGCCTCTGCATCCGTCCGTGGCAGCACATGCACCCCTGTCCGCAAGCTCCCGTCGCCTTCGCCTTCACCATTGCCATACTCTGCTAGCCCCCTGCCCGTCGTGCCGGGGGCCCTCTCGCAGATCGCCAGTGACCGTTGCGCCCAGGCAGACTATCCAGCCATGGCCCTTCATACCTGCTGTTTCCATCCTTGGGCCTTTGAAGAAGCCGTCCTCCAAAGCCAGGATTGCATGCGTCAGCCACCCGAATCATGCCACTGTACCCAGAGCCCGTGGTCCTATTCGCTGCCACGCCCGTGTTTCTGCCCCTCTTGGCGCTCTCAATCCACTCTGTCCCGTCCACAAACATTCACTCGTCCCTGCTTCCTTGATCGACATCCCAGTGCCCACTACGCCCATCCGGCGCGGACGAGATCCAGTATCCGTGCCATCCTGAGGTGACACGACGGAAGGCTAAACCCGCTTCTATTAATCCAGCATTAGTCTCGCGACCAACACCAACATGGGTCGTGGCCAGGCCTCGCTGCTGACTGCATCTTCTGTGATGCTTGTTCTTTGCACCGCCTGTCGCCCTCTCGGCTCATGCCGACTTCGGCCCTCTATTACACCATGCATGTAGTATATGTTGTCCTCTCCTCACTCTGTACCTACTACTTACTCGACTTGACCGTGCCACCTCACCCAGACCCAACCACCGGGTCCATACATTCAACCGCACATACAACGGCCAGGTGCTGCCAGGTGCCACCTGATGTCTTGTACCTCAGCACACTGCCCCTGTCCACTCTGTCTAACAATCGTGCTCTGCAATTCCCACATCAGTACCATGGATCGCTTGATCACGGTACCTCCACCGTCATCGTCATCATCATTATTATCATTATCATTCCAATAGTATCACACCGTCCACATGGCCCTAGCACCAAGGTGCTAACATTTCTACGCAACGAATAATCGTCAGTCGTTATGGTTCCGTCCCGCTTTGTACATGGATGTCAACACTTGGGCCTACAAACACAGCATCACTAGCATGTAAGAGATGTGCGCCTCATCAGACACAGACGCCGTTGTACATGCAGGGCTACACCCCACAGGAGAGGAACAGCTCAGGAACCTTTTGTTGATGAAGTTTCAAACACGGCATACCCAGTAATGCCACTCATGACGCTGCAACATTGGAACAGCCTCTTTCTGCTCCTGCTGCATCGTCATCACATGGCCCGGCACGTTATCCAGATGCGCCAGATTCGTACAGCAGACGGGCGTCAAGGACGGATGTTGTGCACTCAACAACACAACGCGTCAACCTGCCAGCGGTTGGTATCCGCTCATAGGTGGAACTGTTGGGGCGCTGGGGGGTAGTACACATGCAAGACAAGCCCAAGCCCGTCATTACACGCTGAATGTCGGTTGGCAGCAAAAGACCAGTCGGCCGATGCCCCGTATGTATACAGCCTCCGCAATGCATTGATTCAAGGGCATTCGGTTGTCAAAGGGCTCAACCAGTTTGGGGTGCTGGCTAATTTGGTTTGGTGCTATCCAATCCAGTCAGCTCGGCGCTAATAGGGCCATGACCGACGAAATGAGACGACTGCCGACCCGTCCTTGATACATACATGTGTATTCTGTACCTTGTCTCTGCATGCTTGCTGGTGACAAACTCGGCGTGCCATGGGCCGATGAGGGTGGCGACAGTACCTGAACAGGCAATGTACCGTAACCCCATCTGCAATCAAAGGAGCCGAATGGCCCTGCAGCGCCGGCCACAGACTGGAGTGGTACATGCATATGCAGATAGATACGACATATGTACATGGACCAAGTCCTACTACCTAGATGCCGTGCGACCGCGAGTAGAGGAGCCTTCGCTTGGCGTCGACTGACTAAGGCCTTCAGAGAAGGTTGCTTGCTAGCTCCGGGCGTCGAGAAACCTTCTCGGGGGGCCATTGCCTCACAAATCTAGTAGCACAACGACACTCGGCCTCGACGGCTCTTGTCGCTTCAGGGCTCCCTACTGACGCGACTACTAGCGACCCGAAAAGACGGCACGCTACGCGCATGAAGGTCATTACAGGCACAAGTCGGCCCGTTCTTCCAAGCTCTGTGTCAGGCGCTTGCACCGCCATGCTGCCGCACGACAGGGGTGGCGTCGGCACTGAAAATCTGCCCTCACGTGAGGATCGGCGTGGCGGGGAACCTGGAACACTTTCCTAGCTGCTGCCTTGCGGGGCAGGGCTTGGTCTGCAGACAGGAACACGACGCGTCAAGCGGAGAATTAATTTACGAGAGAAAAGAAAAGAATACGACGCACAATGTCCGCCGTTGATACGTACCATGTCGATGCAGTAAAACACCAAGGTGAGGATGCACTGCCACAAAAAGCCATCTTCCCTTTTCTTAAACTTCCTCGGGAGCTCAGAGATCATGTACGCACTTCACTTCTTTCTATCATCCATGCACACACACCCATATCCTGCCGTACAACTAACAAGACAAATAGATATATGACTATGCCTTTGCCACTCAAAACCACCGTTGCCAGCGGCCCATTGAGCGGCGCAATCTAAAGTACTTCCAGCCCAGCGCCGCTGCCATTCTCCTCATAACCCGCCATGACTACTTCCTACTCAACCGCCAAGTCGCCCGTGAAGCGCTCGAGATACTCTTCAAGCACCACACTGTCTATCTCAGCTGTGGACCCTTCGTACTCAAGACTCTGTTCGAAAAGATTGAAGAACCAAATGGCCCTGGCAGACAATGGCTCAAGTGGCTGAAAAAGATACACCTGGACTGGGAGACACTCCCCAACCTACGCAACTATCCCCCCGAGCGAGATGAGGCCCGAGTCGATGACTACTGGGAGCACGACCAAGTCGAAGTCGACGTCGACTACATCCGCGGCGCATACTACAACGCCCACTACGACGAATACGACCACGAAGGCCAACACTACGACGATAACCTGTACGACCCCCCAAACATGCCTCTATACCCTTCCTTCCGCCACCACACCCCCTCTCAGCCTCCCAACGCAAACGACCCCTTTGGCCTCTCAACCCACTACCCCTTCATCGATCCCAACCGCGATCCAGCGCAGGAGGCCTCAGCCGCAGACATATCCAGTAAACTCGACCTCCTCGTCTCCCTCGAAGTAACGCCCTTATTCACCTACCTCTCATCCCCTTCCTTCACCTTAACCAGTATAACCCTCCCCTTGGCCTTTATATCCCGCGAGTCGTACCACCACCGCCATCTCTCCCGCCCGGGCTACGCGCTCCCCGTGAAAATCCGCTACTGGATCCAAGTCTGTGTGCATGCACTACTTATGCTCGTTGCTCCGCGTGCACTCGGCTGTGCTGGGGACTCGACGAGTCTCCAAGAAGTGCGTGTCCGCTACGCACCCACAGATATCTGGGCATCGATGGAACCGACGGATGACCTGGTGCGTATGGTAGATGAAGGCGTGTGGTTCGACGCTCCCGACGAGGGTCAGGAAGATGAGCGCCAGGGCCAGGGCGAAGCGTTTCGTGCTGTGTGGGAGGGCATCAAGGCGCGGATTCCGGTTGAGCAGCGCAAAGAGCTGGGTAAGCGCTGGGGTCTGCGTGCCTCGGTCTCGTTTGTGCCTTGGGATGGCGAGATTGATAATGGCAGGGTTGGTGATGAGCTCGAGGTCGTGTTTACGAGGGAGGATTCCACCCGATAATTATGCCGAGGTGTTGAAATGGTGATTGAATGATTTTACCTCCCTCGCGAGGTTAATGTATGCATATGGGGCAAGGAGGAAATTGTACAACTAAATGACTGACAAGTTTTTCCCCCGAGTAAAAAAAAAAAGTAATAGGCGTAGTAGAGGCATATAATAGCCTACAACTGCTTAATCTCAACTCGAGGCCTCAGTATCGAAAAAGTTACATACATATTCCCCTACTCCCTACTCGGGCCGTTTTCATTGGCATGTCATTGTTGCAAAGAAAAAAAAAACTTGCCTAAACACTTCCTTTCTCTCTTCTTTGCTCAAGAGACAGCAAACTACACATCTGTTCTACCACATAGTATCCAATCGCGTATAAAAACGCAAACACAACCTCTCGGGTTCACCCTTGTGTATCGATTGAAAAAAGACAAGACAAGAAAGGAAGACTAATGTTACATTCAAAGATGGGCCTTACAATCTCTCTCTTGTTTCCACGCCGCAGCCGCCGTCCTCAATCCCGCATCATTAGAGGGTGAAAGGGCGGGGGGGAGGGCATCTGTTAATACACACACAAAAAAAAACAAGGGTCTTTCATGGGAATCCCTCACTCCTCTCCGTGAGAAAGAGAAGAAGGAAAAAAACACACACGCACAGATGGGGAAACCCCTAAGCCAAGCGCAAAATCCCGTCCGGGGCACGTATGAGCCAAGCAAAGAAAAAGACCGAAGAAGAAAGAAAGAAAGAAAGAAAGGAAAAAAGTGTAAGGGAAAAGCTGACCCTTTTCCCATTTGTCATTTCTTTAGTTTTAAAAGTCCCAGAAAGACTTGTCAGCCGTCTTGCGTCCGCCCATGCCATCACCCTCGGTCTTAATGCCGGCCTGCTTACCCGTAGGCTCTTTCTTGGCGGGGCTCTCGTCGAACAGGGACCAGGCAGCCTCGGTCCCCTTGCGCCCGCCCATGCCGTTGCCGGCAATGTTGATGCCGCGGTTCTCGGGCGAATCGGCGTGCGTGCCCCAGTGTGTCTTCATCGAGCTGCGCACTGCTTGGCTTGACTTGACATTCTCCTTCTTGCCTGCCACGGGGCTGTCGTCGGTCGTGTTGGTGACGTGGTCGTCGTAGAGGCCCTGGCCCTTGTTGCCCAATTTGCCCTTTACGGGGCGTGCGCGCTGGCCCTCCGGTGTGCCGTCGTCGTTGAATTCAAAGTGCGCATCTGCGTCAGGGCGGGCCTTGTGAACTATTGGGCGGCGGACGGGCGAGACATCGTCCTATAGTGGAGACATGTTAGCATCTTGTTTTTTCTTTTCCAATGACGAGCAGAGATGGAGACGCAGCCTCTATCTCTGCCTAACAAAACAAACTAACCTCATCATCGCTCCAGCCAAAGTGTCGAACGGCCTGGGGGTGCGTCTTGGGCTTGGCCTTGTCGGGTGTAGCAAAATCGTCAAAGTCCCAATGCGCAGAGTTCTTGGTACGGAGCTGGTTCTGCCTTGGTCGTAGAGCTTCCGGGGCCTTGGGCGTCTCCTCGCCGTCACCAAACTGGAAGTGGTCGTACTTTTTTGAGTTTGTCTTGACACTCGAGGGCGCACTGGTGACCGACTCGTCATCGTCTTCATCAAACAGGCGGTTGGGCTTGTAATTCTTTCCAGCGCCTGATTTGGCTTGGATCTTCTGTGATGGGGTAGGCGAACCGCCCTCGGCGGCAGCGAACAACTCGGAGTACTCGCGTGGTGGAGGTTTGGCAGACTGCGCGCGGGGTGCTCCAGGCTGGCCTGTGTAGGATGGCTCTTCTTCAGTCTCGCGTGGCGCAAACAGCGAGAGCGACGCGTGCGGGTCATTCATGGCATTGCTTGTCGACCTCTGCGAACGCGAGGAAATGGAAACCTCATCTGCGCCGCGAGAAGCGGAAGTTGTTGGGCGCGACGAAGCCGCAGACTCGGGCTGAGAAGCAGAGGCATTGCTGGATATCAAGCGGATCTGTTCGCTGGCGTCCCGAATAGGCCAGTTGCGCGATCGCGCGCCGATGACGTCGATCTGCTTGAGGAGCGAGCCCTGGTCCCAGTACTGGCGAATCTGTGTGATCTTGCCTGCGTGATCGAAGTGGACCACGTGAACCTGTTCGTGTCAGTGTCGGTGAATCGCGTGGGTAAAAGCCAATGCATACCATGGGGAAAGTGGCAGTTCGGTCTGCAACAAAGTTGTCGTCTAGGCCTGGGAGATATGCGCCGCCACCGTTGTTGAACTCAACGGTCGTCTCCACATCAACGCTCAGGGCGCGACTGCCCTCAACGGCGTCGAGGATGTTCTGCTTTGTCTTCTTCAACAGCTTCTCCTGGACCGACAGGTGCTTGATGATAGCCGTCGCATCGCTGATGCTAGTTGTGGTCGAGACGTAATGAAGAGATGCGTTCTCAGCCAGCGCGCCTGTCGAGGGCGTGGCCAGAAATCTGGCATACGTGTCGCGGAGCGTCATGACGCCTTTTTTGGTTGTTGCTGTATGCTAACTTCTGTTGCTGTATGGATGATGGATGGATGGATGGCTGCTGGCGCAGTGGCGGCTTCTGGCGGGGCGCGATGGGGGGGTTTGGTGGTACAGATGTTTGTGTGTAAACAAGCAGAAGCCAGGCGCGCGCGCAACTAAGTACCTATGTATGGATTGAGACAGTGGAGATGGTGAAAGGGGAAAGCATAACAATTACGGGCAGGCCAGGACCGTACGGCCCGCAGCAGCCCCAGCAGCCCCCGGCTTCTCATCTCAGCAGTCTGTTGTTGCTGCAGGGGCACTCCCGCCGTTGCAGACACGCCCCACCTCCAACAGCCACCAAGACCAAGACGGACTGCGGAGATCCACGTGGATAACTATGTCATGCAGCTAGCTATGATGCTAGAGAACCATAATCCATCTCCACTAACACTCTTCTTGCTCTTTGCCATTTGGCCATGTTTTCTAGACTTGGAAGGGCACAATTCCCATCTGCTTACGTCTCTTCTCGGTAATGTCCACAAACGGCGTGTTTCAGATCGCTTTGATGTGCCCGTACAATCTCGGATGCCTGAGCGCTGATTTCGCTTTCCCCGCCAATGCTTTTTCTTTTAGGGGCACACAACACCTGGCCAGCACACGAGCTACTGGAGACATTCTTCATTTATTGGGCGCGCTTGACATTGACAAGCAGGTCTCTCCTTGTCAATAATAGCACTATCTTGCTTCTACCCAAGCCTGTCACAGCACACCATCTAGACCAACCCAAGTGTAAAGGGGTATATTTTGATGCAAAACCACGTCCGCCATCAAGTAGATGTTGGAACACTCAATTTCCCACAAACAAAGAATAGGAAAGCCATGCTCGTCCAAGACAGACAGTGTAGCCTTTACCCCACGCTAGACCACGCTTGTACCATCTAGTCGTCCGAGCCATCCTCGGGCAGATTCCTCAGCACGTCTTCCACAATCCTGATCAGCTCGTCCACATCTGGGCGTTCACTCGGTTCCAGTCTCAAGCACTTCCTGACCACCTCCTTTACGCTGTCTGAGATGGCATCCTCGGGATTGGCCTTTTGCTTGCCCCTTTGTATGCCTTCGTCTGGGAACCTCCAGTCTCCACCCAGCACACAAATACTTAAACTGCCTCCAGTCTCGTCTGATCGCGCTTCGAAAGGACTCTTGCCTACAAGACACGCGTACAATGTGCAACCTAGCGACCATATATCCACTTTGGTATCAATGACGGAGCCAGTCTTGACGTCAAACAGCTCAGGTGCGCGATAAGGCATTGTCGAGTGTTCAGCAGCAGTATCTTGGACTTGCAGAGCAAGAGAGCGCGATGTGATGGGTGTTGGTGAAGGCGCGAGGGAGCCAAGATCCATTAGGATGGGTGTCTTGCCGTCATCATCTATCATAATGTTTCCTAGTGTATCTGTTAGTCTTCGCGATTCAAGCATGCATGAGACGATCCACGTACCTGGCTTAATATCTCTGTGCGCATATGCCCTCTCTCCGCCAGGCGCAATGCCTTCGTGTGCCGCTGTGACCTCAGACTCCTCAAGCAGCCCTTCGGCTTCTTGTTCGTCATCTTCGTCGTGGTCGCGATTCCGTCTGCTTGGACGCATCTCCATACTCTCCGCGGCCTCTGCGTCTGCCCTCTTAGCGTCCCTTCTGACCTTCTTCGCTTTCCCCTCACTTGCCCCACCTCCGGGTCCTCCTTTGACTTTGTATTGATGCATCGCCTTGAGAGCTTTACAAACGCCCAGGAATAGCTCCATCAACCTGCGTTCTGGGAACTTTGTGTGGTTGACTAGGTTCGCATTGATCATGTCTTGTAGGTTGCCGCGGCGGTAGTATGGAAGGAGGATGTAGACAGTCTTTGCAGACGGGTCTGATTTGTCGGTCTCGACGGAGTAGTCGATCGAGTGAATGATGTTTGGGTGTGGCGCAAAGAGTGAATATGCCTCAACCTCTTTCAGCGCAAGACTGACGCTTTCTTGTCCAAAGGGACATCTTATCTTCTTCAGCGCAAGCAGCTGCTGATTTGAGTTGTCTTGTACCAGGTACACATAGGAGAAACCACCCTGGGTCGAGGTCAGTTAATTGAACCCAAGTTCAACAGCACCCTGTGAACTCACCTCACCCAGCAACCGCAATATCTTGAAGCTTCGGCTATTGACTTTCAGTTGAGGTGAGCTTGGAAAGCAAACCATGCAGTTTGTGAAAGAATAGACAAAGTCGAGGAAGTATGTGCCTAGTGACCCCATGGTTGCAGTTGTTGCAGTTGCGATACTCTCTGTTTGCCAGCTATCAACAACTTTCGGGGCGCGATACTAGCGTAGAGGCCGGACGCGCGGTCGAGGAACAGGGCTTCGGTTGGACACCACACCGCGAATATTGCGAGACTATTGTAAATACCGGTTACAGTCGTGGGAATTGCGAAGACGGTGTTGCTTGCTGAGACGAGGCGCAACGGTGTTCGGAGAAGCTGACGACGTGGTTCGTCCGAGATGCGCCAAGGGTGTGGCTGTGAACTCGTAGCTCACGTCACGCTTCGGGAGGCTCGAAACCCCCTCCGGTCAATGCCCCACAGACTTTGAGCCGCTCAACATGGCTGACATGTGAGTACCGCAGAGTATAGCAGCTTCGGATCAAGATAACAACAGTTTATATTTGATAGAATTTCCTGTTCTTTCATCTTACGTAAGATCCATCGGGCGTATAGCTCAGTGGTAGAGCGCCCGCTTTGCATCAAGCAAAGTTGCGGGAGGTCTGGATTTCGATCATCCATCCGTCCAATGTCGTGGACCAACGAGTGTTCGTTGATTTCTTTTTTTGCTCAACTTTCCCCCACTCCACATAACCGCTATTGATATATTTTTGCTCAATGCGTTTAGTCTACTTGAATGTGAATGTCACCTATCTTCTGATGTAGTGCTTTGTTTCATATTCAGCTCGATCAATCAGAGCACTCAAATTCCAACGGGATTCAAAAATGAAATGCATGTTGGCATCTCATAACCCAATGGATATCGAGGAAAAGGCACAACTAGAGATATCATCGTGTTAGACATGCATATTGCTGCTGATGTTTTAGACAAATACGAACTGATGCCCTTTCCGATCACATAGACGTAAGTCTGGAACCCCGCAAAATAGGAGGCACGCTATCTCGCCATTGTGTCTAGTATGCTCATACTTAAACCACCGGATTGAAGCAACCCACCAGATCTCATATCGCTCAACGCCTACGGATAAGCACCACAGATACCAGCAAGCCACCCATCAGAAACCCAGACGCTGTACCACCATGACGACCCCTCCTGTCGGCCTCCTCAAGCTCCCCCTCGAACTCCGCCAACAAATCTACCACTACGTCCTCTCCCCAACTCTCGAAAATCGCACACTCGAAATGACCATCTGTTACATAAACTACAGCTACGAACTAGAAG
This sequence comes from Bipolaris bicolor, assembly GCA_026262445.1. Classification (NCBI taxonomy): domain Eukaryota; kingdom Fungi; phylum Ascomycota; class Dothideomycetes; order Pleosporales; family Pleosporaceae; genus Bipolaris; species Bipolaris bicolor. The sequence continues at coordinate 115,671 of JAODYD010000021.1, forward strand.
GCTTGGAACCAGTCAAGAGCTTGATCTTCACGAACCGCCTCATCAACCACGAATCCCTCCACTACTGCTTCACGCACTTCATCTTCCACCTCTACAACAATTGCTACTCTATTCTGGACATGATATCCCATTTCTACCTAAAGATTGGCAAACGAATGCGCATGCTGGTTCGGTATATTGTGATCCCGCGGTTCGGCGTTGATATTGTGTTTGACAGGGGTGGGTACCGGCATGAGAGTTTTCAGAAGCCATCCGAGATATACATGGGATTGGTGAGGGATATGAATATCGCGTTTGGCACACTGAGATGCTTTAGGGCGCTAGAGGAGGTGCATTTTGGGTTGTATCTTTCCGAGGTGAGGAGGAATAAGGAGATTAACCCTGGGGTTATGCAGGTTGATAACGGTGATGAGAAGAGGGAAGAGCCTGGAACGGATCAGGTGTGGGATTCGCATATCATGGAGGTGTTTGAGAAGGCAAAAAAAGCTTGGCCGACAGAGAAGATTGGGATTTGGTGGGAACAGTTACCATGGGGTATTTCTAGTGCAGAATCACTGCGGCTTCAGGAGCATGCTTTGCAGCAGTTGAGGGCAAGGGCTGCACCTGTTCAAATTGAACTCGTAACCCCATCGCCAAGCTCGTGGACAATCCGCCACTAACAACGAACGGATTGCAGAGATAGTATCTCGTCTTTTCCATAGGTCCCGAATTTAATACTCGTCATCAATTCCAGCCTCCTTTTCAGCCTTTTTCCTCTCCTCATTCATATCCCAGAACCACCCGTGCGTCACAAGATCCGCCTCGTTATGCACATCTTTCCCATTCCACGGTTTAGGAGCCAAAATATAATGAACGTTCTTGACCTCCTCATCTCTCCAAATAGAATCATGAACGCCCTTCCAGCGTAGAGTCTTTAGCGCATTGTACACATACGGCAGTCCAACCCATCGACCGCGGAAGAGATCAGAAAGTAGTGACTGATCAGCAAAAGCATAGTCTGCTGTTTGGGGCTTGTCCAGGGTTTTCAGGATAAGTTCGTATACTGCTTTGCTGGGATTGACGACCTGGAGACCGCCGTTCATGTACTGAAGTCCAGTGGTGCAGGGCGCTCCAGTTGTTTGCGCCTCATCCGGTTTACCATGTTGATGTGTGTAAGCGCAATTCTCAGGAACCCTGGTAAACATTTAGTAATTTGGATCTTCACAACGCTGCGTAGTACCAAAGGATTGGCGGATGTGTGTCGAGAAGATAGAAGCTTACCAATCACTAGGATAATGTGCCCTCTTTAGGGGGTTGCACACACATGCATGCGAAGCTGCAAAGACCCTATTGCCCTTGCCTTCAAGAGCAGGAGAATCGAGTCTAACAGTCATCAATTCGTCCATGTTGCGCATGACAAGCATGTCACTGTCTAGCTGGACGATTCGCTCAAACTCTGTTAGCCCGAAAGGAACCATCTTGGTCCAGCAGTCGTAAAACCGTGGGTCATTGCTGTAATCGTTTCCAGCAGACGGCAGTAGGTAAGGAACATGCCGCTTGCGAATGCCGCGGCGGTCGAGTGCCTCATGAGCTTCGGCTGGTAGTTCATCTGTATACAATACGACGAGCGGGTAGAGAGATTTGGAGCGTTTCAGTGAGTAGTCAAGTGTTAGGAGACCCGTCAAATAGGCTGTATTTGTGAGGAGTGTTGTCCAGACTGTTTATTGTAAGCATAGTGCATGATGTGTTGGTTGCTTTGTCAGGTTATGCCGTGTGGCTTACCTCGGGGTGGGTGGTCGCCCACTGGTGTGTCCACGCTAATAGCTGAAGGTGCCATAATCTCAACAGTTGGAATGAAGCCCAGATCGAGTTTCTCAGACTGCGACGTTAGCTCACTCTTGTGATATAGGCCTTACAAGAGGGGTGCCGCTGTACTTACCCAGGGCTAGCATTGATATGATACCACTTGGCATCGGTTCGGGCGATGATCAGGCATACTTACCTTAGTACCAAATCGGTAAAATGGTGTGACAACCCGACGCTAGCTTGCATCTAGAGGAGATGGGTGTTCGTGTAACCGGTGAATGCATGCAAAGACGACAGGGGTATCGAATCTCGAAGGATAGCCCTATGATGGTGTGCGATTCATAAAAAGTAAAACCCATGAAACAAACAGAACAAAGAGGCCTTATTCATGACGGTACACACAAACACACACAGTACAAACAAACATCAAATTCAAACTATGAGCCCGATGAACAGCTCGTCATACATTATAAATCCAACTACGCCAAGGTCGGTACGCAGGCATGTTCTCGGACTATCTATATATTGTAGCATCATTCTGTTACTATTCGCCTGATCGGGCAAGGAATTAGACACGGGACTTTGCATTAGTCCATGCAAGCTACAATCTTTTTTTTTCTTCGGCCAAGTTGCAAGTTGAAGCAATCGCATACACACATGAGACGATTTCGTGTCATCAAACACACCGGAGTACGTACCGGTACCCTTGGCAAGCTGGCATTAATGATTAACACAATGACTATATGCGTCTGCTGCAGGAGGGACAACCACGTTTTCCAAAGCTCTTTTTCTTAAAAGACCCCGCACTAGTAGTTTCCCACGTGAGTCGGTCCGATTCCAGAATGCCTTCGGGTGAAAAGCGCTCGACGCGTCATGGTTTAGAGGCCGGAGGATTCAGTGACTATCTCGGTGATGTACCGAGGCTTATCCGGTCGGAAAATAAAATCGGGGTTGACGACAGTAGTAGCTGGCGGAGATATCACTAATGCACATAAGATCTCTGTAGTTGCCCTGATTTCACTACGACTTGATCATCACATGCTTGTTTTCTCATTCACTGCTGTCCCAACCCCTGGCTTCCAAAATCCGCGCAATTTGCTTACAAAAAGACGAAATCACAATGGCCGAACCATATATCGATGGTACATCAAGAGATGATATCCAGCAAAAAAAACAACAGCAATCTCTAGACTCAATGATTTCCCAGTCCATGTCCTCACTTAAGGAATATAATAATAAACGATTCATCAATCGCAAGCATGAAATTACTATAATTACATCCAACTCAGCTTCAATCTCTCAACGCCCAATAATACCCCAGTAATCCGAATTTTCTCCCTTTCCACTAACCACCAGGTATATAATCCTACCACACAGTCTCACAATATCTCTTAGCACACCTACTCATCGTCCTCATCCTCATCCTCACTATCCTCTTCCATTCCTTCCGCAGCCTCAACTTGGAGTGTAGGCGCCTGATCAACACCCAGATAACTATCACTTACGAGGTAAAGCGTCAACTCATGGCTACCCGGCTTCTCCAGCGTAAACTCGAGCACCGTCTCGAGCTTGCGTAGGATAGGTACTTTCTTGATAGCAAGCAGCGTGCGCTCCTTCTGGTCTCCAAGCACAAGCCACCAGCTCTCCGTCTTGTCGGCCGGGTAAAACGGAGCGTGGACTTCGGTCTTGGGCTCCTCGTCTTCTTCGAGGTTGCGCGTGACGCGGACTTTGAGTTGAGCGGGGGTGTTGGAAGCGATGTTTTCTGGGTCGACGAGCTGGTGCTCGAGCTCGACGTTGGGGTAGAAGTTGTTTGTGAAGTTTGCAATGTCGGCGAGCTGACGCTGGTCGACGTTGAGGGCGGAGATGAGTTGCTTGTAGTCTGGGTTTTCGTCTTCGTCCATGGCATTGATGAAGTCGTCGACGTCGTTGATGCCGAATTTCTGGGCGGCCTTGATGGTGTCGGCGTCGAAGTGCGGGATTTGCTTGAGGGGAGAGTCCTTCTGCCACATTGCTTGAACAACCATTTGGGAGAGCTCCATGGCAGACATGGCGTTGAGATGTGCTTCCGAGGAGAGGACGTCGACACTGGCGCTGAGAATGGTAAGAACCTTTCGCAAGACAGTCTCTTGATCCTTGGCCAGATCAATAGGCAGCTGCATGCGTGAGAAGTGAGCCTGGAGAAGGACAAAAGCTTTGAAGTGCGACGTCTCAAAGTTTGGCTCTTGCATCTTGAATGGAACACGGTCGTAGATGCGCTGGAGAATGTGATCTTCGTGTCGTCGAATCTGGATGTCTTCAAACTCCGTAGCAGCAGTAATGATCTCCAGTACGCCCTTCAAGCTGGTTCTGCCATTCAGCGACATCATGAGTGTCTGCATAGTAATGAACGAAATGTTGTAGTACGCTGCAATCATGCATGGGTTGAGTGGTGTGATTGCATCCTCATCCTCATCATGCTCAATGAGGTTGGCATCCGTCAGCTCCTTGAGGGTCTGTTCGACCATGTCGGACAAGTGCGCACTGAGTCCTTCATGAGAAGTGTCGTGAAGGTTGTAGTAGCTAGGGTTGGCGAGTAGGCGGCGGTAGAAGTATGTGTATGTTGACCAGTCAACAGCCTCTTGTGTAGACTCAATCGTCTTTGCACTAATCTCCGCGACAAATGCATCGTGGAGGTAGTCATGGAGGTAACTCTCAATCGGTAGCGCCTCATTTAAGAACTTCTTGTAGTACTCGCGCTTCACTGCAGGCAGCATGAGCACACCCTTGGCTGACTTGTCCAGTCCAACTCTGCCAGCCTTGCCAAACATCTGTAGAATGTCGCTGATGGGGTAGTCGACATATCTGTGTTCACGTCCCTCGTAGAACTGGGTACCTTGGACGATAATAAGATGAGCACTGCTGTCAATCTCCCAGCAAGAGTCTCGTGAAACAATCATAACCTGGATAGCACCGACCTTGAACAGGTGCTGGACAGCCCGCTTGTCGAAGGAGTTGAGAGCCTCATGGAAGTAACCGATACCGTGAGAAAGCGAAGTCGCAAGTGCTTGCTCATTGATCTTCTCGAGGATGGGTTGGATCTCCGACAGGTCAACATTGAGGAAACGGTCTTCATCATCATCCGCAATGCATGCGTTGAAGAGATCAGCAGCAGAGTTGCGGGCTTGCTTCCTGTTGGGAACGAAGACCATAGCTGGCTTATCGGGTGACATTTGCGTGATGGCAGAGTATGTCGGCCTCGCCATAGCCATCATCAGGGATGGGAAATGGGGAATGGTGAACGATTGTATCTTGAGTTCGAGCGGTACAGCTCGAATAGCTGGGCTGAAGTTGTAGATGGTGTGCTTGTTTGCGCCTATCCACTCACCAATGTCTCGTGCGTTTGACAGAGAGACACTCAGTCCAACGATACGCAGCTTTGACTCGAGCTGAGTCGCCATAGCTTGCATACGAGAGACAACAATCTCGTACACATGACCGTTGGATCCGCCAAGCATGTGCAATTCATCAGCGATCAACAACGACACAGACTGCACGTTCTTTCGGCGCTGCCATTGACGAGAAAGGGAGTCCCACTGAGAAGGTGTAGCTAAGATAAGGTCACCCTTCTCCAGGAGTCGCAGATCTGCTGTAGTTTCGCCAGTAAGCTTGACAACATCCTTGCCTCCAGAGAGACCCGACAACCGCTCATTCCAGTTCTTGTACTGATTGTCAACAAGCTCCTGGAACGGCGCTAGGTAAACGATGCGGCCTTCGTCACCGGAGCCCCAATGTCGCAAAATGGCGAATTCAGCGCAGATGGTTTTTCCAATACCAGCCGAAGCACCAATGAGCGCATTGTCGTCTGTGGTGTAGAGAGTGTTGAAAGTTTGCGTCTGAACCTTGTTGAAGCGGCCGATGTTCTCATACAAGCCCATGTATTCCTTCCTCTTCAGAGCAGAGACAGGCAATGGTTGCAAGTCCAGGACAGGCGTATGAGCAGGGAATTTCGCTGGCAGGATAAGTTTCTGGAACGAGACAGCAAGCTTGGTCTCAGAAGCCATCCATCGATCAGAAAGGACTGTGATGAAGTAATTGGGTGGCATTGGCTCGTCAATGGGTACTGTGATCTCGAGCAGATGCTCATTGACGTCGCCATCAGCATAGTCACGACGGAGAATGAAGGTATCGTGGAACAGAACTTGTTCACCATCGCAGTCTTCAACCAGAATCCAGAAGGCTTCAGAAGTTCCGTGAAGCTCATTATCCCAAACAAAGTCTGGTCGAATGGTGAGCTCCAGACGAAGCAGCGATCTGGTCACCGGGCGTGGCGTTGCTTCAATCTGGAGTCGGGGAAACTTCTCTACCAGACCACAGACGAGCCTGCCTGCCTTGGGCATACCAAGCAACTCGCCCATGCTGGGTGGATCAAGACCAAAGTAGCTCGACCAGCTGACATCAATGCGCTCTGCTTTCTGCACAATATCCCGAGGGCAAGTGGGGAACTGTCGCAGAGGTGTCATGGTAGGCCACATGCGCTTCTCGGCCATCTTGCACATGTCTAGAGCCAACTTGGCAACTTGCGACCAACCCTTCTTGAGACAAATCTCAAAGATTGCGCGAAGAATACGACCAGCTGACTGTGTGACGTAGACCAAATCTGCCATGAGCGCCAAACCTTCGAGCTTGAGACGAGAAATGTAAGCTTGGAGAAGAACATTGATCTTGGCTTGAGGCTCTTCCACACCCTCCTTGACAGGAATAGGAACTTTTCCAAGCAGCTTAGCAAGCTCCAACTTCTCGTCTTGACGAACGGGAATGTACTTGAACTCCTCGCTCAGTGCAAACACTCGGAAAAGCTCAATCGCACTGATACCAGGCTGAACGTGCATGTTGTAAGTAGCCATGGAGTTATGGGTGATGTAGTAGTGGGAGGCAATTCTTCCAAGTTCGGTGGGGTTAAGAGCTCCAGTCTTCCTGTCGTACTTGATAAGACTACACTTTTCAAGAACGTGCGCAGCTGCGTGGATAAGGTCTACTCGTCTTTGCTCCAAAACCGTATCGTTCTCGTACTCGGGGCCTACCCGGTACAAAGCTGGCGACCGAAGCATTCGGACAAAGAGGTATGTGTAGCCAAGCCAGTCTACAGCTTCGTCTCTGCTCCGGACGTTGCCCAGAACAATTTCGGCATTGAGGTTGTCTGCGAGCTTACTGATGAGTTGCGACTCGATAGGCAACTGCTGGTTGAGCAGTGACAGGTAGTACTGAATCTCAGACTGTGTGGTGATGATAATACCCTCTCCATACGTATCGTATTGAGGTCTACCAGCACGACCAAGCATTTGCAGAACATCTTGTGGACTCAGTTCAACCCAGCTACCCTTCTCGGGGGAGTAGATCTGTGTTCCCTTGATAATGACTGTATGCGCTGGCAAGTTGACACCCCAAGCCAAGGTTGCTGTACACACCAAGACTTGGATTGAACCATCGGCAAAGAGATCTTCTACAGAGGTACGGTCCGCTCGCGACATTCCAGCGTGATGGATACCAAATCCATAGGGCATGACGTCCTTGAGATCGGCATTCTGTATCGACTCGGACTCTTCCCTCAGAATTTCACGACTAGCAGCGTCTGATCGGAGAATCTTGCCTATAGTCTCCTCTTCAAGAGCCTTGTCACGAATGTACTTGGCAGTCTTTGCAGTTTCCTTTCGTGAGTGTACAAAGATAAGCATCTGGTTGCGGTGCTCGCCGACTTGTTCGAGAACTTTAGTATAGCAGACATCGTTCATGGTCTTCAGCTGCTTGATAGCCTTCTTGTCTGTAACACCGATGAACTCTTGCTTCAGGGGACACGGCCTGAAGGTGCCGTCGAAATGGAACAGTCCCTTATCGGGGTCTACACGAAGGAAGCTTGCAACATCGCGGTAGTTGGGAAGAGTAGCACTCAAACCTACAATGCGTACGTGATCACCGGTCTGTTCGCTATGCCGAAGAGTTCTGCTGACAATGCTCTCAATGACTGGACCACGATCATCGTGAAGAAGATGGATTTCGTCAATACAGATGAGGCGGACGAGATTAATGTAACTTGTGTCCGTGGCCTTACGAGTAATGACATCGTACTTCTCAGGAGTAGTGACAATGATCTGGGTCTCGGCGATTTGCTGCTTGGTAAGTTGACGATCACCAGTAAGCTCAGACACCTTGATACCATACGGCTCGAGACGCTTGCCAAAGTTACCGACCTGTTCCGCGACCAAAGCCTTGAGCGGAGCAATGTAGATGATCTTGAAGTCATCAAGGGCGATTTCTCCTGTCGTAGGGTTGCGATGTTTGCCAATCTCTCGCAACATGGTCAGCATGGCAACGTTGGTCTTTCCGGAACCAGTGGGAGCACAAATCAGCATGTTGCCATCGTCATTGAAGGCGGTCGGGAAACACTTTGTCTGGATACGGTTAAGTGACTTCGAGTTACCGAAACCAGGGCGCGCCCAGTCTGGGAGTTCGGAGGTTGGCATAAGTGGTGGTTCGTTAGGATCGCGCTTCGCCTTTGGTGCAGGGACGTGAATCTCTTCATATCCCTTGAACTGACGTCTTGTTGAACCTTGAGGCAGCTTGACGCTCGCATTCGTCATGAGATGGTTACCTTGATCAAACACGATGTTGTCCAAGTTCACAAGTCGGCTTGATGGTTGTAGGCCGCCAACAATGCCCTCTGGTTTGGCGTCGGCCATTTCAACGTCGTTGGACACTTCGGGAAGACTAATGTCTTTGAGGTTGAACTTCATCTTTCCGGTACCAGCACCCTCTTCTGCCTTGATGCCCGTTTCTCGTGCGCGCAGCTCTTGCAGGATTTGTTGCTGGCCGGCAGCCTTCATCTCCCGCTCAACAGCCGTTCGCTCATCATTATCTTCCGCAGCGCGTCGCCACCTTGTAACCCAAACGACCCTATCACGGTTGAGAACAAGTTTGGCAACCAGCTCGTGATGTTCATAATCAAAGAGATCCATGAGGTCGTTCTCAATCTCACGCAGCTCCTTCTCTTCGCCGTCTTCCGAGACACCCGCGAGAAACTTGAGCGCTTCCTGCGTCTTCTCTTGCTGTATATGCGCATCCTCATAGATCTGTCCAATCTGCCGTTGTAACCAGTATGCGTCGATCTCGTGTGCGGGAATGAGCTGGTCTGCGCCGTTTTTGCGATCCGAAATGGCCGCATCGCCTTGTATTATCGTCTCCTCGGTGTCCGCAAAACCTGCATCCTTTGCATCGTCGCCTCCAATTTGTTCTATCGGCGCCTCTGCCTCATCCTCTTCATCCGAACTGTCGGCATCACGCACTTCGAAAGTCTGAGGGCCGTCTTCGTCCTCCTCTTCATCATCGAAGACGACAGCTACACCCTGGTTGTCGCCAGTGTCTGCGCCATCTCCATCCGCCATCTCCTCATCTCCCCCTTCCTCGTCATCTTGCGCATCGTAATCCGTAATCTTCTTGCCGAGGTTCACAAGCTCGTTGAACTCCTTTGCGCCCATAGAAGTACCCAAGAGATCGTCCACCTCCTTCTTCTTGTCAAAGTCTTTCATAGAGTCATCCTTGAGGTATTCCAGAACTTGATCGGCCGCACTTCGCGTGGTCGCAGGGTCGACATCGCCGAGAGCTCTGCTCACAATGGTCGTAATGAGTTCGAAAGTTTCGCGAGTAGCAGGTGTCCGCGGCTTGTATGTAAGGCCTTCGATATTTAGGTCGGCGGTAGCAAGAGCCCCAAAGGCGCTTGTGCCATCGTCCCGTTTCCTCTTGCGCTGCTCTCTTTCCAGGACATCACCACCCTCTCCAAGATTGCCTCGCTCAACACCAGGTCCCTTGAGCTTCTTAGTTTGCGCACTTGCACTGTCACGCGCAGTACGCGCACCCATGTCGCGGATGTTGATGCGGCCTGCGAGCGACTCGGGGTCACCAGTGTGCTCGTCCGGTCGGCGCGACGTGAACCGTCTGTCGGCCTGCAGGACCAAATTCGACATGGCTGCATATTTGAACTGCGCGAGGTTGTTTTGATCTTTCGACATGGTGGCGGTGGGTATCGTGGTATTGCGCGGCTTGCGCTTTTGGTATCGTCTTCTCGAGCTGTCTACACGCGAGATATAATAAAATACACGACGAAAGAACGAGTCGCCGTCCTATCAAGATCAAACGAAAGAAAAGAGTTGTCCGATTGAGTGTGGTCGGGCTGTGGACACGCCCTGGTGGTGGATGTAAATGAGCGGCGGCGGAATCTCGAAAAGTTCAATGATTGAGCTTCCAAAGGCTGCAGCAAGAGCACGTGACACCGCATCACCTCCGATATCACCATGGTTCTTGGATGTCACACGCCCACGTTTTCTAGGTAGCCCATATACTTACTCTTTTTTGCATGTTTTTGAGAGCTGAGATAAAATGTCTGCCTAAGCTATCATTTTTCTTACACAATAGTGCTACCATTGACTCGATGATTACTGCGTCTACAGTTTGGTTTGTCCCGGCTCACGAGACTCATGCCTTTCATATTCTGCGTCTCCAATTTCTCACCAACCAACTCCAATACACATGCTGAAATGTACATTTCGTACGCCTCTCAAGTATCGCATCTTCTTGTCTCTCCACGCCCGCACTTTGTACTTAAAGTGTTTAAGCTCCCTCAGCCTTCTTCTTCTTCTTATCCTCGACCAACTCCACATTGTCCTCCGGCACCTCATCATACTTGTCTACCAAGAACTCAAGTATATCCTCGCTCAGATCTCCCTGTACCGTGATTTCCTCGCCGCCACCGGGAATCTTGGTCACACTTGATCCGGTCGCGAATTTCTTACCAAAGTCCTTGGCCACCTTCTTGATGTCCAGACCGAATGCTTCGAGTCCTTGAACGGCAGTCACATATTTTCGCTTGTTACGCTCGATACGCTTGATGAGGATCTTGGAGGATGCGCGTGTCTCGGCTGCTCGTGCTTCGGCGGTCGCGGCTTTGGCAGCTTTCTTCTGTGCATCTTTTTCCGCGCGTTTTTGGGCGTCGACAGAGAGCGAGGCCATGTTCTGCTGTAGTGCCTCTATGTGAATTGTTAGATGATTTCTTGTGCTATACTTCATTGCGCCAGCTAAGCGCATTCCAGAAGTTGAGCAGTACATACCTGCCGAGTACAACTTGGAGTGAAGGTCTGGGTGCGCTTCCGCAAGCCATTCTTCACACTTCTTTGTTGTGCCGCCAAACTCGCAGTACTAAATCGGGTTCAGATTACTATTAAGTTCGGTGTTGACGCGTCTCAGTGTCATACCTACTTCAGGTGGTAGGCTGCATACTGCTTCTTGTTAGTAAATGATTAGAGAAGCTACCCGCAGCAATATCTACATACCTCCGCAGTAGATGACCTGTTTTGGCACTGTATCGTCAGACATGGTGATTGTGCCAACAGCTGGACTGCTGCTTATTCTATGCGCTGACAATGTATCTGGTTGGGTGCAGAGAGTTTCGGGGTCGACGCGAAGGAGAGAGCTTGGTGGGGCAGAGCAAGCGTGGCGGGGTACGTATGAGAAGTTGGGCAAGGGTCCTTGGACGTGCTTGACGCTTTCACTCAAAGCTTAGTGTACTATCATGTGTATTCCTTTATTAAAATTACGGCCCTATATCTACATTTACATTGGTGGACTCATACCGTTCTCCAGAATATAGATCTTTGGCTCCATCCTTAACGTGGGCCAGTAACCCCTGAACAAACTGTTTCTCAATCGCCCTTCCAATCGATCCCATTCTGCTGCAACTTTTGTAGTCCAGTCATCTGACACATCAACAATTGGCCCACTCCCCTTGTACAGAGGCCCGAATTCATCTTTGTTCTCCTCACCTGGCTTTAGAAGCTTGACCCCACGGAAGCCGTACACCACATGTACAATATTCCACATTCCAATTATCCTCTCCGGCTTCTCGGTAAGAACGTAATTAAATTTTGTCCAGAACATCGGATCCAAAAGTGCGCTCGGGTCCTCAGTCTTGTCATACGACCATGTTCGGCCTGGTGCTATTTGCTCTTCGAGAACATCGAGTACTGTCTGTGGGCCGCTGTGGCTCTCCAGGAAACGCGTGACGCCTGTCTGACATGCAAGGTTGTCAAAGTGTACATTGAAGTGTTTATCGTGCGGGTGGGACATTCGTTTGTGCAAATCGTGCAGAGCTTCTCCTCCGGGGTAGTTGAGACTAGAAATACCCAAGATAGCTGTGGATGCAGCGAATGACACCAAGACTGATCCTACAAGAGCCAAGCTGAGGACAGCATATATGATAGACTTGGATCGTCGTGTCCAAATCCAGGAGGCTCCATTCGCAGCTACTGCTGTTAATCCTGGGATTACATAAAGAATGAAACGCCATTCTTTGTGAGGAAGAAAGCTGTATATCGCCACAAAACTGAGTAGAGGGATGAGTAGATCAAGGCTTCGTCTTTGGCTTGTCGGATTCGAAACAGCAACCGGTATACAGACCAGGTAAGTTATAGGGTTAAGCATTAGTCGCGGAAGTGCATTTGCAAAGTAGAAATACCATGGCGAGACACCCCAGTTTGCCGAGTTTCCTTGGATGGTGTTGTAATAGAAACCCGTCCACTCAGGCCATAGGGGAAATGATTGCCAAAAGAAAGAATCCAGAGGTACTGTGCAGATAAGACCGATGATCAGGCCTCCAATTCCGGCTGGAATGATGACGCTGACAATCGATATCTTGCGAGTGAGAAACAGATACACAGTGATAGTGGCGACCAGGATAGCTAGCTCAGACCGGAAGACAACACCAGCAATAGTGAGCAGATACAAGCTCAACCGGTAATGTCCCGAGACATTCGAAGAAGTACTTGGCGAATTGTACGCAAGAATCAGACTTCGCAATGCCATATTGCCTGTAACTATAAGCCAACAACCACTTCAACAAGCACACCACAAACTTACTAAAGACGAACGCAAACATATTCGGCAACGTCCTCGAAGCATAATACATAGCATGAAACTGACTTGCCTGAAACACCGCATACCAAACCCCCGCCGCAGTCCCAAAAGCCTTCTGCACACTCCTCCCAAACGCAACCAGCGCCGCCGCATTCAGCAGTCCCAGCACCGCCCTAACTACCACACCTCACCGTCAGCCCTCCCCTTTTACAAACCCCACACAAAAGATTCTTGAAAGTGAAAAACTCACCAAGTATCTGCACATACTCCCCATCCTGCACAAACCCAACAAACGGCCTACTCAACCCGCTCAGCACCGCCGCACCCGCAAACGTCCTTGGCACGCTCCCGGGAAAAGAAACATGGTCGTAATTCGCAGTCAGGAACTGGTCTACATTCTCCGTCGGGATACCGTGCACAAGGATATCATGCACAGCCTGTATGTTAAACGACTCCTCGACTTTCGTATACGGCGATACATATAAATGTACCAGTATTACAGCTGGGATGAGCAGGAAAAAAGGCCACGTTGATGCCATTGCATCCGTGTTTTGCGCAATTGCGCAGCTTCAAGAATGTTCCTTTTTTTTTGACAAGATGCAGGTTAGCCAGATGGGAAGGCGGTGAGATGTTGTGTATTTGATGGAGGGGGGGGGGCGGTCAAGTAGTTTTTCGTTGGGCAAAAGATGAAGCAAAAAGTCCAACTTTTTTGTCTCTTTTTGGAGAGTACGTAAGTAGGCAAACCGCCCAATCACGTGCTTTCGCGATCCACTACCCTTGTTACATGACATCCCCCCCCCTTCTAAGCGTGACTTTGTCAAACAACGCTTCCTATCCGCCCTTTTCCGACCTTAAATTTCTATCTTCCCATCCTAGGTTTTCCCCCCATCGGATGGTGTCACTAAGATGGAAATTTCTCAACTCGCGGTGCCCGCAGTCTATGCGTTGATATTGTTCCTTGGGTGCCCCTCGCAGTTGCTGCTGATGCAGCTCGATCCCGCGCCATTGAGCAAGAACGAGATTATTGCGGCGAATACTCTTTTAGTGCTCATTCTTATTACGTATACGCAGAGTGTGTTTGTGGATCCGGGGACGATACCGAAGGATTGGAATGTTGGGGGTGCGGTGAAGGCGGAGGGTAAGGAGGGAATGGGGAACGAGGCGGAAGATGTGGCGGGGAAGAGTAGGAAGTGGTGTTTTCGGTGCGAGGCTGCGAAGCCGCCAAGGGCCCATCACTGTAAGGAGTGTAAGAGGTAGGTCGGATTCTCGCTTGTCCGTGTTTGTTCTGAGAAAGATATCAAGGCAAAGGTGTAATAGCTATTGCCTCTGAACTACCAAGTCATGGAAGAGTCGATCAACATATGATGAACTTTTGAAGTAACGAGGAACCTATCTGACACACATTATATCAATCTCACCAAAAGCACAGCTAACCATCTCCCCAGATGCATCCCCAAAATGGACCACCACTGCCCCTGGACAAACAACTGCGTCAGCCACACCACCTTCCCCCACTTCATCCGCTTCCTCTTCTACTCGACCGTCGGGCTCGGCCTCCTCGAATTCTTCATCCTCACCCGCGTCGCCTATCTCTGGTCCAACCTCGACATGCCCTCCTCCATGGGCCCAACTCCCTTCCAGCTCGCCCACCTCTTCACCATCTTCATCATAAACAGCCTCACCCTCTTCATCCTGGGCGTCCTCTTCCTCCGCAACATCTGGTGCCTAGCCGTCAACACCACCACCATCGAAGGCTGGGAGATTGAACGCCACAGGACGCTGCTGCGCCGCGCCCGCCAGTACGGAGGCTACCTCCCCTCGCCCGACGGCACGCAGCAGATCCGTATCCGCAAGCAGGAGTTCCCCTACGACATTGGAATCTGGGCGAACATCGTGCAGGGCATGAATTCTGCCAATCCGATTTCCTGGTTCAATCCTTTTGGTGCAACGCCGAGTCTGGCTAGTGGTCTCGCGTTTGAGACGAATGGCTTCGAGGACCCGGGCACGGTGTGGCCGCCGCCAGACCCGGATCGCGCGTACAGGAGGAATGCCAAAGCGGTGAATGCGGGTGCGTTTCAATTTGCAGAGGCGCCGGAGATGAGTGCTGAGGAGACGGTCAAGGCTTTCAAGGCGAGGCAGGCGGAGGATGCGTTGAGGAGGAGGGGGTATGGGGTGCGGGCGCAGCAGAGGGTAGTGGAGGATGAAGCAGCATACGACAATAGTCGTGAAGATGATGGAGGGTACACATATGGAGATGATGCTAGTGATGATGCGGAGGAAGAAGAGGAAGAGTCTGAGAAGAAGCGCGGCGGAAAGGGACGAGAGGGGGAGGCTGCATGGCGCAATGCCGAGGGTGAGCGGCTAAAGGACTTTGGCGTGGATGAAGACGTGGAGTTTTATGATGAGCAGGAAGACGACATACCATTAAGTCAACTGATAGCTCGAAGGCAAGGTGCGTCGACATCAGGATATAGCCGTCCGTAGGTCTTCGTACCACAATGATATCACAGTAAGCACTCAAATGGCTACAGCATTGACAAAGCGATTTTCAGTATGTTTGATTCCCAGTCGCATAACGAATGTCGGTCGGCCCGTGTGAGCAAAAGATAAAATCTAGACCAATAGTAATCCAGCGTGTAAGAAGACAAAAGGTATCCGAATCGTCCACATGTGTCCTTCTCTGTCCATCCTGTCTGTACATAGTCCTGGGACAAGACCTCAAGGTGACATGTTGTCGACATAACAAGTATTCTGTTCCCATACATTATAACCCCCCCACAACAGATGCTCCGGCAGTCTGAACAATCTGATTCCAAAAAACATGTTCTCAATCCCATCTCTTCATGAATTCTTGGCAAGTAACTTGTTCGTAAGTTGCTCGCTTTCTGGTGATCTAGCAGCCTTTCCCACGTCTTTCCTGGACGATGGTTTTCTCTTCTTCCATCTTTTGCACTGCGATCACCAGAGCTCGGCGCAACTAGTACTCGGTTCCGTTTCCGTTGTGGACGGGATAGCCAAAGGCAGTCGAGTCGTCGCCCATTTCGGAATCGCCGCTCAGTACATGCTGTTGGTTCTCTGACCCGCCTGCGTTGGGCCCGCCGGACCCGGCTGCAAACTGCCCAGTGGGTGGCTTGTTCTGATTTGCGAGGAGGGTCTCGTACCACCAATCAATACCAATAGTTCAGATAAACGTTTTCGCCAAACAATAGGCAACAAAAGAAGAGTGAGAAGGGGAGAAGGAAAAAGGGGCAGCTTACTTCGCGGTACCTGGAAAGGTAGATTTTGAGAGCTTCGGAGTAGTTTTCGAAGCCAAGGGAGGTCATTGCGAAGAGAATATCCTCTCCATTGACCGTCTTGCGCTTCTCCTGCTGACACTTTTCGGAGGCTGCAAGCATGGTTAGCGACTAGTTTTTTGGGGGTCCAAATTGGAAACAAATAGACTTACCCTCGCTTGTGATGAAGGAAATGAACTCGCTGACGCATTCCTGCATGCATTCCTTTGCCTCCTTTGCAATTTTGGCGTTTTCGGGAAGAGCCATCTTCATGATACGGGCGACTGGAGCAAAGTTGCGAATGTTAGCATCTGAAGCGGCACTTTGGGTTGTGTTGGCATTCTTTGGCGTTGCTTGTGGCGGCGACGTCGACGAGGGTGGAGAAGACGACATGGCGCAGGCTGCACGTCGGCCAAATTCCAGGCACAGCGCGCAGCTGAGTGGCTGGAGCAAAGTGCGGATTTAGGCGATTCGACGCAGGCACGCGCGAATGGAGAGAGAGTCTGGGGACATGCAGAGAGCGATTGCGCGCGTTTGAGCAATCCGTCGACGTGCAGACCAGAGAAGTGACGGGCGCGCAAACATGGCCGACGGCGGGGGGGGGGAAAAAGGGCATTGGGGAAATGGACGTACCATTGGCGATAGGAAGCCATCGGTCTTGTTCCTTAACTTCGAACTCGTAACCTATCTGAGCTGTGTTCTCTTCTGTGTTCCGGTCCATGGGCTGTTCTTCGTCAGGCGACTGGACTGGTTCCACGCCCTCCTGCTTTGGGGGAGAGGCCGACATATTAGCGGTTGCGCGGTCGGCAAGCGTATGCGCTGGCGACTATTTCGTTGGCGACCACGTCACTGGGAGAGACGATGGGGCGAGTTGGCGGCCGAGTATGCAGGCTGGGGGGTCACTGGTGTAACGAGGGTGGTGAGCAAGGGAAACGGTTAGTGGCATGCAGCAGGTGCAGGCGGAGGTAGCTTGGGAGCTTGGAGGCTGGGAAGCTGCCGCTGCTGCTGCTGACGACGTACTACGACGGTGGCGGCGACCGAGTGGAGAGGCTCGACGGCACGCGAACTGCTTGGAGTCAGTCAGTCGGTCGGTCGGTCATCAGTCAGCCATCAACAACCAGACGAGGAAGGCGCGACGGGCCATGGGCGACGGGCGAGGCAGGTGCGACCCAGACGGCTTGGTCGCTCCTTCTCTTTCTGGCCCTCTCTTCCCCTCACACAGACACGCACGCAGACAGACAGACACAGGCTGACTTACACGTAAACCGAGGGGCGACAGGAGAGATGGCGGAGTCGTGTGTATGCCTTGCGGCGGCGGCCTGATAGTCGGTGCGACGATGGCGGTCCGCCGTGGCGATGGATTAGCGGTGGGACGGGATGCAAGCAGTCGCTGGGGGAGAAGGTCCAGTTGGAGCAAAGGGCCGTGATTCGGGTCGAGTCAATGGATTCCGGGAGCTGTACGCCTTGGTCGCGAATGGAGGTGAGAAGCAGCTGGGGACGCGCCTGCCAATAGGAGCGCGAGGAGATGATATGGGGTGCGAAGCTCAGCACGCCCGAAGATGGGGGGGGGGGCGCGGCCAAGCTTGGACGTTGGCCGGAGTAGCGCGCGGAGAGACGGTGCATTGACTGCCCTTGCTATGTCATGCTACTGCTGCTGCTACTACTACTACTACTACTACTACTACTACTACTACCACTCCCGCCATCAATGCGCCTGCGCCCACCATCCTCGGCCCGCCCCGAGCCATTCTCTCCTCTCCATGGCTCTCCTCCAGCTGCCTCTGCCTCACCCGGCTTCATCCCGACCCGTCTCGCTCCAATCCACGGCCACGGGCTACTGCCGGCAAATCTCGCCATCGCCGTCGCCATGCCGTCCTCCGGCCTGTCGTCAGAAGCACAGCTGCAACACCCAGGCGCTAGTCGGCGATCCTCTATGCAAGCCATGCCACCACCTTTTATTCGACAGCCCTACGCTATCCCACGTTGCAAGTCCCTCTTTTTCCCCATTCGAGATGCCCAGACTCCACTTTGCTCTTCTCTCTCTCTATCCAAATGCAAACACGCTCTTGTCACTAGAGCAGCACTTAGACGAGTATCCTCTCCCACGCACTTACATACACCACCACGCCAAGCCTACTCCACTCCCAGTATTGCTTTTCCCATCATCACACCTTATCCTCAGCACAATCCCAGCCACATGCACACGGCAATCCCTCAATCTCTCTTGTTGGGCTCGGTTGCATGTAAGTACAGCCTTGCTATCAGCTTCACTATTACCCACCGCTAGATGACGTCCCCTCCCTAGCCGCAAACGGCCTCTGAACCTCACCGTTCGCCTTCTCCTTGCAGCCAGCTTTGCCGGTACCCTATGAGCTACGTGTCCACGGTCATGGTACCATGGTCGTAGATCGGTGCGTCAGCTCGACTGAAAGCCAACTCGACAGCTCATCGTGCAGAAGGCCCGCCTAGAGTGGGGAGCACGTGCTGGTCGGCTGCAAACTCGGCCTCCAAGCCCACGCTCCCTCCTTCTTCGGCACTTTTTCATTCGTCAAATCATGCCTACATACATACAACCAGTGGGTAGTCCATGTGGCATGTGGGGGCACACACGACTATCGATGTCGTCGACCATTGCACTGCTTAGCCATGCAGTGCCTGGCTCCCCTCATTACATTTCAAGTTTTACACGCACACACGTCGTTGCCGGAGCTATAGTACGGGGGTTATATACATATACCCTCCTTCATGGGTGCTTCTTGAATTGCTGTGGGGAAAGCTATGCTGTCATATCGTGACATGCTGTACTAACATCTCATCATCGAGTCACTCCCTACATACTACGGCCTTGCTCCCCGAACCGGAACACTTTTCATTCTTCCGTCATGGCCTGTCTGCATCTGTTCTGACTCTGGTGGCCGAGATTCTGCCGCCTTGATGCTGGTAGTATTCCATGTGGAACCAAGCATACGTCGTGTACCCTCCCTGTCAAAGGGGTGCCGCATGATCCGGACACCAGTCTACTGTCCAGGCTGCTGAACAACCTGAATGTTGTTCTTCTTCTGTAGTGGCAAAGTTAGTTGTCCGTTCCCAACTCCAGATCATAGACTCAGTCGTCATATGCAACTCTCCTTCTCACACAACAGACACACATACCTTCCACTTTTCCATCTCATCCTGCTTCGACTTGTACTGCTTGACTAGCTCGTCTAGCGCCTTCTTCAGGCCCTCCGAGTTAGTCTGCAGAATAGGCACCACCTCCTTGACCGTCCGCTCAGTCAAGACGCCGTTGATCATGCGGAAGCATTTCCGGTCTCCCGAAAGTGGCTGCAGCGTCTCGAGTACGAGTCTAGTATACATCAGTTAATGATTCTCATTGACTCCATGACACAACTCAGGCATCCTGCTCCTTTCTGTAAAGAATAGACAATCTCCTCAAAGGAGGGGGTGTTGGAGTCGCCGAGCCACCGAAGAAGCGGTGTGATTGAGAAGGGGCAGGTGACTGAAGTTTGAGCACGCTATGCAAATCGTGGAAAACTTACTTGTGCTCTTCAGATTCTTGCTCGATATCCCCGATTTTGGAGGCAATGGTTTGTAGCGTGTTTTTGTAATTCTGGTACGTTGTTTGAAGCTCTGTCTTCGTGTTAGCTTACCTGAGATTACTGTTCGAAAATAGCGATTGTGAGGTATACCTTGTTGCTTCTTCAGCTGTGCTTGAGACGCCATGGCGAACTTGGGGTGGCAGGTGAGAGACGCCCACTCTGGGTTGCGGGGAACTCGGGAGAAAGAATGAGAGAAAAAAGATCGTGCAATGACCAATGCAGTGCACTCACAGCCACGCAGATCAGATTCTATTTGCAGACGGATACGCTAAATCTGCGTATGGGTAATCTGCCCGCGAGAATTAAGTAAGCGTTGTTGATCGAAACCGACGTTGCGAGCGCAAGGCCGAAGAAAGACGCGCTCGGACGTACGGTGTTAACGTTAGGGTAACTACGCTGAGATCTCGTGCGATTCGTCCAAGAAACCAGAGATCGGATTGGCTCTACTACACCTACGCTCTGGACCACAGCTACCCACCACGAACCTCTTCTCATTGCATAAGACAACAACAGCAACGAAACCCACCCTTTTTCGCACCCTACATACCGAGCCTAACAATGCACCCCCACCTCCACACCGAAGAAGTCCAAAAAAGTAAACTTGCCCCCCTCCCCCTCCTCCCCAAAACACCCCCAAGCTAAGCCGCAAGCCCAGACTGCGCCGACGTCGTCGCCGCCCTCGAAGAATGCCATGCCCAGGGCTTCCTCTGGAAAGTAACGGGCAACTGCACCGACGCCAAGCACAAGGTCAACATGTGTCTGCGCGGCATCCGGCTTGAGCGCACGCGCCAGAACCGCGAGGCGGCGAAGGAGAAGAGGGAGAGGATTCAGAAGGTGTGGAGGGAGTTGGATGAGAATAAATGAAGATGGGTGCGAGCGGGGCGAGTATACGGAAAAGAAAGAGGGAGGAGGGAGGGAGGGAGGTGTAAGAATAAAGGATGAGGAAAAGGACATTGGATGGAGTAGTTTTTTTGTATATATGGGATGGGATTATGCGGCGTCACGGAGCATGGCACAAGGAGGGGCGAGAAATAAATGTACGATTACACGACCTAAACGGTCATTCTTTTTTTCAATTCAAGGAAAAACACGCTACTCAATCCGAATCCTCGCTCGACCGGTTCGCCAGTGGTGTGCCACCCAAGGGTGTACCACCCAGCGGCGTAGTCCCCAGACTATCCAGTCCTCGTTCTGTAATCAACCTGCCACCGCCTCCTGCCTCCAAAGAACTAGTGGGCAAGGCCGGTAATCCTGATTCCTGGCGTAGTTTTTCGTATTCCTCGCCCGTCTTTTGGAGTTGTTCCTGCAGATACTTTTTGCGCTCTTCAATCCTTACTTTGTCGTCTTTGAGATCTTGCATTTTCTGGAGGAGCAGTGCTTTCCTTTGCTTTCGGGCTTCCATGTCGATGGTGAGGCCTTGGAGGATGTCGTCGAGATCCGGGAGAGGCGTGATGCGAGGAGGCGTTCTGGTGCCGTCGTCGTCTTCGTCTACTTTTTGGCCGTAGCGACCTGCGCGGGCTTGGGCTGCGGCGAATGCGACGTTGCGATCTTCGTCGGAGTCATCGGAGCCATCGTCTCCTGAGGAGCCCTCTGCGTCGTTGATGAGTTCGGCCATTTCGGCGCGCCGTCGTCGCTGGGCTTCTTTTTCGGACTTGCGACCGAGGGCGATCTTGCCGTCTTCTACGTAGTCGTCGAAGCCCTCGGCGATGTCTTCGTCGTCGTGGACTAGGCGGGTTTCTCCCCATTTGTCCTTGGGACGAAGGGAAATCTTGTCTCTGTGTTGTCTGAACTCGTCTTCACCTTGGTCGTCGGATGCCCAGGCTGCATCTTCGTCGTCATACGCATTCTCCTCGTGTGCTAAGCGTCGTCTCCGCGCCTTCTTTTCCCGTATCTCTGCTTCGGTAGGAATCGCAGATGACGTCGTCTCGAGCGATGCGACAGGCCCAAACTTGGCCGCGATATCTAGCGCGCGAATCTCCTCCTCTTCTTCAGCGGATATCTTGAGATCTCTGGGTGTTGACGGCGTCGAGTTCCGCAGTTCAGCAATATAATCCTTGCTGTATTCGGTAGGTTTCGCAGATTCCGATACGAGTGGTGAACGGGCACGAAGTTGTGCGCTCTTCTCCAGTGCTATGCGACTGAGGTTCGCCTTTTTCGGAGTTACAACCGCTGAATCGCTCGATTCCTCGCCATTGTTCGCTTCGTCACCAGCACCAAACGACATGCGTAGGGAAGAGCGCTTCTTTGCTTTACCAAGCGCAGGCCGCTTGACGACTACAAGGCTTAGTTAGCACAGAGCCTTTGCCAGTTTTTTTCACGTGGGCCTGGAAAGGTTCGCTGCGAGTTTCCCCAACGTCAGAAAGGCTGGTAATCGCGAAGGATGTACGACTAACCTGTAGGCTTCTGTACTTCGCTCTGCGAGCTATTGGTGCTATCGGCGGACTCGTCGTCATCGTAGCTGCCGATTTTGCGCGCTACACGCGTAGAACTAGATCTTTTCATGTTTGGTAGTTTCCCGTTATTTTCCAATGCTCTTAAAATCAGATCAAGTCCGTGGATGATTTGTAGAGAAAGACTAGTGGTCGCGCTCACATGTCGGTGGTGGTGCCTGTGCACGGGCCCTCCGCAAAAAGCCCCAGAGCTCTCCCACCATGTGTAGTGGTTGCTCTTGCTCGTCGAACACCACGCGCGACCCAGCTTACCCACGACCGACACAAGCGTAGTCACCTAAACGCCCACTTGCCGCCTACACAACAACCAGACTCCATCGCTATACCACCGCTTCCAACATGCCTCAAGCACAGCCCGAGTTGAAGAAGGTAAGCTACGAATTGCTGTCCCGAATCTACTCTTGCTAACCCGGCCAAAGTACCTGGAGAAGCGCGTCCTCGTGCAGTTGAACGGCAGTCGCAAAGTCATGGGTATCCTCCGTGGATACGACGTAAGTCCATTCCAGCATTCCTCAATCTCACAAAACAAAGCTCACACCGTGCAGGTCTACCTAAACATTGTCCTCGACGAAGCGCTTGAAGAAAAGGCTGGCGGTGAGAAAGTGCGCATCGGCATGGTCGTCATTCGCGGAAACGCCGTAGTCATGCTTGAGGTACGAATTCCCCTGTATCCCGAACAAATATCGTTGATCATAAGCTAACTAACCTGCTCTAGGCTCTCGACCGTATCAACCAGGACGTCCCCAAAATCGGACGGTAAAGAGCGTATATACGACCCGCCACGAGGAAGCAAAAGTCAGCGATACATTAGACCAAGCATCAGAGCGGAAGGCGACATGGCACAGAGTATGGGAAGATTATTAAACGGCGCATCTGGCGTTTGAGGCGCGAAAAGAAACTATTGGGCATGCCTTTACCAGGCTCCCCACACCTCCCTTTTCTTTTCCATCGCCTGCATCTCCCTTGTCCCGAGCAGTTTACCATTTACAGAGGACAGTGTTTTATTGTTCTTCTTGCACGATATCTGTGCTGACAGACTGGGTTATTTACGCGATATAGTACCCTCGATATGATGACAACCGAGGGAACACTAATAGAGCATTTGAGGGAAGCGCAAGTAGGATTCGAGTCATACGGTTGATAGATAAAGAAATAAAATCAGTGCCATGGGCTCCAAACATTCAGCATTATCAACTTCGAAACCAAAGAAAGCAACCGCTTCTCAATTGGATACCAAAAACATAACGTCTTTCATTGCATTTTAAAATTGATCTACAGACAACTAGCCACAAACACCCCAGAACCCGCGCCTACAACTTAGCCTTTTCATTTTCCCTCTTAACCTCCTGCACAAGCTCCCACGCAATCTCCGCATACGGCCTCATCATCTGCCCATACTCCTGCGCCTGCGCACTACTCGCCTGCCTCAACGCATACCTCGCCGCAATACCCTGCATGATAATCGCAAGCCGATACGTACTAAACGCATTCCCCCAGGTGAAATCCGGGCGCGGATCCCATCCCGCGACTTCAGAGTACCACGTGATAAGCTGCTCGCGGGTGGGCAAGCCGGGTGTAGCACCTGGTTGAAAGCCCTGGTGCGCACGCCCGATGGACATTGCGGTTTGGCTGGACGCCGTGATGTACGGGGACATTACGTTGTTGAGGTCAGACAGCGGGTGGCCGATTGTGCTCATTTCCCAGTCTAGGATTCCGATGACGCGGGGTTCGGTCTTGTGGAAGACGACGTTGTCGATTTTGTAGTCGCCGTGGACAAAGGTGGCGCGGTCCTTGGGTTGGGTGCGGTGGTCGCTAAAGAAGGCGACCATGTCGTCTTGATGCGGGATTTTGCCGACGGGTTCGCCGGTTTCTATGTCTTTGGCTGAGGCTTGGGATTGGGAGATTGTGTTGAAGGTTGCGATTTGGCGGGTGTAGAAGCCCGAGTGTTTGCCGTAGGAGGCGAGGTTTACGGAGGAGGGGGATACGCGGTGGAATTTTGCGAGGGTGGTGATGGCGGAGTGCCACCTACAGGCAGGTTAGTTAATGTTTTGGGAGTTCTGAAGTGAATGTTTCGGTGTTCAGAGCATACATTTTTGTTCGGTCCTCTGGAGTTACGTCAGGAAGGACGGGGTCTTCGAAGATGCGGCCGTCGAGAAACTCCATGATGTAGAAGTCGGTGCCGATGACTTTGTCGTCCTGACAGAGGCATAGTGCTCGTGGGACTGGAACATCTGTGTTCTCCAGTGCATGAATGATGCGGTATTCGCGATCAACTTTGTGTGCAGTCTGCAAGCAAGCAATCAGGTTAGCTTTCTTTTTCTCGGTGGTTGAAAGAAGACTGATATATAGAAGTGTATGTACCTTTGACAGTAGCTGGCCCGGAGGCTTCTTCCTCAGCACATACTTCTTTCCGGTCTTATCCGTCAACTGGTATGTTGGATTCGATTGTCCATAACCAAACTAACTTCTGTATTAGCAAACCATGGTCCTCTGGTCAAGCTTGATTCCCGCTCCATTCCATACGCACCTGCTTCACATCCAAAGGAACCTTGATTTCAGGAACATGAGCCTCGATGTAGCGCTCCAAGGAGGCTACATCAATGGGCTGCCGAACATTGCCAGCCATGGTGGGTGCGTCTGGAGAGAGCGCATGGCAAGCGCGGGCGCACAGTGATGTAGCTGGCACGGTTGAGCATCACCGAGCCATGAGCCTCGGCAATTGTTGGACATGGGGGGATCTGGCTCGGCGAGTCGGGAGTGGCTGCATCTCCGCAGCGAGCTGAATCGGGATGAGCATGAGTATCGGAAAAAAGACTTGTTCGATAGAGTTCAACATAAAAAAGGAGTTATGTTTCCTGAAGAATTGGTTCAATTATGTCCGTGACTGATTCCCAAAGCCTTTTTTTTTTCGTCGTGGTGGTTGTCATGCCACTATCCATATTCCTTGCCTCAATCTGAAACGGACGCTCGTAATAGCACACACTATAATAAGCGAAAGCAGATGCAGTGTATCCATCTACTTAATAGCATGATGGAGTATTTTCTGCGAGATTGTCTGCATCCGCGCAGACGGCCAGGGGAACTTGTGGAAGTGCTGGTCCGGGCGATATGGCCTCACGTGCCCACGCGTTTGCGCATGTTCGGCACGCAAGGGCCAGCTCGCGGGTCTGTGGGCGAAGGCACGGCTCCCACTTCAACGTACGGTCCACGGTTCATCAGACGTTTTCCTTCTCCTTGGACACGGCCAATGTGCTGATCGTGTCCACGTTGATGGAAACGTATATCCTTACACCTATCCTCTACGACCCCCTGCAGAGACGGGACAGCTTTTGATTGCAAACTTGTCGTGTCAAAACCCCCGAGGTGTCACAATTGACAACTGTCAACCCTCTCTGTGTGTTGAGCCGGCTAGCATGCATCAGCGAGGGCCTGTCTGCCATGCTAAGGGCAACCACAGCCTGGTGCTGTAGACTTTATTGGATCCATTCCGGTACCAAGGACCGACGGTTGGTGATGGGCGGCCCTATCACACATTAGGCTTGGGTGACGTGATGCGGCCTTGTTGAGCGTAGTAGGTCTTGCAAAGACAATTCCCCAAGGCGTCAAGCCGCAGAGTTTATAGGCGTCCACATCCAGGGGAACGCGGGACGGGGCGCATAAAGAACAATTAGGAGCGCCAGGTCGCCCAAATGGGATGATCGCAATTCATTGGGCAGCTGTCGGTTAAATAATCACGCTCTACCGTCGCCCATGACTTGGCTGTCCAGACCCCTGTAGTCCCCTCTTATCAAAACAAACACCGTCCTTGGTCTGTCCAACCTACCCTACACTAAGGAACAGGTCTACCCTGCGATACACAACGCCCTGGCATGGCCTATCCCCAGACTCCCCGCCGCCTTGGGGCGCGACCTATGCTACATCCCACTGCCTCATCGCCCAACCTAAACGCCGCCAGCAAAAACATGGCCCGACAAGCCTCCCTCTCCGCACTCGTAGGCGGAAACTCGCCAGCACACCGCATGGGCGCCGACGGCCAGGACATTGACGTAGGCGACACCGTAGATGTGCCTGGTGGCATGGTCGGTGTCGTCAAGTTTGTCGGCAGCATTCGCGGCAAGCAAGGGGTCTTCGCCGGCGTCGAACTCAACAGAGAATACGCCGCGCGGGGCAAGAATAACGGCTCAGTCGATGGGTACGCATGCCCACCGCTCTTCTGAACACACTCCTGGGCACATGCACTGATGGCGACACAGCACGCAGTACTTTGATACTTCGATCCCCAATTCCGGCATCTTCCTCCCTGTGCATCGCGCCCAAAAGCGGGTCTCAGGAGGCTCATCTGACTTTGCGCCTGAGCCAGTCACACCTTCGTACCCCAACTTCAGCCTCTCCACCACCGAAAAACCCAACTTCGGCCACGATGCGCCAAAGTCGCAATTCTCCCAGTCCATCGGACCCGGTGTCCGCGCAACCAGTCCCCAGGGCAAATCCAGCCTGGGCCGCTCCTTTGCACGCCCGGAATCGCCCTATCGTCAGAAGCAAGGCTTGAGTGCCTCGCCGGCTCGCAGTGGCTCACGCACACCCTCTGGCTTCTCCAAGAGCGCAATCGGCGCACCCCCGCGCTTTGCAAGCCCAGCCCCTCCTCGCTTTGCCAGTCCTGCCCCGAGGGCTCCTCCCCTGCAGAAGCCACGGACACCCGGCCCCCAGCGATCCTACTCGCGGAGCAGCTCTCGCGTTGGCCAGCAAGATATTATTGAAGAAGACACTGAGACAACTCCCATCGGCGCAGCGCGCACAAGCAATGATTCCATATCCAGTTACAAACATCGCCGCCCCGGCTCGCGGCTGGGCTCCTCTCCCAGCGAAGAGGTCCAGCGGCTACAGGCACTTTTGGATGAGCGAGAGAGGCAACTGAAAGAGCAGGCTGCATCGCTGAGCGAAATGGAGGCAAGCCTTGCCGAGATCCAGAGCCTGATACCAGAAGATGGAATGGACATGGGGTCGGCTCACGGCAGCAACGAGCCCACTGATGTTGCACAATTACGAGCACTTCTGCGAGAGAAGAACGATAAGATTGCCATGCTCACGTCCGAGTTTGACGCACATCGCTCTGATTTCCGAAGCACCATTGACACTCTCGAACTAGCCAGCACCGAAACTGAGCGAGTATACGAAAAGAAGGTCGAGGAATTGACAGAAGAACTGCGGGAATATCAGTCTCGTACTGAAGACGTTGAGACTGTCGCTATGCAGCTGAAGCAACTTGAGGAGCTTGTGCAAGAGCTTGAAGAAGGCCTGGAAGATGCGCGCAGAGGCGAGGCAGAAGCTCGAGGGGAAGTGGAGTTCCTCAGGGGTGAAGTGGAGCGTGGCCGATCAGAGCTTCGTCGCGAGCGAGAGAAGGCTGCTGCAGCTCTCAAGGGCGCGGGTGCCATGGTCGATACGCCTCAAAGCCCAAGTCAAAGAGAGGTAGAGCAACGTGACGACGAAATCCGAGGACTCAAAGCCATTATCCATTCCTTGAGTTCCGGTGGGGACGAGCGTGTTCGCTCGCCTCTATCACCACAAGGCCCCGCTGTGGACGCTGAAGAGCTTGCACAAGCAAAGGCAGATGCACAACGCCTGGAGCGCGAAAAGGAAGAGCTCCGTGGTCTTGTGGAACGCAAGGCTTACCGAGAAGAAGAACTAGAGCGTGAGATTGAGAAGTTGAAGAGCCAGCTCGGTCTTGCCGAGCAACGTGACAGCATGATTAGCAATGGCATGTCGGAAGTCACAGCTGTACAGAAGAAGCCTTCAGAGCGTGACTCCAAGGACACAATCATGAACTGGAAGGACTCGTCACAGCGCAACACTCCTCCCGCTCTTGCAATAATGCCTGAGTCCGATGATCGCTCATCCGTCAACAGCAGCCACCTATGGTGTGAGATCTGCGAGACAGGCGGCCACGACATCCTCAACTGCTCCGCCATGGGCGGCGACGCATCTACCTACTCCCGCACAAACGACAGCATCCACAACGGCAAAGACGGCGTTATTGAAGGTCTCCGCGGCCTCTCCATCTCCGACCGCTCCCTGTCCGAACGCCGCCCATCCATCCTCACCCCTTCCAAGACCCCCGGCAGCGCCCCCACCGCTCCTCTACCCAACCCTTCCCTCACCGCCTCCAACTCCGACCTCGTTCCCCCCAAGGGCGCCGCCATTGCCGACCCAGACAAATGGTGTGCCTTGTGTGAAAGCGAGGGTCACGATGTTACGGCCTGCCCTAACGAAGATGCTTTTTAAGTAAAGCTTTTGAAACTCATGCCGACCATGCCAACCAAAAACTTATCTACGTCCCCCACCTTGATGAAGAATTCGACAATGGAGTTGAAAGACTATACATAACGCAGCGCGTGTTAATCACCGAGACCTAAGTAAAAGAAGAAAGAAAGAAACAAGGACAAAGCAATGCTCTCACGACATCGCTCCCCCCCATATCTCCCCCGAAATGAACGCATTTTGGGACCAGAGAGAACTTGTAGAAAGAAAGAAGATTGTTCCAAAGGCACACACACACACACACATACCCAACCACCCCCTCCCTCTACCAACGTACCTTTTTTGCACTTGGTTTTACGTCCGTCTTTCTTTGTTTCCAAAGAGCGCATGATATCCCATCCCCCTCTCCAATCTTTCTCTTTTTGACACACCATCTTATTTGGCAAAATTCTTCTTTTTGGCATCTTTGAGGGTTCTCTCTCTTCTTCTTACCTTGGGTTCTCTTCCGTTGTGTGTTAGAACTGCCAACCCCCAACCCCACCCTCGATAAGTGTTATGTAGTAGCTTTTTATGTAGTCAACTTACTTTATTCTATTCTATCTTATTCTCTTTTTCTTATTGGAGGTTGACTCGACGTACTAGTGCTATTGTTTAATGTGTAATTTCTGTTGATTCTTAGACGGATTACATTCTCTTTCATGGACAAGGATATGTAATACGAGAGAGAAAGTTGCTTTTCTTCGTACGTAGAGTTGCATAGAGCCAAAACAACATGTACATAAAATCCAGATTCGAGAATTTTTAACCGGATATCAAACGCCCTCCATCCAAAAAAAAACAACCCTTAATACCCTTATGCAGTTCAAGCCCTCTTCCCAGACTTGTGCTTCTTACTCTTCTTCCCCGCACTCTCCTTGAACTTCTCTGCCTCCTTATACGCTTCCTCAACCGCCTCGCCTACTTTCCGCTTCTTCTCGCCCGTCTTGACAGACACAGTCATGCTACCTGCCGCGCCCTTCTTTGTTGCGTTGCTAATAGCGCGCTCGGCGTCCTCCCAGTCGGCGGCTCCGGCACCAATTTCGTATCTATTGGGGGCATACAGGTTAGCCAGAGCATTTTAAAATTGGTAGAGTAAGGAAAAGAAAAAACTTACTTATGCAAAGGCAAAGCATCAATCATACTCCTCTGCCTCTCTCTGTCTTCTGCCAAAAACTCCTCTCCACCCTCCTTCAACTCCTCTTCCAAGTTCTTCTCCAGCGGCTTGGAACGGCCTGCATCTCCATCTGCCGTTCCCGCATTATCCTCGATTTCCATGGCATCAGGCATGGTCTCTTGGACTGCGCCCTCGATAATGCTGCGGAAGGCGGTGGCAACTTTGCGGATAATCTTGACAAACATGGCCATGAGCTGGCTTGCGTTCGCATCTTTGAGTTCTTTTTCTACGTCGGAGAATTCTTTGCGCTGGAGGCCGATTGCGAGGAGGAGGGATTTTTGGATGCCGGTGAGTTTGACTGTGTCCTTGAGGCGGCCGGTGAAGTACAGGTGAGCGATAGAAGGGAGCATGTCGAGGATGACGTGGTAGTCGAGCATGTTGTTTGCGTAGGATTCCAGGCGCTTGAGGTCGAAGGGGGTGAAGAGGGCGTCGAGTTCGGCTTTGCTGATAGGTTTCGCGGCGAGATCGACGTCGAGTTTGGATCCTGCTGAGGCGGACTCTTCTATCGAGAGGGATGTTGTGGATGGGAATGTGCGGAATTGGTAGGAGAGGAGAGAGAGGAAGCGCTTCTGGAAGTCCTTGGCAAAAGCTGCCACCCAGCTTCCATCTGATGAGGTAGTCTCGAGCGAGCGTAGCATGATACATGTGTGCTCTCCAGTCAGATCGTTGGGTGTTTGCCGAAGGTATACTGGCACAAAGGATGCGCGTTTCCAGAACTTGTGCAACTGCGACGTGAGACCGTACGATACACCAACATAGTCAAGCTTGGGTGACTTCAACTCTTGTAACCGAGCGAACAACGGCGGCATCTCGCTTGCATCCCTAACCTTGACATTATCCTTGAGAAGTGATGCATCCTCCAAGTCTTCCTCTGTGACTCTTCGCATCTGCTCCACCTCTTGAGGTTCCGTCTCGGACAAGCTTGCGAGCTTGCCGTCGTAGAAATCAACCAGGAGTTGCAGAGCCTTTGATCCGTATCCCATGTTGACGTATTCCGGGTTTGTCGCTATCCGCACCACACGGGCACCCGACAGACTTGCAAAGTTCTCATCTTGAAATTGCTGAGACACAATCCACGGAATCAAGTCGCCACCTGCACGCTGTCCTCTGCTCAAACTGTTCAGCACACTTTCCCTGCTAATCTGACCTTCCAACGCCACTTGAATGACACAAAGAGGCTCAGGAAGCTTGTTGTCCTCTGCAGGTCCGGTAAGAACGAACAGGTGGTGCGCCGGTGCATCGGACATGAGCTGCAAATCGTTGGGTGTGTTCTTGTAGTGACTGGCAACATAGAGCGCCATCATCTTCTGCAGGAACTTCTCTGCAGCCGGGTTGTAAGAGAAAAGTGTATCGCGGTTTACGTGAAGGAGCTGGCACTTGTCGGGATGGGGGCATCCTTGTGTGGCTGATCTTCGGGGCAGGGTTGCATCGAGACACAAGAGGTCGTTCATCCAGCGCTCGACGGAGTCGCCTGGGGCGTATCGAATGGGCTCTGAAAGTGTAATTTCTCGCAGCGAGCGACCTGTCATCGTAGTCTCTGAAGCGTCCTTTGTCTCCTTTCCTGTTGAGCGATCCACAACGTGGGTCGAGCCGTTGGTACCCTTGCCCCGTGACTGCTCGCGAAGTTGCTGGATGAGCTTCAAAGACAGTGATCGACCAGTACCCTCGTAACCGTTGATTGTCGAGGCCATGAAGACGAGGTAAGGACCCATGAGTTTCCGTACCAATGGCAGAGGAATGGCTGCAGCTTCATCAATAACCAACAATTCCGCTTGACCGAGAACATGCGAATCTTCTGGCTTGATATATTGAATCACTTGTCGGTGCTGGCGGTGTAACTCAATCCTTACAATCGCCTTGTTCTGGTCGGGTTGGGTGGACTGCATAATGGTGTAGTCCTGGTGATCGACATAGTTGAGTGAATCAAAACCCTTGAGGATGAATTCAAACAGCGTCTTCAAGTTCTCTGGGCTTGGAGATGTGATATAGATGTTGCTGTAACCGTGCGCGACTGCTGCTGCTACAGCGACACCCAGAGCTGCTGATTTACCTCGACCACGCGCTGCTGTTAGTGTAACCGTACTTCGCAGGGTCTTTTCCACAATCGCCTCGACGAACGTAAGTAGAGCCTTTGCCTGATCTACAGTCTTTGCGAGCTTGACCAGATCTCCAGTAGGAGGCGAGTCCGCTAGGGACTCCTTGATCTCTGCCAATTCCTTCGCCTTTGGTGTCTTGCCCTCCAACTCTGGGTCCGGTGGCGGTAATTGCTTGACATGCTTTCCACCGGAAATGGGGAGCACATTAAGTTCATCGTCGACGACCAAGCAGCTGTCACACTTTCCGAGTGACAGTAGGAAACGCTCATTGAAGCGCGCAACAACGTCGCTATGCGCCTCTGTTCGGTATCTGGAGTGGATATCCATGGACATGGTATACAGCTGCTTCAAGCTGCTCATGCCCTTCAACAAGAGTATAACCAGTCCTCCACCTTCGACTGTCTCTATTGTCCGCGCAAGGAGGTTGGGCGTAAGCGCTTCGAAATCCTGCAGAATACACATGCCGTATGTGTTACCCAAAATCTTTTCCGTCTCTTTGTAGTAGACATATCGGATGTTCTGCGTTGAGATGAATAGTTCGAATGGATCCTCGGTGTCGACGTCACGTATGCCCCGCTTGATCTCGTTCTTGATCTTCTTTTCGCGCTTCTTGCGGTGACTGGAAAATCCCAGTAGCTTGTTCTTGTATGCCCACAGCACAGACTTGTTCAGCTTGACGTCAACGTTGAGCAGAATGTGGTAAAGGTTGACAATGACGTCCTTTTGGCGGTCACCGACAACGACGAAGAAACTGCGCTTCTTCTCTTGTGCGCCATTTCGAATCAGCGCCGGAATGCGGGAATCGATGGCTTTCTTCGGCATCTTGAAAGCTGCGCAGGCGGCGGCGCCTCCTCTTCCGTATTCGAGTGTGTTTGGATGGCGCAGGCAATTGTATAACACCAAACGAGTCGCAAGGTGCTCTTGGGCGAATGGCAAGGGAGCGACACCTGCTGCTGGTGCTGTGGTGGGATTGGCGGCGCGTGGGAGCAAAAGTTCTAGTCGCCGAGGAAGCTTCAAAGGTTCCGAGAAAATAATTGTTATCGATAACAATGTCGCGCTAGCACTGCATCCTTCAACGCGCGCACACTCGGTCCAATCAAAGCCTTCTATTGAACTCGTCATTCAAAAGTTGGGATGCATGCTTATTCCCACTAGCTAAACTGTGAAATGCCCTAAACTATTTCAATCTGAGGTCTTCATGTAATCGTCCTACACCCTCTTGCTCGCCTTCTCGCTCTCCGTGTACTTCTCCAACCCCACGTGCTCATTGATCCAATCCAGTACAACCTCATGCCACATCAGACTGTTCTCTGGCTTAAGCACCCAATGGTTCTCGTCTGGGAAGGTCAAGAATTGGCTCTCGATTCCCTTACTCTGCAACACGTTGAATGCTGCCAACCCCTCACTAATCGTCAGTCTGTAGTCCAACTCGCTGTGGATCACAAGCTGTGGTGTAGCCCAGTTCTTCGTAAACCTACGTAGCATAAATTAGTAATGGCATGAATTTGAGTGTAGCTAGGTAAACATACTTGCTTGGATCCCACTTATCCCAGCCGTCAGGGTTACCCCAAAGGGTGCCTTTGAGATCGTGGAAGGGGAAGTAGAGTTCCTCAGAAGACATCTGGCCGTGCATGCTGAAGACACCGTCGTGAGTTACAAGGGCCTTGAACTTGCGGCCTAGATCGTGGCCTTGTATCCAGTTCATCATGTAACCACCGTAGGAAGCACCAAGAGCAACGGCGCGATCTGTGTCGACATAGCTGACGTTGGACTCGATGTATTTGAATCCCAACTCAAGGTCTTGGTATGGCAGTCCACCCCACTGGCCTTGAATGGCATCAGTGAAGGCCTGGCCGTAGCTCGTGCTGCCTGTTGGGTTTGGACAGATGACGACGTAGCCTTGCTCAGCAAATACAGCAGGGTTCCATCGCGTGCTCCATCCGTCGGTCCATGCGCCTTGTGGTCCACCATGGACCAGGTAAGCCAGTGGATACTTCTCTTTGGACGAAAAGTTACTGGGTTTTATGACCCAAGCATGGACCTTGGTATCCTTCGCCGCACCGTCCCAATGAATCTCATCGATTTGATGACGCGATAATCCAAACATGGAGCCTGAGCGTGTGTTGGAAGAAATGTACTTGGTAGTGAGATTTTCGGGATCCGAGTCGTATGGTCGATCATCAATAGGAAGATTGTATGTATCCACGCCATTGGGACGAGAACTCAGAGGTACTAGCGAGTACAAAGAGTTTTCGATCAGGCTGGTAGAGGTAACGAACAAATCGCCGTTACCGAGGACCTGTGCACCACCGATGGTTCCACCTTTCACAAGCAGTGAGGGAAGAGGTTCTTTCTCACTACCTGGCTTAGGAGGACCAGCGCTGTACAGATTTCCACGACCGTGCGCCTCCGCTGTGAAGTAGAGATGCCAGTCATCTGGACTCCAAGCTATCGATTGCGGACTTTGGTCCCATTTACCCTTACCATCCTCAGAAGCGTAAAGAAGAGTGACTCGCGACGGATCCTTGTAATCGTGAATGATGAATGCTTGGTTCTTGTCTGACTCGTATCCATCAGTCTTCATGGACAGGAATGCAATCATTTTGCCAGAGTTTGACCAGACTGGCGATGTGCTTGCGCCTTCGAACCCTTCAATCGTAGTCTTCTTGATTTCAGGAATGTCTTTTGAATGCAAGTCATCCCAGAACCCCTCGGCTGCTGAAACATAAATGTTCGTCTTGGTATGGGTGGCTGGGTTGAGGTCAGGATCCTTCGATGTGAAAACCAGACCATTCTTTGAGATGTCAAAATGATCTTTCCCTCCAAATGGCTCAATTGGGCTCTCCAAAGAGGTACCCTTGAGGGCGTTCTTCAATGGCTGCTCCAATCCCAGAGCTGTTGAGTTTTCCGATTTCTTCGTGCTCAACTTGCCAAGCCATATTGCGTTGCGGTTCTCAGTCACATAATGATCCCAATGGCGGACGAAGCCAGACTTGTACAGCTTTCCTGATGTATGCGACTTTTCAACCTTTTCTGGGTTGAATAGTGTACCATCTGGTTTTGCCTTACCGACAAGTGCAAGCGCATATGTGCCATTGCCGAGTGGGTAGACCTTGGAATCGCTGACTGGGCCCTCTAGAGCGCCAGCTGTATATTTGCTGGTGGCAAGTTAATAATCCAATCATCAGAAAGTAGCATCATGAAATGCACTGCATACCTTTTGTCAAAGTTCTCTGGTGAACCAATGACCAACTCTGTTGTGCCATCTTCATTCGACTTCAACAAGAGCACCGTCTCATTATCAAGCCACGTAGGCTCGCTGAAAGCCTTGTCGTCCGTCACCAAGCTAGTCTGTTGAGTTTCAACATCCAAAAGGCGAATTTCAGATTTCTTCTCGTGCTCAGAGAAAGAGTAAGTCGACACAGAATACAGAATCTTTGATGCATCCGAGTTTGGAGAGCCTTGAGATCTCCGAGGTGCTTCCAGGAGCACCTTGGGCGTAAACTTGGAGGCTCTAATCGTCATGATGATAATGGCCTGCGAAAAATCAGGCGCCTGTTTGAGATGTCAGCTTTCAAGATCACTATATGGATAAGAAAGATGGTTAATCTTTGTATTGTCGTCTGCTCATGCCCAGCTTCGTTGCTAGATCCATGATGCTCCTCCCAACAAGCAATATGCAAGGGCCCAGACCGCTACTTGGAGCCGTTCTTGCAATAGACAGGGAAGATACCAAAAGCGCAACTTACTAAGAGAGATGTTCTTTCAAATGCGGAAATGTCTTGTAAGAACAAGAATGACAAGTAAACAAGTGTGAAAGAGCACCGTGGTAGACGTGGTACGTGGAACTACGCGGATGTGGTTGGCTGACCGACCCCTCACGCCAGCCACCCCCCAGCGGCTAGCGGCGCCTTTGTGTCATCACTCACCGGTATTGCGCTACCCCGCTCGGGATCGAAGATGCTGCCTGTACAACCAAGGGTCCCGAACACCGTGAGCTGCGTTACTTTCCAGCAATTTGCCATTATTATAAACTATAGAATTTCAAAAAACACTAAAATTCAGTCCAAGGACATCAAGTCCTGTGGCGCAGTGGTAGCGCGCCGTTCTTATAAGATTCGTCAGACTCTTATGACCTCATCCAAGGTTATGCGGATGCCGTGGGTTCGAAGTAGGTTTCTCCCGCAAGAAATCGTTTCGATTTTCTTTACTAACAGCTCTTTCCAGCCCCACCAGGACTATATATCCTTCTTTTTTTGCTCCCGTTCCCAACCCACGACGTTGGGCAGACCTTTTTACTTTTTGGCTCTCTGCATGCATACACTAATGCACTGGTTTCTAAAATAATGGTACTCTAATGCAATCAACACTATATACATTGACTACATAGTTATACGAAAAAGAATTACAACACCAATAAATGTATTAACATTTTTTTTGCGCTGGAGATTCTACCCAACATACAAAGACAACACTTCATTTACACAACAGCAAAGTAGCAATAAGAATAAGAGCATATATGATTCATTAACAAGCATTCGTAAAGATAAAAGCAAGTGGAGGATATCTAGAACGTGAAAAGGGAACCGCTCAAAAAGGAAACAAACGCACGTTGCTATACAAAAAGAAGAGCCCGTACGCCCTTGTTTTGACACCCCAAGCAACCCCCATTCCAAAAGATGTGTGTTCATAAGAAGGAAAAGAAGTTCCAATCATAACATCATTACCAATTCTAATTTCCTTTAACCTGCCGAACAGGCGGAGGTAGAGAAAACGTTGAAATCGTATTTGAAAAAAAGAGCAGGGCTAGGAGTCAGTTTCATGACTTCCAAATCTGCCACTTCTTCTTCTGCTTAGGGACAACAAAGCTGTCCTGGCTCATCTGCTCGCCTTGCTGCTGCTGCTCTGCGAACCCCGTTTCCTCTTCTGTAGCGCTATCAAAGCTATCTTCGTCGTCGGAGGGGGCGCCGCCGCCGAGATACCTATTTGCGGTGCCGACGCTGCCGTTGCGTTGCGGGTAGGTGGGGAATGTAGCGGTTGTTCGGTCGTAGCCGCCGCGGGAGGGCTGGGCGGCGTAGTCTGCGCGTTGGACTGGCTTTTCAGTGTATTCGGGGTCGACTACTTGTCTGGGGGCCATGGCGGGGTGGCTTTGGCCGTCGCGGCCACCGCTGCTGAAGTAGTCGCCGCCGGCGGTGTCTTGTCGGGCTTGGAGACCTTGTCCGTCGCGTGCGTATGGCGAACCGGGACCTGCACCGACAATTGCGGGATGTGGTGGGTACGATTCGCGCTTGGCTCGCCTTTGCGATTGCGTTGCAGTAAGACCGTATGGACTCTGGCCTCCTGTAGCCCCTACTGGTCTCCGTTTCACTGTCAGGGGATCATCCGGGTGTGTTGCTGGGAGTTGTGACTTGTGGGAAGAGTTGCTATATGTTGGCTGTATGCGGGTGGAAGCAGAGCGAGATGGAAGCGCAGTCGCTGGAGCAGCAGCTTTCATCTCTTGGGGATGCTGAGGTGCGCTCGCATTCCTCTTCGCAGCGACACTGTCCCAAGCAAAGGCCCTAGCACCGGCATTCGGCCCAGTGTCCAGACTTCGACGTCCTTGGATTCGAGCTGCAGGATTGTGAACGGCTCCATCAGACTGAGCTGGACCTGCTGTCCGCGCCGAATTGGCATGAAAACCAGAGCTGAGGAGATCGTTACGAGGGACAGTGGTAGTAGCGGCAGTACCAGTAGCACCAGAGACTGGCGCCATGGCAGGAGTCGGAATTGCAGGAGTGGTAGGAGCAGAGGCAGACCCACGTCCGTTGCGCGGACCAATGCCTGGTATTACCACCCTGGGCCCGACTTTGTACTGTTTCCGTTTGCGTTCTTCCTCATCTTCACTAGAAATCTCACCGAGCTCGCTCCCACTTTCACTACCTGAGATAGAGTTGCCATCTTCACCGATTGTAGTCTTGCGTCTTCCACCAAAAGCGCGGAAGAAGCCTCGAGGTTTACGGGGCTCTTTTTCCTCAACATCAGACTCAGGCTCGACATAGTCGAGAGCTGGCACAAGAAGTCGATACGGTGTTGTGATACCTGCCGGGTCGTGTTGCGAAACTTCGACATTGAGGCAAATATCAAGACCACCTTCAAGGTTGATGAACTCCTGCTTTTTCACGCTCTTCCTACTCAGTACGCTAGGGCGACGGTGAAAGTTGGATGGCCGGTCCTGCGATTGGCTACGGCGACCTCGAGGCGTTGTGCTTTCCGAGGTGCCTGGGCGGTCGCCATCCATTGATGGTCGACGACGGAATAGCGATGATAAGGAATTGCGACGAGGATGAGCAGGCCTCTCCGGCTCTGAGCGATCGGGTGAGAACGAGGATTTCAGCTGATGGTGGCCCACCTGCTGGTCATCGGCAGCCGCATAAGCCGGGTTATTGCGATACGATACAGGAGGGCCCTGGCGCCGTGCAGAAGGTCTTGGTTGCTGTCCACTCAGCCTTCTCACCAGCTGACCAGGTGCAAAATCAGCAAAGGATCTTCCCGCACCAGGACCATCTGGGGTCGCAGGTGGTGATGGTGTCTGTGATGGTGTAGATCCTGGCTTGTATTCTCGAATGCTGCACCAGTTTCGGTGGGGGAGGAGATGATTGTTATTTCTCTTTTTTCCGTCCACACCATGGGTGAATAGCGCTATCATGTCTTCATCCGTGTCCGAGTCTAGATGATGTATCTTGTTTCGTTTGTTGATGATATCCGCCATCATATCGGGAGGTGGCGTGTTGACTATGGCCGAGGAAATGACGTTTGGCATGTACCTGTGATCCTTATCTTTTGGTATGTTGAGCTTTTTGTTGCTGTAGAATTGCCCAACCGCTGCCAAATGCACATCGCCACCAAGAATTGTGACACGCACAGATTTGGTGGACGCAATGTGTTGGAGCTCACGAATGAACCAGTTGCGTTCCTCCTTGTGGTGCTTTGCAGTCCAGTGATCATCCAAGTCATCGAGGATCTCTACGCCGCCGTCAAACTTGTTCACAAAGTTACCCAGCATGCCAGTGCGGCCAAGAGCCTTGATGGGATCCATGATCCTACTAGTCAGGATATTCTCGAGGAAGTTCAATCGAGGGTAGGCAATGGGCACGCCAAGGAGTACGATCAAGTGTTTAGTCTCGCCCTTGATAATCTCATCCTCAAGACGGTCAAAGATGATGTCATATGAGTCCTCGGTAAGTATCTCGTCTCGCTGCCGCTCTGTACGGCAGTCAAGACCAAGAAAGGCCACAGGCCGACCGAGTCGCATGAAGACGCTTCTGGATCGCTCTTTGATGTAAGGACCGGGGCTTTTACCAAGCACCCATGAAGGTTCTGTCTTTTCTGTCTCTGCGGGCACGGATTGGTGCTGGAAGAGCATATAGTACTTGAACGCAACGGCGCCGACTCCTGTGAAAACTGGAGTTTGCATGAAGTGGTGGGGATACGATCCGAAGCCCTAGGTAATTTAGATAACGTTCAAATATTATTGCAGAAGCAAACTTACGTCGATAATGTCATGATCATCCCAAATGTTGATCATAGGAATCTGTGAATTGGCCAAGCCAAACATACCCTGAGAAAACCACATGGCGTACCGATCTAGGTAGAACTGCTCAAGCTCATTCTGCATCTCCTCGGAAAATGGTTGATGGTGCTTGTGTAGAGGATTTCTGTTTTCGGTCCATTGTCTGAACAAGGTTGTCTCCCTCATAGCAGCATCGTTGTAGATTTGATCGCCCCCACCAATCATTACGTGAAATGGGCGGGTCTGATGGGTATTGAGGACGTCGCGCCACATGGGATCTGGGCCACAGAACTCATCGGGGTCGACACTAGCAGAAAACCCGTTGCAGCTGTGGAACATAATGTTCATGGATTCCCCTTTAGCAGGAACCCAGAACCCAATAGCCGGACCCTGGTTGATCTTGTAGGCGATACGTGTTTGGCTAGCCCCGAGTTCAACTTCAATGTTGAAGCGCCAAAAAGTCACACCCCGCTCAGCGTGCAGACGAATACCAGGGAAGTCACGTACTTTGCCTAGCTTCTCGCCGTCTCTCTTATGGATGCGAGTGGACCTAGCCGATCCGTTGGCAGTGCTCCGAGTCTTGGAGAATAACCCTGTACTGTTTTCGACACGCGATAGGTCCACGTCTTCGACGATCTCATCAATAGGCCTGACGAACAGCGTCTTGCCGGTGCGCGAAACTTTGGTCTGGCCTTCGATAGGATCGATGTATGATGGATCAAGCTGGTCATGATCTACCTCTTCCGGTGGTGGAGGCAGGATATCCATTGGCTGTTTGAACAGTCGTAATGTCGGTGGCTTGGAGTAGGACGAGGACGCGTCAACAGTTACAATCATGACACTGCCTCGCCATATCTCCCGCTCTTGACCTGGCTTGCTGCGGTCTTTACGAAGACCCGTGTAGCGTAGGAGCGGTCCGCACTTGAGATACAGTGGCGGGTTAAAGCTGGTTGGCAAATGTGTGTCATCAGCATAGCCATCGTACATGGGTTCCGCATAGCTGTTAGAGCGCCTCCGCCGGGCCATTTTGGTTTCTTCCCACCATGCCTTGTTGCCGCTGTTAGCCGTGACTGGAGCGTTCAAGTCAAGATCTTCAGAAACAAGGGCGCCGACTGGGGCATTTTTCCATTCATCGAGCACTGCCTTGGGCGTGTATGTCCTTTCCGGCTCGCCATGGCGGCTGAAACGATGGCGGGATTTCTTCTCGGGATCATGAAAATCCAGCTCAGACTCAGACTCGGAGAAGACGACACTTTTTCGGTTGGTCTGGGGTACTGGGGGCATAACCGGGGTAGTCTTGGGTACGGGTGGCATGCGAGGCTTGGTTGGTGGGATATCGATTACGCGAGGCGCCGCCTTATGGTCAACAGACTCTTGCGGTATGTCCATTTGCGCGGCCATGATGCCTCCTCGGCTGTCTCTTTTTCCTTGGACTCTCTTGCTCTCGGCACGAGTGACTTCAGCCCCGGCAGACGTATCGTCTACACCGACCAGGCCAAGTCCTGCAGCATCAGACGCAGGCTTGTGGTCTTTCTGCGAAGGAAGTGAGCTCCGATCGCTATAACTTCCGCTGTGCGGTGAGCCCCTAACCGGCTCCTTGCCTTTCAGACTGGTGGTTCGCGGGACAGCTTGGCCCTTGTGCCTGGTGGCCTGTTGAGCGGGTTGGACTGCTCCGCCCTCGGGCGGAGAAGGATCCCAGGGCTCGTTAAGGTCGTAAATGAAGCCATTGTCGGATTCCCACTGGGTTATTTGCGGAGACGCATGCTTTTTCTCTGTTGGCATTGAAACATGACGCTTGCTGCTGCCTGCTCGGTTGGGCGCACCAGAGGTGTTGTCTGGTGTTGCCACGGGCTGAGATACGACTCGCTGCTGGTTCTGAGCGGCTTCTCGTGCCCGCCTTTCCCGTGCCTCGGCCTCAGCCTTCTCTTGCGCTGCCAACTCGGCTTCCAGTATCCTCGCTCTCCTCTCCTCTTTGCTGATGTCATCCAGCTTGCCTTCCAGCTTCTGGAGCGGTGAACGGTCTGGCACAGAAGGACCACGTTGGGAGCCTCGCCGCCCTACAGCTCCTGCTAGCGGCTCAACGGGAGCATAGGGTGGTGACCGTAGGTTGTAGAGTCTGTCTGCAGCTGTCTGGATGGTCGCCTGCTGTCTGCTCGGGTTCAATTGAATAGCTGGATCGCGTGCCCGCCCAGAGCTTGTGCGTGCTGGGACCCTGACGCCTCTCGAGTATGGATCTCTGTATGACGAGGGCGGTGCGCGCGGTACGTCTGGCGCAGCCGGTATGGACTCGCCCATTGCGCCGGTGGTGGGAGGAAGGATGATCTTGCTGTTCCGCCGTCTCTGAGTGACAGGATCTGACGAGGAAGCTACGACTGGGCGGGCAGTGTTACTGGGCATGGCGGTGGACATGGCGGTCTCGGGTGGAGATGCGCCAGCTGGTTGGGCATCGGCTGGGCGACGGTATGACGTTGCGCGCTTTGGGGCAGAGCTGTCCGGCGTCTTGCGGAGAGCAATATTAATATTAACAGCTCGCTCGGCGTAGGAGCCGCTGTTCCGCTTTTCTTCCATGTTGCGACAGGCTCATGAGGCGGGCAATGTTGAAGCGAGTGGGGGCCACCACCACCACTGGGTGTAAGAGGGGACAGATCTCAGGCTGGATGCAGACTCTGTGCGCAGGGAGCACTGTCACATGGACCCTTAGAGAAGAGGCTCGAGTGGTAACATTTGTGGTAGCTACCTACTGTAGGTGTAGTACGAAGAACAAGTGT
The DNA here is from genome assembly GCA_026262445.1 of Bipolaris bicolor. NCBI lineage: Eukaryota > Fungi > Ascomycota > Dothideomycetes > Pleosporales > Pleosporaceae > Bipolaris > Bipolaris bicolor. Next base: position 157,593 of record JAODYD010000021.1, read on the forward strand.
GGCGGTGCGGCCGAGGCGCTGGCAGACTGACAGCGCAAAAAAACTCGGGTCTAAATGAAGCGCAATGACGACGGGAGAGCCACACTACAGGAAGATGCTATATACAAGGGAGGAGGAGGAGCGGTAGGGCAGCAGGGAAGAGACTGATATCCATGGTCAGCGCATGGTGGAAATGGGTGGCGGGAGGGCGTGAAAGAGAGATGGCTGGAGACAGCGTCTGTCTGCCACGGCCGCCGCCCGCCCGCCCGCCTCGACCCATGCCATGCACATGCACCCACACCCACACCCACCGGCGGGCGGCACAGCAGAGCAGCGGACATGGATGGCATGGCAGGCCTGCTAGCAGCACTAGTACACAGTAAGTCGAGTAGGCTCGGCGCCTAAGTGGGCTGGCCCTATTAGTATCAGCTTCTGCATATGTAAGCATAAGCGCGGCTGCGGGCTGCCCAAACAGGCAAGGCGTGTGTGGCGCGAGGGCAGCGAGTAGAGGGTACACGCTCGAACAAATGCTTGTTTCACCAGCGCCCTTCAGCCACGTTCCCACTGCAGACCACATAGCGCCGCCCAGAGTCCTCATTGTCTTCTTCAATTGCTCGACTCTCCGTGTCCTCGCCCGCATCCGTCCCCTGGCTGCATTTTCTTTGAGTTCATACACGCCCGCTGGCTCGGTTGGCCTGACCTATCCCTGTTTCTGGTACTCCGCATCCCTCAGGTTAGCCGGCGCAATCTGGCTTCTCCATAAGCCGAATAATTAGCCATCTATCCATCCCTACTCTCACCCGACGACCACGATACTTATCCTCATCCCTGAGCCCGAGCCCCTCAACTCTCAAATTTCCCGCGCCCCGCACATAGACAGTCGTCTGTACCTGGCCAGCCCCGTGCAACGCGCCTCAGCTACTACATGATCGCACCCGGTTGCTCATAGCCTCCTTTCCTTTCGGCGCCTTCGCCATGCGCATTCACTTTTGGGGCCTGCTGTCGGTGGCGACGCTCGCTGCAGCAGGAAATCGCCTCCCACCCCGCAACTACACGACCCACGACTACTATGCCATCCACATCTCCCCGTCCGAGTCGCCCTCAGAACTCGCCGCTCACCTGGGCCTGGCCTACGACGGCCCCTTCGACTCGCTCGACCACCACCACATCTTCAAAGCCCCGAAACATGACAACGACATTGTAGACGATGCACGGCAAGAGCTCAAGAGGCGTCGGCGGAAGCGTCAAGTCGGCTCCGAGTACCACCCCCTTGACAGTATCCGCTTCGCGCAGAAGCAAAAGCTCAAGCCCCGCCACTGGAAGCGCAGTGTAATACCTCCACTTCCACTGTCAGATCGAGCCGTCCCGGTCACGGAGGCCATCACAGCTCAGCGCAAGGTCGCAGAGCAGCTACAAATCAAAGATCCCATTTTCGAGGAGCAGTGGCACATTTTCAACGTCAAGGCGCAGGGCAACGATATCAACGTCACCGGTGTGTGGCTGCAGGGCATTACTGGCAAAGGTGTCACGGCATGCGTTGTAGACGATGGTCTGGATTACACCAGCAACGACTTGAAGGACAACTTTTTCGTCGAGGGCTCTCACGACTATAATGATCACGAAGACCTACCCACCCCAAAACTTTCTGACGACCGCCACGGAACGAGATGTGCTGGAGAAATTGCTGCGGGAAAGAACGACGCCTGTGGACTTGGACTCGCTTACGAAGCCAAGGTCTCCGGCGTGCGCATCCTCTCGGGCGACATCACAGACGTTGACGAGGCCCTTGCTATAAACTATGAGATGCAGAAGAATGACATTTACTCGTGCTCATGGGGCCCCCCTGATGATGGCAAAACTATGCAGGCACCAGGAATTCTTATTGAGAAGGCCATGGTTAACGCTGTCCAGAACGGCCGTGGCGGCAAGGGCAACATTTACGTATTTGCGGCCGGCAACGGCGCTGCCAGTGGCGACAACTGCAATTTCGACGGTTACACCAATAGCATCTACAGCATCACTGTCGGCGCCATTGACCAGAATAACGAACACCCCTACTACTCAGAGGCATGTTCTGCACAGCTTGTTGTAACGTACAGCAGCGGTGGCGGCGATGCCATTCACACGACCGACGTGGGATTGAACAAGTGCACCAGCTCACACGGAGGCACATCTGCTGCTGGTCCAATTGGTGTGGGAGTGTACGCCCTGGTGCTCCAAGCTCGCCCTGAATTGACATGGCGCGATGTCCAGTGGCTCACAGTCATGACCGCTGTCACTCTCACTACCCCTGGCGACTGGGTCAAGACGCCTTCTGGCCGCATGTATAGCCACCAATTTGGTTACGGAAAGCTCGACGCTTACGCAATTGTTGAAAAGGCCAAGACCTGGGAGCTCGTCAAGCCCCAAGCCTGGTTCTACTCACCCTGGATGCATGTTCGAAAGCCGATTCCAGAGGGCGATCAGGGTCTCGCTAGTTCATTCGAAGTCACACCAGAAATGCTCAAGAACGCAAACTTTGAGCGCGTGGAGCACATTACCTTGACCATGAATGTAGAGCACCAGCGTCGCGGAGACCTCAGTGTTGAGCTGCGATCGCCAGCTGGCATGGTCTCGCATCTCTCAACTGCTCGCCGCTCGGACGAGGCGCCCTATGGTTACATTGACTGGACCTTTATGTCAGTCGCCCATTGGGGCGAAAGCGCCATTGGCAACTGGACCGTTGTTCTCAAAGACGTAAAGGCAGGCAACGGCAAGACTGGCGTTTTCACTGACTGGAAACTGCGTCTCTGGGGCGAATGCATTGACGCATCCAAAGCCAAGCCTCATCCAATGCCCGACGAGCACGAGGACGATGACCACGACAAGATTGACGATCATCCCGCGCACGTCACCAGTGTCGCTGTCCCCTCTAGTGCTGAGCCAACCATCACCTCCCTCCCTGCTGACCACCCCGACCGCCCCGTCAATCAGAAACCCACTCCAACGCCGGCTGACAGTAGTTCCCAGACTTCTGTTGCCACTGCGCCCACCGCAACCGCAACGGAATCTACCGTCGAAGGTGGCGAAAACTTCCTCCCCAGCCCCTTCCCAACCTTTGGCGTCTCCAAACACACCCAAATCTGGATCTATGGTGCCCTCGGCCTCATCCTCGTCTTCATCGCAGGTCTCTGCACCTACCTCTTCATTGCCCGCCGCAAGCGCATCAAGGACTCGCGCGACGCGTACGAATTCGAGGTTTTGGACGGCGACGAGGACAGGGACGATGCGGGCTTGCTTTCTGGTGCTGGAGCCGGTGCGAGGAAGAAGCGTGCGAAGAGGGGTGGTGAACTTTACGATGCTTTTGCGGGGGAGTCCGATGAGGATCTCCTGAGTGGTGATGATGATGATGGCAACGAGGGCCCGTATAGGGATCAGGAACGTTTCAACGAGAAGTATGCGCGCGATGAGGAAAGCGAGGAGGAAGAGGGAAGCGGAAGTGGGGGCAGCTCCGTAGGGAGGAAGTAAGATGACCCATTCCTCTCTCTCCCTATCTCTCTCGGTCTTGTTGTCTTGAAAATCCAAGCTCGCATCTACGTGTCCTACGTACGACAGGCGTTTTTTTGTTTGTTCTGCCTTTCTCGTCTTCTACCCGTTGGAACTCGGGCAGACTTCCATTTGGGCGGCGTTTGCCAAAACATTTTCTCGTGCTTGGACTTTTTATAATCGGAATTAGAATATGAAAAGGAATGGTTGGCTTTCTCACTTCAACATGAAGCAAATGTGGTTTTTGTGAATGACAATATCTTTGACATGGTAGAAACGTGAGAGAGTATGTAGTGGGGGGGTATCATTATTTTGTATACTGATAGAAACATCTTTTTGTTTTTTTGCTTCGTCGCTGATAGATAAAAAAAATGGTTATGCCACTTTTCTTCCCACGTTACCCACGCCTTTTCCTACGACGCTGACTACGATTTCTTCCCTTTCACCACCTGCTTCCCTAAAGCCCCATGCACTACCCCCGAACATCTTCGCGTCTCTTGCTAGTTGGATGATTTCCTCGCTGGCAAGTACCTCCTTGCCCAGCGCCACTCTCCCGACGTCCTCGCTACCCATAGCCATGAGCATAAGGACCGTGGGCGCGGCTACGTTTTCCACACAGCCTCCCTGTGCAATCTTCTCGAGCAGCTGGTACGCGCACTGCTTGCCTATTTCATCTGCAGGAACACCACCATCGGGCGGGGAGCACACGTCGGCCGAGTATATGCAACCCGTACTGCTTTCTGCGACGAGACTGATACCGAAGCCCACAGCGCCTTTTACTTTGCCTGAGGCGTGACCTTTTGCGTTGGTCGGGATTAAAGGAGCGGGACTTGCGTCTGAGAAGATGTACGTGTCTGGAACGAACTTATTGAGGATGCCTCTTGCGGTGAAGGTCATGCGTTCGTTGTTTGTCTTGGGGACTTCGACGCAGTATGCTACGCCGCGGATTTTCTTGACGCGGCCGGGGTTCAAGAGGTGCAGGGTCTTGGGGAGGCGGACTTGGTGGTTGAATACGAGTTGGACTTCGCCGCCTGCGCCTTTGCCGCCTGCGGGGGCGCATGAGCGCTTGAGGATGCGCAGTTCGATGTTGCGCTCAATGGCGAAATTTTTGTAGAGGGGGAGTATGGCGGTGCGGACGGTGTCTGCGGAAACGTCGCCGGCGATTGTGGAGGAGGTGACGCAGCCTTCGCCGTGGAAAATGACGTTCATATTGCCCTTGCTGAATGGCGAGAGGATGCAAAGAGGAATTATCCACCAGCTTACTCCTCGCTTTCTGCATTCTGCTGGTATTTCGTGGCGGATCACGCCTCCGCTTGCGCCAAGGCCTTCGGCGGAGCCTGTGATGAGTCCTGGGCGGTAGACGAGCGTTGTGCCCGTCATGCTAAATTGTATTTGCGAGCCATTTGTTGCTGAATCGAGCAGCCGAATGAAATTTGTTTCATGGCGAGTTAAACCAGGGTTGGTCGACGAAGAGCGGATTTGCGATATGCGAACGGGTCGGCCGGTGAGGGTTGCAAGCAGGAGGCGGGAAATCAGGTGGCGATGGCCAGTGAAATTGATCGGTTGCTGAAGGGAATCGTCTAGGGCCATGGCAGGCGGTCGTGTTGTGGGGTAGAGGTATGCGGAGTGTGGAATTGAAGATGCAATGCGCTGCTATGCGACTGGAACTTTTTTTGGCGGAGCTTGACGATAAGATAAGACTAGCGCAGACGCGGTCTATGCGCGTCTCGCGTTGGACGAATCGTCCGCATGTCTCCGCATGAGCGCATAATCGGTTCTGAATCGATTCACTCAGTGTCAGATCTTACTTGTATCGTCTGATTCTAGGATACTTTGGTTGCAGTATCCCATGCGACAATGGCGGGTCTGAGTAGGAAGAATGTTCGGCCACTGCTCCGCTCTGTAAATGGGAAGCGCCATGCGACCGACGATGATCACGAAGAGCCAGCAGGAAAGAGACGAGCGGACAACATGACAATTCCTGCAAAGCAACATGAAGAAATCGACATCAATGCCGATCCGCTGTCCTCCGACGATGAATTACGTGCTCCCCCACCACGACCAGCCAAGTCCTCGAAACCCACTATGCCAACACCTCGCAATTTGGATACAGAATTGAAGAGACCACAAAAGAAGCCTGCGAAGAAGGGTGCATCAATACGAGCGCCAACTAGGGGTACATACAAAAACAGTCAAGAACTCAAAGCAGGAGATGGACAAACTGAAGATAAAGAGAATACTCTTGCATCTTCCCAAGCATCAACTAGCGATGGGCCAATCCAGTGGGGTATGGAACATGTCTCTCAGAAAAGTAACAAGAATGCGAAAGGATATGGTTCAAAAACAAAAAATATACACGCACCAGCACCAAAGAAGTTTGGGAAGGGTCCGCCCAAGCCTGCTGTGCGAACATATGGATCAACGAATCAATCAAAGGGCAAGCAACCGAGCCAGGATTCTGATAGCGACTCGAGCGTCTCTATGTTGGATGACGATGAGCTGCAAGACCTTGCGGAAGAACTGGGCGAACCTAATCTGTCCGACGACGACGATTTACGGAGAGTAAATAGTAAAGCAACATCTAAGAAGGCCAAAGACAAGGACGCCGGAGCTGTCCCTTACGATGACGATAAGTTATCCGAAGTACTCGACTCAATATCAGAACAACCCATGTCAGAAAAGTCCAAGAAAGCCGCAAAATCAGCCCAGCTACTAAAACAACTCAACTCCTGGAAACAAAACAACGACCCCCCCTCCTCACAACCCGACTCAAGCGCCGCCCAAGAGCACCTCAACGAAGTAAGCAACTACATCGAGCACCTCCCGGAGATAGAACAAGAAGGCACCCGCTGCCCCCTCTGCAGCCACCCCGTCTCCCCCTCCGACTACTGGCTCTTCTGGACCTCGAAGCCCAAAACCGTAAAACACAAATCTGCATTCTGCCACCTCCACAAAAAGCTTTCCGCCCAGCAATCCTACATCTCCGCCGGTTACCCCCCTATAAACTGGAGCCTCCTCCCCCGCCGTCTCAAATCCCACAAATCCACTCTCCGCCAAATCTTACTAAACGAGCGCCCCAGCCCCCACAGATCACGCTACGAACCCGTGGCTCTAACGGGAAAAGCAGCGTCTATCCCCTCCAAACGCACAGATCTATCGCCATCCCAGCAGGCTGAACTCGAAGCTTACGCCCTAGACGACCGCGCAGCGTACCCGGGCTACTACGGTCCTCACGGCCGCCGCCTCATCACCGAAAACATACTCGATTTACTAAAGGACGACATCAAGGGATGCGGTGATGCGGTCGTACAAGCCTCCGGTGTTGCAGCGTTTGTGCAGCAGGTTATGGTGCCTGAGGCGGCGGTCTTGCTCATCATGGAGGATTGTGACGTTGGATGGGAAGAGGCGGAGGGGGTCAGGGAGGAGACGTATGAAATGGGTGTCCTGGTTCATGAGGAGATTGAGGATGAGGTTGTTGCCGAGGAGAGTGAAGAGGAGGATGAGTATTAGATGGGCAAAGAAATGATGGCGGGTTAATATTTTTTTTCTTTCTTTTTGGACTGCTGGAGGTTGATGTGTTGGGCGTGCGGTTTGTCTTTTTGATGGGACTTTATGTATTGGTGAAGTGGGGGTTTTTGTGAGACTTGTTCGTGGATATGGCTTGTGTTTGATACCCGGATATCTATACCTTTTTTTTACATCCGCATTTCTGGATTCCGTTTTTCTTTGCTTATAAAGTCCGTTTTTGAGTACCGTCACATAGTGTAAAGATAAGAGAGCGGAATGGATACGGCGACGGGTATATTTTATTGCCAATCCTACTAGATGATCCCTGGTCTGGGATTTCCTACTCATAATGCTTTTGAATTACCTCCTTCATTCATTCAAAATCGTGCGTTGACGCCATTACTCCATTGCATGGTATTACAAACATACATCTCCTATCCGTCCAGCACGCCGCTTTCAATCAAACTACGGCATAGCTCGGGCTCCAAAAACTTTTTGACAGTAACATCTTCCGCGAGACCCTTTCTTCGTCGGGTCTTGAGCACAAAGTCGCGTGCTAGTTGTTGTGCAGTTGCGGGTTCGAGAGGTCGGGTTGAGATGCTTGTGTCTAGTGGGTCGCCAGGGACAATGGACCAGCGATCAAAGACAAGAGAGAGAGAGACTTGGCCTTGTGTGTGGATCTGACGAAGTTTAGTAGATGTTTGCCTTAGAGTGGATTGTATACGTACCCTCAAATCGGTCTCGAAACCGAAAGAGTCGATGACCGGGATTAGACCGCGCACATTATAAAGTGGAGTACCTGCAATGGGTCCATCTTGTAGAACGTGCCCTCTTCTCCGTGCGAGAACTGTGTAAAGACTACTCTTTGTATCGGCTGGACCAATCATACTGCACGAGTATACCGGTTCCATCAGCCTGGGACTCGCCATGAGGAAAGATGAGTAGCATGCTCTTCGACTCGTGGGAATGATCTGACCACCACCGCGGAAAATGGCTTCCGACGCTAATTCAACGTCGGTAAGACGGAACTTGGTGTTGCGGATGGGTTCTTCGCAGAGTGGGCCTTCACGCGTGGCCCAGCTGAAACCCTGTCGAAGGGTGTCTCGCACGCTTCGCAGAATCTTGCCGTCGACCTCTGTAGGGAGTGTGTCGTTTTGTAGAATATTGGGGCCCATGTCATCTGGTCCGAAAGCCCAGATATTGCGGGCTGCGAGCAAATCGTACCCGTAGTTTTGCTCAAAAAACTTGCTAACGACACGGACAGGATCCTTGATGTTGACTTTACCCGCCTCAATATCTTCAGCGATTCCTGGATCTAGCGGCTCAGCAATCATGGTGAGCTTGTTCTTCTTGTTCGGGGTGGAAGCGTAGCACTTCATCGAAGACATCTCGACGACGGTCTCGCAGAACCGGGTAACTGGATCGGAGACCTTGATCTCCATGTCAGCATACAGTCGTCGGAGATCGTGCAATACACAGTCCATATAAAGCTCGCCAGTACCGAGAACCACGTGCTCTCCTGATTCCTCGACCTTTGTGGTGATGAGCGGATATGACTTATTGATCTTGCGGAGACCGTCAAGCATCTTTGGCAGCTCAGAGGGGTTGATCGGTTCGACGGCGACCTTGAAAACGGATTCAAAGAAGTGCTTGATAGGTTTGAAGATGTAAGCGTCCTCTTCTTCCGGTAGCTTGGTCGCTACGATTGTTGCCGTCTTGACTATTGAGTTGTCGACACCGCCAAGTAACACCCAGTTGCCTGCTGGCACACCGCTGACTGGGATGTTGTACCTCGATTGAGCTATCCATGTATCTGTCACTGTTGCAACAACCATGTCTTCCTCATCTTCAATTGTGTAGCCCTCGCCAAGTACACGCACTGACTGCGGAGAAGTTGCAGTACCACTCAGCACTCGACCCAGTGCAGTGAACGATTTTGCGTCGGTCGCGTTGAAGAGCTTTGTGACGTGTATGACAAGAGGGCCGTTCTGGTCGCACTTTTGCATCGCTTCGGCCGTTTTTGTGTCCAAAGGTCCGGTGTAGTGTTTTTGCAGAAGTCGTTGCGCACCTTCCTCTGGCGATGGAACGTGCTGCGTGATCATGTCTACAAAACCCAGGGAAGGACCAAAGTACTGCTGGCATACAAGTCGCATTAGCTCCTTCGCGTCCGCTTTGTATTCGGATGGCTTGAGCCGTATGCCCAGAGTTTCTAGTGTTTCCTTGAGATCATCCGGACTTTGACTGAGCGTATGCGAGTAAATCTTGTAGACGGGCTCTAGGATCCAGTGAACAAAAGACCGTTGTGATCCCTCCTCTTGCCGCTTGCGACTGAACTTGCGGCTTCCTGGATTGTAGAAAATATCGCCCCAAAGTCGCATGGCAAACTTCTCAATGTCCAATCCCTTCATGGGAACGCCGAATCCTGGAAGCTTCGAGGGACCAGGATAGAAGTCGGAGTACATTTTGGCAAACGATTGAATGGTGAAGCACCATCTCATGCTGGAGCAGGCGAAAGCGACGTTGCCTTTTTCAGGGCTTACACGCCTGCTCTCACCACGACCAGGGATAGTGTTCTCGATGACAGTGTTGACCTCCTCGATGACGTGCTTAATCTTGAAGTATGCGTCGCTCGGCGGTAGCTTCAGCTCCAGAATCAGGCGATCCATCTTGTTGACCACCAGAGTGAGAGGCAAGTCCTCGAGGACCGCATGTTTGATGACCTGCTCCGTATTGACCTGCACACCCTCAACAACGTCCACCACCAACACCACTCCGTCTACCAGGCGCAATGAGGCGGCGACTTCGTCGGCAAAGTTTACATGACCGGGGGTGTCGAGTATGTTGAAAAGGTGCGACTTTGACTTTGTATTCTGGAGCACCAGGCTCATTGGCGCCGCCTTGATTGAGAGGCCACGCTCGCGTTCGAGCACGTGTACGTCCGTGTAGCGCAACTGCTCTTCGCGCTTCTTTCCCCTCTTGTAGTCGAGGCGGTCCTGGATGTCGTGCGTCTCCATGACCAGCATGTCCATAAACGCAGTCTTTCCATGGTGTAAGTGTCCAGCAATGGCAATGTTCCGAATCTGATCTGGGAAGTTCATCAGATCAGTCAGCAGCTCTCTGGAATGATAGACTGGTGGCAAGTCGGCCTCTTCAATCGAGAACTTCTTCTGCACGACTGGCGCGACAATGGGCTGGGCCAGCGACTGCGTGTCTTCCTCTTGCACCAGCACCTCGACATCGGGGCCGTATACGTCCGAGGCGGAAGGGTAGTATTGCTTGTCCTCGTGCAGGACCACGGCGTTGGACGGTCCATCGTCGACCTCCATCAACTGCTGGTTATTAGGCTCCGCCTCGTCTTCATCGTCGACGACATAGGCGTCGGCTGCATCGCCAACGCTCTGGACATCTTCGTCGGACTCAGCCTCGCCAATAAAGTTTCCGAACTCGTCGTAAAGGTCGTCCATGGTGGCTGCGGGGATAATGCGCGTCGAACAGGTCGAAGCTATCGCAAAAGTCGGGAATGTCGCGAAAAGGTAACTTCCGCGTACGGCGGGTTAGCGTAGGCGGTGAGGGCGGCAGCCAATAGGGGAGAAAGCGCGCTGCAGGGACCAAAACTGCCCGAAGACAAGCAGGTTGCCCTGGTCGCCTCGCCGCTGTCGCAAGAAACTAATCTGGAAAAGGTCCAACTTTGCTACCGGGTATATAAGTGAGTACAGAGACAATCCAGTCGTCTGATCCTCTTTCAGCCCTCGTCCATCTTTCTCTCCACTTTCCAGTTTCTGCAAGATACCCCAAAATGTCGTCTCTCCCCCCAGTCTACATTGTCTCGGCTGCCCGCACGCCCACGGGCATGTTCTTGGGGTATGTTGTGCCACCATGTGCAAAGGAGGGGCCATAGCCAGCTCACACAAAGAATAGCTCCCTCTCAAGCCTGAGTGCCGTCCAGCTTGGCTCTCACGCCATCAAGGGTATGTTCTCCATGTTAGACATCTCAGTGTTTACCCTGACATTTCCGCGCAGCTGCCGTTGAACGTGCCGGCATTAAACCCACCGACGTTGAGGAAGTCTTTGTTGGCAATGTCCTCTCCGCAAAGTAAGCATGCTAGCAATCCAATCCATGTATTCTCCATCAGATCAATTGCTGACTTGTGGCTCCCAGCCTCGGCCAGAATCCTGCCCGCCAGTGTGCCATTGGTGCTGGTCTCCCCGAGTCGACCATAGCCACCACCGTCAACAAGGTGTGCGCCTCGTCCATCAAGGCCATCATTATTGGTGCCCAGACCATTCTGACTGGCAATGCCGAAATCGTCGTTGCTGCCGGAGCCGAGAGCATGTCCAACACACCCCACTACCTCCCCAACATGCGCAATGGCGCTAAGTTTGGAGACCAGTCACTGATCGACGGTCTTATCAAGGATGGTCTGACCGATGCCTACAAGAAGGAGCACATGGGACTTCAGGGTGAGGAGTGTGCCAGTGACCACGGCTTCAATCGTGAGGACCAGGACGCATACTGCATCCGTTCATACCAAAAGGCCATTGCCGCCCAGCAGGCTGGCTATTTCAAGGAGGAGATTGCTCCAGTTGAGGTCCCCCAGGGACGTGGCAAGCCCCCAGTCGTTGTTGATGCCGATGACGAACCCAAGAACGTAAGTAATCATGGCACTCCTATGGTGTTTAGTAATCCGTAAAACACCACTTGCTTACCCTTGCCTAGTTCAACGAGTCCAAGACCCGCACACTGAGGCCTGTATTCAAGCCCAAGGACGGCACAGTCACTGCTGCCAACGCCTCACCGCTCTCTGACGGTGCCGCGGCCCTCGTCCTTGCTTCCGAGGAGGCTGTCAAGAAGCACGGCCTCAAGCCCATTGCTAAGATCCTTGGCTGGGGTGATGCTGAGCAGAACCCCTCCAAGTTCACCACGGCCCCCGCTCTTGCCATGCCAAAGGCGCTGAAGCACGCCGGCGTGGAGCTGTCTGCCGTTGATGCTTTCGAGATCAACGAGGCCTTCAGTGTTGTTGCCCTCGCCAACATGAAGATCCTCGGTATTCAAGAGGACAAGGTCAACCTGCACGGTGGTGCTGTTGCGATCGGCCACGCGCTAGGTGCTTCAGGTGCCAGGATCACAACCACACTGCTTGGTGTGCTAAGGCAGAAGAAGGGCAAGGTTGGATGCGCTGGCATCTGCAACGGAGGTGGAGGTGCCTCTGCTATTGTCGTCGAATCGCTGGAGTAGACGTGTGATCTTAGTAGAAGACGAGTCATGTAAGAAATAGAAAAAAAGTTAATTACACACACACATACCCCGCCTAGAGCGCGAGTTACAGAAAAAAAGAAAACCCGCAAGATAGCCGACTACTTACTCTACACGTCGCGTGCCTACGTAGCCCTTGGTGATGAGATGATTGGTTTCAGGGGCGGCGGAACATGTTTGTTCGCTTCGAAAGCGCTAGCGCGAGCGCCCGCCACTGGATCGCGGCTCCTCTTGTGTATTCTATATTCAATCACTCCGCGTTTCAGGTCAACACCAGCGAATCATTGCCAGCCAACTTCGGAGATGCCTCAGGCAATCGATAACAATGCTCTCTATCCGCAGGGGTACCGCATCCACCTGTTTCAAGCGCCACCACTCGTTTGCCAGCAGCCCATCCGTCCATTTCGCATGAAACAGCGCACGTTTGGTTAAACATCCGACCAGCCTGCCTCAGCGCTACCAATCTTCCACCCCGGGCACCTGACTGGTTCCTGCAGCTCCCCTTACTGCGCCTAACCGGGGGACATGCTCGATCCACCTGCAAATCTCCCACCGTTGAAACCAAGCTCATGTGGCCTAACGGGAGATGTACGCTCCCCCGGGCCCATCGAGTCTGTCCGCGAGGCTGCTTATGGCCAAATGCGTGGCTTTTGTGATTAGGGTATCGGTATTTGGCGCCCGTATATAGGAGGGCAGGTCGCATCTCTCCGATCGTCTGGTTGCCGTCCCGTACTCCCGTACATTCAGTTCTTGCGTCTGTTTCTCTTCACGCGTCTAGTACGCAGTCATTCTTTACTTGATTCATTTTCTCCTGCCATCTTGACGATGCGTTTCTCCACACTCACTTCGGCTGCGGCCTTTTTCCAATTGAGCATAGCTGGCTATGTTCTCGAGGATGACTACATGACCGACTTTTATGGGTCGTTTGATTTCTTCACTAAACCTGACCCAACAAAGGGTTTCGTCAAGTATGTTGATGAGAACACGGCAAGGCAGACCAATCTCATCAACGCGTCTGTCACTACTGGAGCATCATGGGGCGTAGATCACCAGAACGAGTGCCCCGAGGGAAGGCCTAGTATTCGCATAGAAAGCAAGAAGAAGTACAACAGTGGCTTGATTGTTGTTGATGTCGCTCACATGCCCTTTGGCTGTGGCACATGGCCAGCGTGAGTATACCCAAAATCTATTCTTTTGGGGACAAGGTGCTCAACATTGACAGATTCTGGACAACCGGGCCCAATTGGCCCAAGAACGGCGAGATTGACATCATTGAAGGTGTCAACGACCAAGTGAGCAACTCCATGACTCTTCACACAGGTCCTGGCTGCACAATTGGTTCCGATACCACCCAGTTTGCCGGCAATGTAACCACAAAGAACTGCGATGTCAAGGCAAAAGGTCAAATGGACAACGCAGGATGCTCCATCGCAGACCGATCAACCAAGAGTTACGGTGCAGGCTTGAATGCGAACGGTGGAGGAGTCTACGCAACTCAGTGGACTTCTGATGCCATCAGTATCTTCTTCTTCCCTCGTGGCTCTGTTCCGGAGGATGTTCTTGGTGACAACCCAGATCCTAGCGGATGGGGAAAGCCGTCCGCCAAGTTTGAAGGTGGTTGTGATATTGATAACACGTTCAAGCAGCAGCAAATCGTCTTCGATACCACCTTCTGTGGTGTATGGGCTGGCAGCAGCAGTGTCTGGGGAGCCAGTTCCTGTTCAAAGAAGGCTGCTACATGCGAGGAGTGGGTACAAAACAACCCCGAGGCTTTCGCAGAAGCGTACTGGACAGTCAATGCCTTGAAGGTCTACCAAGACAATGGCGAGGCTCCTGCTCCAGTGCCTTCATCAGCCCCTCAGCAGAGCAGTGCTGCTTATTTGCCAGAGCCTGTCCCGACCGAGACAGTGGCTATGTCTTCTGCACTTGCTGGGCCAACTGGCTCTCCTGCCATACCGACTTCGGCCATCAAGCCATCTGTATCCAGTATTGCTGTGCCAATCCCCACCAGCGAGACTGTCTCCGCCCCAGCCTCTGCCCCAATCGCAACCCCTCCCACCTATGGAGCTCCCAGCGCCCCCAGCGCCCCCAGCGTTCCCGATACGCCAAATCCTCCAGTCGAGAGCCCTACCGCTTCCGAAATCGCAGACGGAGAAAAGCCTGTTGCGCCACCAACCCAGATTGCAGCTCCAGCTCCAGGCCCAGCGCCGACGGGCGCAGGTGGCATGCCTGGTTTCCAATGGCCTGTAGGTGCCGGTGGTTCCAACGACAACGACACTGCACCAACATCGGCACCTGCCGCCTCACCTCCTCAAAACACTGGCGCACCAACTCAAAACTCCAGCAAGGCCGCCACTGTTCCCAGCTCCACACAGGGCATCCCTCAACCATCCGGTCCTGCAGCCGCTCCTGAAGCGCCAGTACCCGCACCAGCCCCGACTAGTCCCGCCATTGCACCCGTAGCCGCCCCAGTCGTTCCCGTCGTCACAGACACTGTTCAGGCCGTCTACACCGTCTATGAAACCGTTTACGCTACTGTAACTGCTAGCCCCACTGAAACACCTGCCCCCGCTGCTGCCCCTCCTGCTGCACGAAACGCGCGCATGGCCAGGTTCCTCAGGGAGCACAGACAGAGAATCACCAGGCACCATGCAAAGTTCTAGAGTCATGCATCTTCGAGGAAAATACGGGAATTGGCCGTGTAAGATGCGATTGAAGGGGAAGGTCAACACTGGTTGTGGACTTTTGTTTTATGATTGGGGTTATGGAGTACATGTGTATACCCCGATGATATTTTCTTTGTAGATACTTTTTCTTTCTTCTTCAAGAGTAGCAGCAATGTATCCTTTTCGTGATCTGCTACATACATTCTCCGATCCACCGTGTTCACCTTAATTGCATCCCCTCGTTTTCCCGCCTTGCTTCTTCCACTGTTACAAAACAGCAATACCCGTGCCCACCTTACCCCACTCCTAGACCAAAGGTTAAGATAACTGCATACCATTATGAAGGGTTAGACACATAGCAGTAACACGATAAAACCTCACATATTGTAAGTCAACCTCATGATACATACCCTCGAAAGTCACCCAACAAAACAAGCACCTCCACCCCCCTACCTTACCTCATTCTACTACCTTCAATTACTACCTAAACCTTTCACTACGCCTACATAAAAAAATCACCTGCTACATTCACGATAACTCTCCATTCGTCTACCGATCGCTGCTTCGAGTGCTTTGGTGCCGGAAGTCACATGAACGTTCTGAGTCCCATGATAAGGAGGCGATGTCGTTTTTATGTGAAGTGCGGGATGGTTGTTAGGGTAGTACGGAAGGGGGCGCATGTTACGATCTCGCGAGAAGGAAGAGGTATGAAGGGAAGTGGGGGATCAAGCAGAATTACCATCATGTTACACCCATGTGGTTTTCGACATATAGAGCCTGTACAATCTCGATTATGTGATTTCTCATCCGTTGTGAGGCTCATTCTAGCTAAATTCACTATTCTATCAAAAAGATGTTTTTGACAGAGTATTTTTCGAGTGAGAACGGTTGGAAGTGCAAAAAAAAAGTGCAAAATGTGGACGCTGTGGGAATTGAACCCACGACCTTTCACAAGTACGCACGGAATATGCGAAGCGAAAATCATACCCCTAGACCAAGCGCCCGGTATTAGGTAATCGTTAAAAGGTTGTGAAACTAGTTAATTTATCATCTTGTTTTATCTAATCAAGTCGTGCAAATAGAGGATATATCGAGGTTTGATGGTATCAGATCCTGACAAGTAATCATGGAGTGGTGATAGAGTGCCAAGATGAAGTGGGGTAAGAGAGTTCCCAGCGTGGCGGCCGATAGCGCATGGGGATTTCAAACTGCAGAACTCAAATATGGATATCATCTCGTGATAACGTTTTTACGGAAAAGAATGAAAAAACGATATATGAAGTCTACCATATACTAGAAATCCTCTTCAGTACAAACAAATAACTTCCTGCGTTTCCCCCTCCCTTAACATTTCCATTTCTTGATTGTAAAATTTCGCTACATTCGTAATACCCAAACGACGAAACGCCCTATACTCTACTTGTCCCTTCCCCGGCTCACTCGACTCAAACACGACAGTACCTTCATACTTGAGCATCAAGCAGTACAATACCTGGACTGCGCTTCGCATTGTGCGAGTGCTATACGCACCTGGCATGCAATATAGCTGGGCACCCGGATCAAAAATGTCGGCATCAGAAGTTGGGGCATCGAAATGAATGTTGGCGTAGTCGAACCGGGGCTTTGATGCTGAACTGGATTTTAGGTGCCATATATAGGGTATGGGGCTGCCGTTGGGATGCTGTACGAGATTGATGGCGTGAAGGTGGTCGGCAGCGAGGAGTATATGAGCGGATATTAGCATGCCGAAGGGGTTGTTTGGGTCGGCAAGAGAAAGGTTGTGGGATACGACTTTGAAGAAGAGGGATTTGGTGCATCGTTCGTCCGGCGAGGCGTAGTCTGTGATGTCGTTGTAGGTTATTCCGTGTGGAGTGGTGATGGAGGCCCAGGACCATGAGGGTCCACTTTCTGGGTGACGTTGCCCTGGGTTGTCATATGTGTTGTCGCCGCGGTAGAATTCGTTTACGCTCCATAGTAGTTGGCTTTCGATGTGGTTACTCCATAGTCCGGCGACATATGTCTGGCTGTAGTCTGGGCTGAACAGTTCGTCCTGGAAAAGTTTTGCTACGCCGCCCAATGCAGTGAGTTTGTCGTTGTGCTTTGTGAGTTGTGTTGTTGAATAGCTTTCCACTATTTTCTTCCACAGTTCGTAGATGTATATGTCTTTGATATGTGTGTCGCGATCTAGAAAGTCGCTTATTCTTGCTTCGCGGGATGAGCGCCCCGCAGAGACTGTGAGGTGCTTCAGGCGACTTCTGTCGGTAAAACCGGTGGTACTGGATGGTTTGATTGCTAACTCACTCCAGGAGTAACTTTCACTGCTGTTGAACTCGTGGCATTCCCAGGCAAGCTGGTTGTATCCAAAGTGGAGTACACGTGGTGCTAACAATCGCTCCTGGAAGACCCAGGCTCGTTGATTAACTGGAGCGTTCTCGACGAGGTCGTTCCAAGATGATGTGTCGATCAAAGAGCATTTTGCGTAGGGATTTGTCTTTTCAACGCCATTTTCCAGTGTAGTATAGGGGTATTCCGGATAATACACATCAATGTTATTTTCCCGGAGGAGTTCTGGGCAGGGTTCGAAAAACAAACCTCCTTTTGTATCATATGCAGCAGTAGCAGAGATGTTCAGAAAAGCCTTCCGGTACACATTTCCCATATGACGAGTTTGTTCAAACCAGTCTTGTAGCTGGTTCTCCTCATTTTCGCCATTCCCTTTGATAGGTTGTCGGATACAAAGCGAGTCGATCCATATGAAGCCGACCTTGTCTAGTCCAGCGGCGAATACGACGGCATCTCGGAATGTCTTGGGTAGCTCCTTCACTATGATACCCTCGGTTTTGAAGCGCTTTTCGTTTTCAAAAGTCATGCTCAGCGGTGGTAGCGAACCAAGTTTTGGGTTGCCCCAACAATGGCTCAGTGTGACGTAACGATCATTTTGATGCTTAGATGGAAGACAACCAGACATACTGCATATCTCTTGCTCAATAATAAAGTCCCTAGACTCAATCAGGCGTATTCTTGTCTGGTGTGGATCAGGGCTGGCGCGTAGCTCCTGCAAATCCAGTAGCCGGCGAGGGTACCATTTTGCACCAGGCTCTTCCCAAAAACTTGCACATTTACAAATTTGCATCCAATTCTGCGCTGTTTTTGTGAGACCACTCAGATTTTGACTATTGATCGTAGTGCGATCAGTGTGATCTGCCAGTGTCAGATAGTTTTGTGTATGTTTTCGAGTACTCATATACCTGTTTCTGCCAAAAAGAAGTTACATTCGCGATCATTTCCGAAGTGGAAATCCAGCCTGAAAATTCTCCTACCGATCTTCTCGCTATAGAATGTTTCCTTATTTAGTACCATTAGGATGTATATAAGCTTGTCTTGAGAGGAATCTGTAATTGGACCCAGTGCCTTGGCCAATTTGGTACATATTAGACAATGCGCATCCCATTGTTGAAGTGTCTTTGTAGACCTATGATGACTGAATAGATATCCGAAGCGGGAAGTTCTGTCTGCTCTTTTGTGCTGGCTAAGTGCACCAGCACATAGTTCACAAAGCATATTTGAGTGTTTCAATTCGATTGCGACTTCAGAGCAGGACGAATGGCGAGCAACTATATATCCCTTCTTTGTCGTACAGTTAGTGATTGCGTTGTGATATCCTCCACAAAATCTTATGTGGCAGGATCGGCGAACCTGTGCGCTGCACACTCTAAGTACTGTCGTGGCGCTTAAAGTCTTGAGTTTGACGAGCCGCGCGGCTCTATTTTTACCACCTCTCTCCAAAAATGGCATCCAATCTGGGGAGTTTATTCGATAATTCTCATATTCGCATATGCTGAATTCAACTTCTGATTAGTATTCTCTCAAAACTCAGCCCTGTAGTACGAACGTTCATCTGAACCATCATGCTACGTGGCCCGTGCATATGCGTAGTGCCCCTCGTCCAAGTACCCTCCTTCAGCAGATCAATGAAATAAAGCATGACTAGTAGTCCATCAAAATACCCGCCATCCTCCTCTGGTACTTCTCAACTACCTCTTGACACCTAACCACCACACCTGCCGCAAGTACTCTCACCTTCTCATCCTCCTCACTCCCAGCGCCTAAGCTATCGAAAACCATCTTGACCCAAGCCTGTGTCTCCATAAGCTCTTTGCCTTGCTCAGTAGCAAGTCGCTCTTTGTTCTCATTTGTTTCCAACAACATCAGGAAACCGAACAGAACGGCATTGAGTATGTTCTTGTCTTTACTGGCCAAACCTCGGACCGAGAGCAAGAGATCCCAGTACTCGCGTGTCATCTGAGGTAGTGCAAGGGTATTCGGGCCTGATGCATTAAGGAGTATAGAAAGGGTTTGGAGGAATGGTGGAAGGAGGTGGGTGGAAGTGTAGATAGAGTCGTTATTGGCACGAACCTGAAGCCACCAGCGTCCAGTAAGAGGGAAGAAGAAGTTATCCGCGACAATTTGGGCCAGAGCATTTGGAATCGGTTTATGTCGCTTCTTCTCTACTTCCATGCGCGAAGAAAAGGTCCGCACTTTGAGAATGTTCGGCCCGCTGAGTTGGTCGGCTGCTTGTGATGCAATTGGGGAAAGCATTTCACGTGCCATATGACTTGATATCTTCGCCACTGATGGTCCATTTTTGTCCTCTGCGTAGATACCGTGCAGATGTGGCGGAAGCTGCTTGCTAGGAAAGTCTGGTTTTGCGGGTATCATGTCATCGGTCGAAGTGTCTTTCATTCCTGCCAGCTCTCGTGCTCCAATACCGAGGGTTGTGAGCATAGCTATGCGTTGTTGCAGACTGTAGTCGCCAGAGAAGAAAGACCGCGCGAACAACTGCGCCATCTGCGCCGGTTTGGCAAGCAGGACAGCAATCAGGGCTTGCTGTCTTTGTTGCGCAAACTCCTCTAGCTCTGAGTTGTCTTGCAGACTCGTAAGTATTGTCGCAAGTTCCTCTAGGTGATCGGTCACTTCAGTTCCAAAATTTGCTTTACGACGGATCAGGGACGCAGCCGTGGCTAAAGCAAGCTCGTGTCGATCATAGTTTTCTTGGTCGCGAAGGCCGGCGATGAGATCCCGGATGTAGACGGGCGCTGTGGGTTTATTGCGGTTGATGGCTGTAGGGTCATCTGTATCGTCCTCCGGGTCAGAATCTGGTTTGTCGTACATCATCAGATCTGCATCCTCGTCTTCTGAATCCGACATGACTTCAATGACTCGCGGTTCCTGTATTTCGGTTATCGCTGGAGATTTCGTGGTCTTGGGAAGTGGTTTCGGTTTTGGCTGTGTCTTCTTCACTGACGCTGTACTGCTCTGTTGGGTCTTAAGATCTGTAGCATTCCCAACTTTGTCATCAATCTCGGTGAGCCTTTCGTACCAGCTTGCTTCTTCAGCTTCTGCACCCTCCAGTTCAATCTTCAGTTGCAACTCGGGTTTATCTACCATCTTGGATATTGCGATACCAACAGAGATCCCTAAGAAACGGGCTCGCGCAGACGCAGCGCCAATGCGGTTCGACATTCCGTTGACATGATGGGACGACTTTGCCATCATAGTGAGGAACATAGGTTCTGAACGCTTGATATAGCCACTACATAGCGCCAAAGTTTGGGCAAGAGCTATGTTTTGTTAGAGAGTTCCTTGGTAGAACTAAATCGCTACTTGCCTTCTTGTTGCAATACTGGGGTATGTCTGATATAGACTGAATCTCCAAAGAGTTTGATTAAGCTTTCCAAAAGGGTGTGTAACTTGTCTGTGACTGTCAATACTGTTCACGTGTGTGAATACCGGTATTGCTAACCATGATCTTTCGCCAAAGCAGTTAAGATACTTCGCCGAACTGACAGCGAATCATCTAGTACAGGTATTGTTGATCTTGTGAGTGTTGAGATAAGATGTTCTTTGAGAACATCGTTATCTTTAATTAGATCATGAAATAAGCCAGCCGCAGCATCTATAACAGGAGATGATGCGACCAGCGAATCTTTGTTGACGGCCTCTTTTGAAAAGTAATGCTTGGCCACAAACGTGATGATTGCATTCATGTACTTTCGCTGTTCAAATGTTTTCATGTGCGACAATAAACGCACGAGGTGCTCAATGGCACCGTCGATAATCATCGCCAGAATTAGGGAGCTGACAAGTTGATCTGACTAGTCAGCACCATTCGAAAATTCAATCAACCAAATTACCTGTGTAGCCTAATCCCAAAGCCTTCGAGCAGAGTTCTGCGATAGCAGTCAGATGGTCATCGCTTTCGGAACCGCGCTCTAGCAGAACAGCTGTGTTGCGACCTAGCCATTCTGCATAATCCTTCCCATCTGAAAGCCAGTTGGAGATTCGAGACGTGTCATTGTCTTTCTTCAGAACGTCCTCAGCCTCAGCTGCAATCGACAGTAGACGTCCCGATACTACTTGGGCAAGATATTCTTTCCATATCAACTTCTTTTGTATGGCGTTCTTGCCGAATAGCAAAACGTCTTTCAATATGAGAAATGAAGTCTCATTGTCACGTAATATCAGATCCAAAACGTCTAGCGTATCTGAGATGTGTTCGGCCGTATTCCGCTCTTCTCCAGGTTTCTTTTTTTGACGACTATCCGCGATGAGTGACCGTAATCTTGTAATAATATGACCCAGACTCGTTGGATTTCGAAGGATCTTTCCAATTTTCTTTGCTTCTTTTTGTCCTTTGATTGATCTCCAGTAGTTGGGAATGGTATCGTTCACAAGCTGATGTGCGATGCTTGCATTGAGTGGGTCCGGGAGTAAGAGGCTAAATCCCTCTGTAGTGAGGTAATCCAGAACACTGTTTACGGTTGTCCGACTCGGCTGGTTTTTCAACGCTTTCAGTGCTGATTCTGCGGAGTCGATGGTCACTACATCTTCTTGTGCATTTAGGCTCCTAACCTCTTGGATAAGAGGCTCGCTGCGGTTGATTTGGTTGGTAGAGACCGCGGTCAAAAAATCAGCCATAGTATCCGGGTCATCCAAGAAAAAGAGCAAATGAGTGTGTCAAGAGTCGTGACTTTACTAATCCTCTGCAGTGTTGCGTAGCGGGAGATGCGTAGTGTACTGTGCCCAATCGGCGATTCCTTCCCATGCGCAGACCCGCATGCTAGCGTCTTGGCGGACCGTCTACACTCTGATGCCTACACCTACTGTTTGCTCTGCTGGACTAATCTCACATCAACCTTCTGCACATTTACTGAATATGGCTGTTAACGTCAACGATATGGGGGCTGCATCAACCGCCAATCCACGTGCTCGATGGTAAGCTACAGAAAGCCGAAGACACCCAAGCTCAGCGCTGATATTACGCGATAGGAAGTACCTCGATAGGTTCTTGACTCGCAAGGGTCCTTTTACAGATGAGGATAGCTTCATGGCTGGTGAACAAGTCATTGAGTACCTGAGCAATCTCAAAGTTCTGTAAGCATGTTGTGTTTGTGACTACACGAAATGTTAGCTAATCCAATGTAGAGTCATGTGAGTCTATCACCAAGCCAAACGGAAACCGCCCCTTCCATCCAGCATGTTTCCTGACAAGATGCAGCGGAGCTGGTGGTCTAGGGTGCGAAATTCTCAAAAACCTTGCCCTCTCAGGCTTCAAGGACATCCATGTAATCGACATGGACACAATTGACGTCAGCAACCTGAATCGGCAATTCCTCTTCCGGGCTTCAGACGTAGGAAAGTACAAGGCGGAAACCGCCGCCGCATTTGTAGAAAAGCGCGTCAAAGGTGTCAAAATCACTCCGTACTGCGGCAAGATCCAAGACAAGGATGAAGCGTACTACATGCAATTCGGCCTCATCGTCTGCGGCCTAGACTCCATTGAGGCAAGACGTTGGATCAACGCCACGCTCGTGGGCATGGTAGACGAGAATGACCCGGATTCTATGAAGCCATTGATCGATGGCGGTACAGAGGGCTTCAAAGGCCAAGCACGTGTCATTTTCCCCACCATGACTTCGTGCATTGAATGCCAACTAGACATGCATGCGCCCCGCGCCGCAGTACCTCTCTGTACACTCGCCACCATTCCCCGGCAGCCGCAACATTGCATCGAATGGGCACACATTATTGCGTGGGAAGAGGAGCGTAAAGATATCACCCTCGATACCGATGATCCAGAGCACATCACCTGGCTCTTCAACAAAGCCACTGCCCGCGCCAAGGAATTCAACATTGATGGAGTAACATACAGCATGACCCAAGGAGTGGTCAAGAACATAATCCCGGCAATTGCCAGTACAAACGCTATTGTTGCAGCAAGCTGCTGTAACGAGGCGTTCAAAGTAGCGACCAACAGCAATCCTTTCCTAGGCTACCCCGGCATGGACAATTACATGATGTACACAGGAGACGACTCTGTATACACATATACGTTTGAGCATCAGAAGAAGGATGATTGTCCTGTATGTGGTGCCGGAAACATTGCGCGGCCCCTCCAGATCCTTCCTGGTATCACCCTACAAGAGTTCATTGAGGGGTTGGCAGAACGTCCAGAAGCGTACGTTGCACTCTCATCATCATTATATGAGAATTTAGTACTAACGACACAACAGGCAACTTAAGAAACCCTCGATTCGCACAGGTGAAAAGTCGCTGTACATGCAGCTTGCAGGCCTGGAGGAGCAGACGCGGCCCAACCTGGAGAAGAAGATGGTTGATTTGGTCGAGGAGGGCGAGGAGTTGCTGATTACGGATAAGAGTTTCCCGACGCAGTTCAAGTACAAGGTTGTCTGGGCATCGAAATAGGCTGGGTAGGAATAAGTTTCCTGTTTGAACAGGTAGAATTGAAGGATGATGCGTAGTACAGCCATAGACTATATTACATATAAAATCCATGAAGTAGGCACGACTGGCCATCACATATTGCTTCCATACCCATGCTTGATTGCCTCTAGATCATACAAGTATCATCCACACACCCTAACCCTCTCTATTGTACAACCGCCTCCTCCTTCTTTTCCACACCCTTAACCTCCACCGGCTCAGCCTCTTCAATAACTTCCTGACCAAACGGCTCAGCATCTCCATCCAGCACACGCCGGACCTTCAAATGCGCCTCAGCACCAAACATGCCAACAACCCCAATCCGCTTCTCAAGCGGCCCCCAAATCTTAACCGGCGGACTCTCTCCCTTGAACAGTTCTCGCCCCGCATGTATCAATTCATTCGCCGCAAAGCTTCCCTTGGCGTATTTGGGCTCGTACGGAACCCGATCCCACTCCTTACGCTGCAGGCGAAGTAACTGCTGCGTCATAGCATCTGAAATGGTATCACCGAGTTCTACATCTGCGAGTTTGGTGCTCATAGTCTCGTCACCGCCCGACGTCTTTTCTCGACGCCTGGGCCCCGCTTCGCCGCGGTTGTTCCCTGCTGTGCTGCGTTTGCCGCCGGCGCCTGGTCTGCGGGCGTCGCGACCACGTAGATTGGGACCGCGAGTGGCGGCGCCTGGTGCTGAGCGGCTCATACGCAGTGTGGAGGGGGCGCGGACCATTTGGCCTGGTGGAGGGGCCGAGCCGCGGGTTGTCCTTGGGCCTGCTATGTTGCGGGCAGCGCGGGCGCTGGCGTCTTGCTGAGTGTCGGTTGGAGCAGCGTCTTCGGGGATGAAGCCGTATTCGTTGGCTTGAGGAGTGGGCGAGCGGGGGGCTCGTCGTAGCATTTGGCCGCTGGGGAAGGAACCTCGTGCGAGTGCGCCGGGCTGGCGGCGGTATTGCAGCGAGGCGATTTGCTTGAGGGCAGTGGCTGAGCGTACTCTGCGGGAGTTCTGCGCTGCATCTTGTGTCAATACAGCAGCTCTAGGGCGTACAATTGAAAGATTGAAGACGTACGCTGGGCGGGCGACGCATCGCTGGGTTGCTCTTCCAGCCTCCTCGCCGAGCTGTGCAATGCTCTCGATGAGCAAGCCTGTAC
This sequence comes from Bipolaris bicolor, assembly GCA_026262445.1. Taxonomy (NCBI): domain Eukaryota; kingdom Fungi; phylum Ascomycota; class Dothideomycetes; order Pleosporales; family Pleosporaceae; genus Bipolaris; species Bipolaris bicolor. The sequence goes on from JAODYD010000021.1 coordinate 182,451, forward strand.
CGAGGCTACATCTGCTCCCAATGAGCGCCGCAGCGCACCCATTGAAGCGTACATTTGTCGTTGAGCCATGCCGGAATGGATAGCAATCGATTGTGCGGTTACTACGCTCAACTCCAAACTTTCCGATCGCGAAGTCTTGGCAGAGGCAGGGATCCTCGCTCTCAAGTTAACGCTCCGCACCACGTGCCCTGTGCTTCACCTGCATGTGACTTGGCGTTTACACTATACATTCACTACAAAGACACCCATCTCATTTCCACACTCCTCATACAACCCTCTCATTCGTTAATCGTAAACATTACTTTCCAACCCACCACTCTCACCGCCACCCAACCCCAGCCCTCCACATTATCTCTCTAGGATCCTTCTAACCGCCCTCCTCCACCCAAACAAAAGCCACACCGCACCACGCCCTTAATCACATCCCCCCCAACACAACTATCTTGACTATTACTTGGCCAAAACCAAACCATGCTCCGTCGCGCCCCCACCACAATCACGCTTACGCAAAACGACATTGAGCAGTGGGAAGCGGTGCGCCAGCGCAAGTTGTACGAGGCGAAGCAGCAGAAAGCAGAGCAGGAGCAGCAAGCGGCTAGTCGGGAGGAGGCCAAGGCGAGGAGTAAGAAGGATAGGATTATGGGGGCTTGAGAGGGAGGGGGGGAGGTGTTTGCATCTTTTGTTTTGTTTTTTTTCTTGTGGTTTTAGAGGAGGCGGGGGGGAGAAGGGAAGAGAGATGTAGTTGGTAGTAGACTTATCTATCAACTGCACGTTGCGAAAAGAAAGAGCAGAGCGTGAAGAAAAAAAAAAGGATTCCCGTGGTTACCGCAGTCAAACGGAATGACATTGTGTTTGGTATATTCGCAACCAGTCTATCACACCATGCAAACGCGAAAGAAGTCGACGGATACGTTTTCAGCACAGCAATTAAAATTACCACATTACAAAAAAAACCTAGAAAACTAGGTCTTATCTACTGTAGCAAAAGATATCCGGCCCAGAGGGAAAAAAGGGTTGTAGCAAAAGCGGGCAAAAAAACACAGAGAGGAAAGAAGACATATCATAGCAAAGGGAGTGTGACCAAAAGAACAAGAAAAAAAGAAGAACCCTCGGTATATCCCATATTTCCCCTTCCATCCCATCATGATAATCTGTCTCTCGGCCAAAAAGGAAATAAAGCAACGCCATGTAGAAACGCCAAGAGGATGCTTTCAGCAACAACAAGACTGAAAAAAAAGGAATGACATGCGGTCAGCGGATCTCAAGTGGTAAAAAAACCGCCTGCGGCCACCCCCTTCCTTTCCCCCCTTGTCCTTTTCTCCAATGTTGGAAGCAAAAGAGCTCTGTATTTCCCTCCTTTCCCCCCGCATAAAAGATAAAACAAGGACTTCATCAATTCATCGTCATGGTTTGGTTTGGTTTGTGTGTGCCATACACAATACAGGTGCCACTTCTGACGCCTGCTCTTATAGCAATCACATCCCGGGGTATATCAAATCCTTTCAACAGAGAGGCGCTTAAATCAGCCGTCGGTCCGGCTATTTAATCCTTGCTGAACCGCTTCTTAAGCCAGCTCTTGCGCTTTTCACCTGCATTGCTGCTGTTCTTGGACAGCATCTTGGGCCGTGGCTGCTCGGCGGCTGTTGCGCTGCCGCTGTCCAATTTAATGGGCGCTGATGCCGGTTGCATGGCGTGTTTCGGGGGTTGCGGGGGTGAGCCGTTGGAATACATGTTGTTATGCTGGGGCGGAGGCGGTGCTCCCTGGTAGGACTGACCGGGGCGATCGCCAAACTCCTCGAGAATAGGTCCTCTGCCAAAGTTATTGATAAAGGCGTATTGTGATGACAAATCTTGCTGGGGTGGCTGGACGGGTACGCCGCGTTCGATCGAGCTGTTTTCGCTGCTGGGGTCGTTGGAGTAGGGACCGTCGCTATGACTACCGTTGGAGCCGTTGGTATGTACCGTGTCGCGGGACTTTTGGTATCCGTTCATGGGATAGACACCCTGCATGCTCTGCCTGTTGGTCCACCCCGGGTCCGACTGCATCCGGTTCCCGTACCGCATCCGTGGGGGTGGTGGTCCTCCACCAACAGGTCCGCCATAGCCATGACCGTCCGCATAGCTATCGCGACCATACTGTCTCTGGGGAAAGTAGCTGGCATTGGAGTGGCGGTTCTGGTCATTGTAGCCTCCGCCATAGTAGCTACTGCGTCGGCTGCCATGGTCCGTGTTGTCGACGCGCATAGACTGCGACCGACGCCTGTACTCGCCATCAATGGCGGCTTCGAAAGAGCGGATCGTGTCGAGCGGGCGCTCCCATCGAGAACGAGTGGGGTTGGAGAGATCAGGATCGACTGTGGGTCGTTTGTTAGATTGTGATGCTCAAAGCGCAGTAGCAATGAGGACAGCAAACGAACAAAAAGCACAACATACCAATTGGGTTACCGGAGGAATCGGTATGCTGGAATGAGCGTAGAGACTGGAGAGTGGGCTTCTCGAGCGCAGCGGCAACTGGGTACAGCGGTCAGCAAAGGCCATGTCGAGCGCTCAACAAAAGCAGGGCCAGGTAGGGCATAACGGTGCAGGACCGCAGAAAGGGCAGCAGACATACTAGGCTGTAGCTCGTTCATAGCGTTGTTTGGATCCGCCTTTGAATTGGGGTCAAGATGCTCGCTATACTTGCGCTCGTGCTTGGAGGAAGGACTCTTTGGACTCTTCGGCGCGGGCGGGTCGCGACTTTTGTTGCTGTGGAAGCTGAGGCCTCGCTGGCGCGGTTTCTGAGTCGGGGTCTCCATTGTAAAAGCGGAGTCAGGTTCGGTTGGGGGGGAGCGCGCGCTTCAGTTACCCGTTTTTTTTTTACTTTGTCTTTCCTTTTTCGCTTTCCCTGTTTTTGGGACGACGATTACACTTTGCTCCAAGAAGGCTGGCGGCGGACGGGTATAGCGGACCAGGTCTGTGAGTGGGCGGCGGGTGTGGACGCACGCGAAAGTGATCCCAGCGCGACAAGATGTGGGTAGTGTGGGTAGTGGGTTAAATGATAAGGCGAGTAGGACGGGGCTATGGCTATGACAATGGGCGTCGCAAGAGCACACGAGAGATGTAAGAGAGAGGGTGGCGGGCGATATGAGCGGGCGGAGAGCGAGATGAAGTGGGTGGCCGGGACAGTCGATAGTACTTGTGGTTTTGTGGCATAGGTCAGGTCAGGTAAAGTAAGCTGCGAATACGACGCGCGGTACGTAGAGGCCTCGCCATTCCGGCCCTGCGACTTACCCACGACGACTCGTCATCAACGGCGCCGCCCAGCTATCCCGATTGGAGTCTAAGACGATCTACGTCCACAGCCGATCCACTTTCTGAAACGCAGAGAGCAAAGCCCTGGCGCGGAGCTTGCTTCGGACCTGGGCCAAGCAAAGACAGCGGACAGTCGGCAGATGGGCGTTTTTTTATTGCGCCGCGGACTTACCGTCTCATCTTCACACCCTCCTCCTTATTCACTCAGATATCGACTGACGAGCGACGAGAGAATGAGTGCATACATGTCCTCTTAGCATGGCCATCGATGCACACCATCTGTCACGCCAACGAAACCCGATCCCCCCGCGGCCACATGTGGGAATCGCCCGATAGTATGTACATAGACTGCACAAATTTAGACAGCATCGATAGTCCGTCTGCCAGATGGGGTCTGACTACCCGCGCGCCGGTCCCAGCCACAATGATCTGACCTGCTGCGTTTGCCATCGTCACCAAAAACCTGCCAGCCTCCGTCTCCTCCGCCACTCTATTTTGCATCAATAAACGATGAAAGAGAGCAAAGCCCCCCGGAAGAATTCCCTTTCTATCATTGCCTCGATTGCCAGCCCAACACAGCCATCAATTGCATCCACCCAACCCCCATCACCAAAAGCCAGGCAAACACACCCAAAGCGCCAAGCCCTTACCCCAGTCCCAGCCCGCCAGCAACAGAAAAAAACAACTCCCCAAAGGGTACACTACACACGCAAGCTACCCTGCAAACGCCCCTCCGCATCAGCACTTGCATAACACTCTCTCCTCCCTCCCTCTTCCACCCTGTCAGTACTCTAGCCCTCCTCCCCTCTCTTTTGCTTTCAAATCCCTCCCCCTCTCTCTCCGGCGCTACCCACCCCCAAAATCAAGAAAAAACACACGCACCCCCCCATACTCAGCCACTTAGCGCGGCCTGCTCGACCCTTTGACAAGCTGGCATCGCTCGCACTGGCACCAAGCCCAGCGCCCGCCCACCCGCGTTTCTATCCACTACCACAGTACACTTATTTTGAAAAAAAAAAACCACGCAACACACACCAAAAAAACACCCGTGTGCGTAGGTGCCTCTGCAACGTGGGTTTTCGTAGCCACACCACGTCCCTAAACGCTGTAATGATGACATTACGGCGTGGCTGTCCGTTGCGAATCGCCGATTTTGCATGGAGCGTAGCAGGACAGTTAGCACACTAGCTAAGGTATACGGGCGTTTAATGTGTACTTAAAGGGCCAAGGGCGGGGGGTATGGTGGCGCGGTATGGTTGGTTGGTCCTTGCATACATTTTTTTTTTTTGCTGCGCCTTTCGCCCACGAGCGTCAGTGGGTGTTGAAGAGCTCAGTCCGTAGGTATACTGCGTTTGCGTGCGAGCGAGTGATATTTTGTGCATACCAAATGCACAATTTACATGCTAAGCGTGATGACTTCTGTTCACGGTGTTGGATTGGTCAAATCCGGGCCCCGGAATAAAGCTTGGGACGCGTTCCGAGTGGAGCCGGATTGTTAGCCAGACCAGAACGTTTGGTGAGTGATTATGACCTCAGCTGTTCCCTTTTTTATTTGATTTTGACCGGTTTCCCCGATGGTGGCTGAGTCACGTGCGGCGTTTACTTCAACGGGGAAACGTGGGCTTGGCGTTTAACCTGACTCTGACATGCATAGGGTATAAGGCAAGTAAGGTTAACCTGATGCAGACGGTCAGAACTTTGAAGAGATTACAGCAATCAAACGTTCAAGTAAGCTTATTCTTCTTGTCAAATTTTAACTAGGTTTGATACCTAGATGGTTCATTTCAACTTCGCTCCAGCCGTTAAATGTTAAAAAGTTTCTTTTTGGTAGTTTGGTCCTTTGTTCATGTAACCAAAAACGCCCACCTCACTCCCGAGAGAGGCCGTGCAACAAAACAATACGCCAGATTGGTTTACTTAGCTCTGGGTCGGCATGTTGACCGACGCCTTTGTCGCCACTGCGTCCTCGCTCCTCCACAGACTTGTCACAGTCTTTTGCTGTGTGTAGAAAAGTAGTCCTGGCTTGCCGTAGAATGTGTTTGCGCCGCCTCCTGCAACCGACTTCTTGTTGCCGGTGAAAGAGAACATGGGGAGCTGTGCTGTTGTTAATATCCCCTTGTATTCATCGAGGCTAGCCGGTATACTTACAGGGACTGGAATCGGCACATTGATACCAACTTGACCTGCCTCAATCTCACGCTGGAAGCGACCGGCAGTTGCCCCTGAGCGGGTGAAGATGGCGGTACCGTTTCCGTACTCGTTTGCGTTAATCATGTCAATGGCCTCGTCAATCGTCTCGACGTTCAGGCACACAAGCACTGGCCCAAAGATTTCCTCCTTGTAGCACTTCATGTGGGGCTTGACGTTGGCGATAATGGTAGGGCCGACCTATGACCTCAATTAGTCTGATGCTACACATCCACAAGCCGCCACTACTTACCCAGTTGCCATTGGCATACTTCTCAGACGGGGGCTTTTGGCCACGTCCGTCAAGGAGAATAGTCGCACCCTCCTCTTCGGCGCTGGCAATCAGGTCTTCGATTCTCTTCTTAGACTCTGGGCTGATGACCGGTCCTAGATCGGCGCCGTCTTCGAAACCACCGTTCATGGAAAGGTCCTTTGCGCGCTCGGCAATCTCAGGAACCCAGTCCTTTGTCTCACCAATCATGACCAAGGTACTCAGAGCCATGCATCGCTGCCCGGCGGCTCCGAAGGCAGCACCGGCAATGGCATTGAGTGCATGGTTCTTGTTGCAGTCGGGAAGCACAGCAGCGTGGTTCTTGGCGCCCAAGTTGGCCTGTACACGTTTGCCCTGGGCAGATGCGCGTGCGTAAATGTATTCTCCGGCCTTGTTGCTTCCTACAAAGCTGATGGCCTTGATGCGCGGCTCGTCGATGATGAAGTCGACAGTCTTGGCTGAACCGTGGATAATGTTGATGACACCAGGAGGGAAACCAGCCTTCTCGGCAAGCTCAGCCAGAATCATACACGCACCGGGATCACGTTCCGAGGGCTTGATAACAACAGTGTTACCTGTCACAGCCGCGATGGGAATAGTCCAGAGCGGGATCATGGCGGGAAAGTCTTGCCAAATCCATTAGCAATATCCTTGCGTTGCACCTCAAAGTCTTGTACTCACTGAAAGGGCAAATGGCAGCCACAACACCCAGTGGCTCCCTGTAGCTGCGTGTCTCCATATCCTTGGCGACCTCGAGCACTTCGCCCGTCATCTGGGTAGTGATGCCGCACGCCGTCTCCGCGACCTGCAGGCCGCGAAGCACATCACCTCGGGCATCCGCAAACGTCTTGCCCTGTTCGAGTGTGATGCTGGCTGCCAGCCTGTCCCAGTTCTCGCGGATCAAGTGTGTGTACTTGAACAAGATTTGCTGCCTGTGAAGCAAGCTCGTCTCCTTCCATGGCTTGAAGGCCTTCTCGGCGCTGTCCACGGCCGCCTTGAGCTCCTCATCCGTGCTCTGTGGAACCCGTGTCACCAGGTTGTTGGTCGCTGGGTCGTGCAGATCAATCCATTGTGTAGCCTTGGAGGCGACAAACTGGTTGTCGATAAAGTTCTGTGTGTCTGCCGGCGATTGGATTGGCTCGTGGTTCATGGGGTACGACTCGGCCGCTGCAGACGATGCTGGCTTCAGGTGCTGAGCGGTGGCATGCAGCCGCCGAGCAGCGACCTTGCTTTGATTGATGGGAGTCGACATTCTGGTGAATAGAGGAGTTGCTCGAACCAAGGATGAACGGGCGGTCAGCGTCGGGAGGCGGGCCAGCGCTCGGCGGGAGGCCATATTGCTCTAGGGCAGTTGCCGGGTCGAGTGTGGGGGAATGCGATGCGAGAGTTCAAGACCGACTCGAGAAGAAACCGAGAAAGTCCTGCAACGCAATCCACAGGGCGAATTGAACTATATTATCAGAGAGGACAAGTCCACGTGTTATCCAAAAAGCACTTCTACCTATTAAGGGAAAATTGTTCCGGGCTACCGTTTGTAACCAACCGTCGGAGCTCTGGAGAAGGGGCCCCGCAGTCCACTCCCGAGGTAGCCCTGGCTATCCAAGGCTTATCCTCACCTCCGCGGCGTCTACCGCGTCTGTGTGGTCTGCGGCGTCTACGACGTCGTACACTATTACAACACACTCTCAACACCACATCTGTACCTCGTATGACTAAATTTTGGTCCCAATCACGTTGCTTGCATCATTTAATGTATATTGTTTCTTCAGAAATTGCATACTTCATTTGCCTAGTATTATGTAGATCACGATACGGTAGCAATAACGCCTTAGAACTCAAAATGTTATATAACCACAGTTCTGAAAAAAAAGCCTTCATGCCAGGTCGGGTCAATCCTCCCAGACCAAGTCGCATTCGCGAGGCATTTATGTTTTCCACATCCTGCACCCTCAACTAGACGTGCCTTTTGCAACAACACCACTGTCAATTATCTATGAGGCATTTGCTCGCGTGTTACGCTTGTTGACCTCGGTCTGAGCCTTCTCAGATCCAGTAGCGACGGCCTCGGCAGCCTTGTCCTTGGCCTTTCCGGCAGCGTCCTTGGCCTTCTTTGCCTGGGCCTTGACCTGCTCTGCTGAGGGAGCACCACCGGATCCAAGAAGAGCGGTGGCGAGAATGGCAATGATGGTGACAGCGAGAACGCCGATACCGCCAGCAACCTCGGGAACAAACTTGATGGCTTCGACAGGATCACGCTTGGCAATCTCAACAAAGAGGTTGAGCTTCTCCTTGACATAGAGAACCGGGTCATCCTTGAAAACGAGATCAGATGGTGACTTGGGCTTATCCTCAGACTTGGGCTTGGTAGCCTCCTCCTCCGCCTTCTCAGCGGGGTGCTTGATATCAAATGTGTCAGCCTTGAACTTCTCGGCGTCCTCGATGGAGTGGCCAATGTAGATGTTGTCGAAGAGAATGTCCTTGGACATGGTCCAGATCTCGAAACCAATCTATCACAATATTAGCGAGAGACTACACCAAATTGGACAGAAATGAACTTACAGCGCCAATGGGCTCGAAGTTGGCCGGGGTCTTGTCCTCGAAGTAGTCAGGGTTGGCAATCTTGCGGGGAGCCCAGACGCCCTTGTAAGCAGGGTTGTCGATGAAAGGAGCGGTCCACTTGCCCTTGTAGGCAGGGTTCTTCTTCATAGGAGGCTCCCACTTGCCGCAGCCAGAGACTTCGTCACACTTGGGGTTGGGAACAGTGGGTGGGATCCAGTCACCGTCCTCCTCGTCATCCCAGTCCTCGGGCTTCTCAGCCTCTGGGTCAGGAATGGTCTTGGGCTCATCCTCGAGCCAGTCCTCAGGCTTGGTGGCCTCCTCGTCGACAATCTCAAACGGAGCGTCCTCGTCCCAGTCCTCGGGCTTGGTAGCCTCAGGGTCAGGAATACGGGCCTCGTCAACCCAGTCTTCAGGCTTGGAGTCCTTGGGGTCGTCAATCTCCTCTGGGGGGTTGACAGAGGGATCAAAGTCCTCAAGGAGGGTACCGTTGCGAGTAGACTCGCCGTCGATCTTGATCTCAAAGGTCTGGTCGGGCTTGACGATCAGAGTGTAGAGGGTCGAGGTCTTGACGATACGCGCCATAGGAGGGTTCTTGAGGTGCTTCTCCTCGTACTCGCCGGTCTTGGGGTTTTTGTGGCGGAAGATGAAGTGGACCTAGAACGTCAGCATTCAAGTACAGAAGAGCAAGTGGAAATTGCGTACCTTGTTGGTAGCACCGCACTTGTCGGGACCAAACATGATGATGTATGGCGAGGCATTGGAGAATTCCTCGGCGTGAAGGGCCGCGTTGTCCTGGAGGAGCTTCAGGTATGCACCACCGCAGTCAAGACCGTCTGTTGTTTATGTTAGAATGCCGATGTAGCCCAATCGGAGCAACAAGACTCACTCTGAAGCTTGACTTCGTACTGAACAACGAGGGTGTTATCCTTGTTGTCAATGGCCTTGGGGAACTTGGCGGAGATGGCATGGTGGGCGGCCTGGTCCTTGATAACCAATCCCTTGTCACCCTCAATGCCCTTGAGCACAGAAGGCTCCTCGACAGCCCAGGTACCAACGTATGCCCACTCTTCTTCGTCATTGACCTCCTTCTTCGCATTTGAGCGTTTCCATCGAGTTTCCCAGTCGTCAGTGAATTGCTCGAGGAAGGGTGCCTTGACTGTCGAGGCCTGCAGAATGTATATGTCAGCAAATGCTTCTCTTGGACAAGGAGCAATCTGGGAACATACCTTGAAGGTAGGCTTTGTGATGGCGGATGAGGGCGAGGCCTCGGCTTCGGGGGAGCTGGCGTCTTCTGCGCGCACAAAGGCGGCAGCGAGCGCAGCGGTAGCACCAATTGCAAAGCGCATTGTGCGTGCCTGCCGTCTAGGAAGAGCAGAGGACTTGAATCAGGGTGGAGTGGAGGGTTGAAGGAAAGTCTGGGGCGAAGTGGTAGATAAATAAATGCGGGCGTCGTACTCTAGCTCAAGGCCACGGTGGTCAACTTCAGGGAAGGCGGGCAGCAAAGCTCTCCACTATTCTCGGTTAGTGGCCGGGTGCCACGGACCCCTGCCAACGGCTATGGAAACGCGCAGAAGAACGCTCTACGCATGCGCATTTGACAGCTGGCCTCTTGCACATTGGCCCTGATACAAGTGCCCAGTGCAGGCGTGGAATGAAACATAATCAATTGCCTATTTTGTATGTATCATTATGCAGCTCCTTGGACGTCGGTCTTGGGTTCACAATAGCTCCTGCCTTTTGTTGCGGAAAGACATCTACTACATACCTCCAGCACCCCTGGCATTCCCGCTAGTCCGAATGCATAAGCACAACGACTAACTAGTTAACTACCACTCGTGGTTATGTAACAATGCCTTGCCATTGTCCATGTTGCCATTCAAGGCCGACTCGTGAACCATAGCCTGCCTGGTACATTCAATGGTGCGAACATGTCGTTCAAAACGGTCGATGCGGCAACAAGTCCTTATGTGTATACCTAGTGCATATCTCCTCAAGCTACTAGGTACTAGCTAGAGACGAGGTCGTGATTGGGGTAATCAAATGAGACGTCGCACGGCCACTGGGAGACAGGCAGACCCTTGGCATCGCCGCCTGGCACCATCCACACAGCCCTGTTCAGCCGCGCGACTCCGTAATTATGGTAAGCCTAGTACACAATGTCATCTCCAGGCCCCACGCACGCTTACAGCCGACCATTCTGGGAATTAACTCATGCATTGCCATTGGTGACGGAGCCATTGCTAATAGGCCCACGCATGCAGTGATAAGCAACATTTCAATCGAGATATATATCAAAACACCGCCGCCTAGCCAGGCCGTCAGGTGCGACCCGAGTGTGTAGTATGCTCTTTGCCCCAGTCCTGTCCGTAAGAATAGTACAAGTCCCGAACGCCATGCGCTAAAGTCAAAGTCCTAGTTACTCCATGCCGCATTCCATATAACATGACCTATGTCTCGTGCAGTATTTACTGTGTCAACCACCCTGCCTAGCAACGAGGGCGGCAGCGGCTCTTCCTCTTCGTCTCCAAACGGCATAAACATGCCCGATGGCGTCCTTCGAAGCTGGCCACTTTGCAACGATGCTGATGATTCGCTGCGTCGAAATGAGTAAGGCTCGGAGCCTGTTGGTGTACTTGATCGGTTGGTGCCGTGTGCACTGGCCGGATCAAAATACTCTTCGCCCTCTTCGTCGTCCTCGGCAAGCAGAAAGTTGCGTGAGGGATTCGAAGGCTTCAGTGTTTCTGAAGATGGCGATGGAGACAGCCCACGCGGCTTCCAGAATCCAAGCGAATGTGATTGCTGCGTCTCGGGGACATCTGGCGAGTCGGTGCGATACTTGAGCGTGGTCGATGGTAGCTTGGCAATGGTCTTGTTGTCACCGCTGATGCTGGCCGTCGACGCGGTGCGCGACAACGGCTTCTTTCTGCGTGATCGCTTCATCATGACGACGCCTTCGTCCGACGAAGAATCATTGTCCTGGTACTTTGCCCAGGGATTGTGGTTGCAGTCGTCCTCTTCATCGTCGGCGTCTTTGCACTCGACGGCAATGCACTGCTCTACCTTGTCGTCGAATCGGATGTGGCGCTTTTCTCCGTGATCCGGCGTGTGCAGCTCCGAGGTGGACTTTGAAGAAAAGTAGTCGGTTCCTTCTGAAAAGTGGCCTCGGGACAGGGTGGATGATGTGGGGAAGTCGGGAGTGACTCGGCCGATGATTGGTCGGGGCCTCCGCAGGTCCAGCGTCACACCGGTTGTTCGCTGGGCCTGCACCGACTCGGCCGCTTGCTGGACCAACGACGACGACGAGATTGACTTTTGCAGCATGGCCTCGGACATGCTCCGCTTCTTGAGGATGGGCTTCTTGACGCCATTGACAAAGGAATTCGTCTTGGACAGGCGGCTTTGAGGCTCTGAATTTTGCTGTGAGAAGAAGCGGTTGGACGCGGGCTGCAGTGGGCCGTACAGCCATGTCACGTCGACGTCCTTGAGCCTGAGCGATTGGTTAGCCAGGGCACAGGACACGAGAAAAAAAAACCTGCAAGTAGGGCGCACGGATGGGGGTTGATCGACACCCCTGCCGTGGCTGCCGATCGAAATCATCAGCACTCACCAATTCAGTGTTTCGGGCGACACCGTCTTTAGCTTAAACTGGGCCTTGGCCCACGTTCGCCACGAGGCATTTTCCAGTCTAGAGCGCTCGCCGTAGACGTTGCGGTGCTCGACAATGTGCCGCCACGACGACCAAATGTCTTCTTCGCGCCACTCGTACGAGAGGTAGTCGACATGGTGTGAGGGCTCCTTGCGCACGGCCGTGTCATCCTCGGACATTGGCAGAGGGTCCGGCGTGGTTAGCGGTGAGTCGGGCGAAAAGCCCTCCGTGGGCGAAGGAGAGGGTGGCGCCGGCGACTGCAACGAAGCACTCGAGGGTTTTAATGAGGCTGCATCGGTCGACAGCGTGCTCTTGTCGTGTGGGCGAGCCGAGCTGTAGTTGGGAAACGACAGGCCATCGTCGTCGCTGCCCGAGTCGTCCGACTTTGTGTCGAGCGACAGACTGCTGCAGGGCGTCGAGTAGAGCGACGAGGTGCGCGACGAGCTCAGCGAGGGCGAGCGCAGGTCGGGCAGCGAGTACTGGTTCTTGCGGAGCGGCGAGTAGGCGTCGTAGGCGAGCGACGACGACGAGGGCGAGCGTTGGAAGGGCGCGGCGTCTCGGGGGAGCGACAGCATGGCCGTCATGACTTTGGGCAGGCGTAGAGAGCCTCAATATCAATCACAGGGTCTGCCACACGGCGTCGACAGAGCTGGGCCGGGTGGTGGTTGTCGACATGCGGCTCGGAGCGGCGAGGCGGTCCAGGTATATTTGGGGCGTTGGGACGGCGGGGAGAGGTCGGGGAGAGGCTTCGCAGGGCGGGGGGGAGTCGTCGACGCCGGGGCAGGGCAGGGCAGGGCGTTGCAGGGCGGGTGAGGGGATTCGCAGGCGGCTTGGGGAGGAAGGACTGGAGAATTGAAGGTTTGGATATGGATGGCAATAGTGCGCAAAGCTTCGACCCAGACCGTCACCCACCGACGACGCAGCGACGCAGCAGGCTAGCCGCAACCCCGCAAGCCCGGGACTGCGCCCTGGCAAATCGGACGCCCTTCACCCACTGCCCATACGCGTTGACGGGCTCCACAGCGTTGCGTCCTGCTATCCAGTAGCTGCAGCCCAGGCCTGTCCGCTTGATCGGCATGCAGCCCAACAGATTGAAGGACTCGGAAGCCTAGACCGCTGCTAGGTGCAGTCGTCTTGACAACGCGCCTCGCCGCCTGCCTCTGCGCGCCCCGTGGCCGGGGGATGCATGCCGTATACTGCGTACGCTGCTGCAGCGCCGCTGAGCGCCCCCGCGACAGAGAGGAGCGTTGGAGCCTCGCGCTGTGTGGCCGGGCGGGCGATCTTACGAGACTCACGACGTCGAGGTCGAGGCCGGGAGAACCAGTTTGCGCTGCCCCCCAACGCCGCTCGAGCGCTGCGAGCAAAAACAACTCCCACCCCAGCTCCTCGCGATGCCGCGGCCGCCTTGCGCTCCAGTCCAATATGCACTGCGACGCATGCCCGCCTCACTAGCCCTCGACCTAGCTTCTCAACACCAAGCCACTGCTCGCAACTGCGACACCGATACCCAGGGATATGACGAAAACTGTCCACAGCCCTCTGCCAAACGCCTGCTCCTCCGCATCTGCTTCGACCTCTCGGCGTTGGCGAACCTGTGGGGAATGACGTTGAGGCCGCAGTGCAGCAATTCAACAAAGCAAATCCGCCTGCTGTCGCGCCCGGGAGGACCCCGGATCCACCTCAAGGGCCCTTATCGGTGCCGTATCCTGCATGTGCTGCACCAATACGACATTGAGCCCATCACGTAAATGTACATATCTGTGTAGATATCCCCTCTTTTCTCAGTCTCGACGCCTGGAGCGGGCTCAGCTCCTGCTGGAACGCGCGAAGAACGAGCCAACTACGGGGTATCATTTCAGTGGATACGGCACGCCTCCATGAATCATGGCCGTGTTTGAAGAGAGAAAAAAAACCACTCACCTTGGACCAAGGCTTTTCATGCGAGCTGCATTGCCCAACCATCACTCGTACTACCAAGTACACACCCGCACCCATCCCTTCTTCCTTGCTCTTCTCCCGTCGAGGGGCTCCTAAAGGCGGTACATACTACTTTTCCTGTGTGCCCATGTGTTACGTAATACACGCTCCGTTCCGCGGTCGTCCAGCCGCATCCCACGCGTAGCTGTCCCTTGACCTCCGGGAATACTCATGGCAGCAGTTGAAAGGCGATAAGGTCTGCAGCGACCATGGAACTCGTGGATAGACGTTGACAGCCCGTGGAACGTTGTACGGCAGCCTTGGACCCACCCTGCGGTGGCGCCCAGACGTAGGGCTGATCAACCGTTTGGAGCAGCCACAAAGCCTTGACATGTCCAGCTCGCATGTATCAATGATTGTATACACATTCGCATCTCATGGCGTGCTCTTTACCAGGGGCGTCTAGGCCCTGTGTCTGTGGCTGAAGACTTCTGCCGACAGATTGGTCGGCGCTCAATCGATCCCAGTGACAACTCTGCAAGGGTCTGGCGCTGGCGCAAATGACGTTCCCTCGGTCTTCGTCGTTCTAAAGCCCCGAATCGCGCGAGGGTTTCCTATTATTTCCAAGATCGTACTCGCGTGCGACAAAAAAGCCAGAGCCACTGTTTCGTGTGCGGTTACCTATGTATATACTACATACCGCCGCGGTGCTACCGTAAACGTTTGTTTTTTTCCCCAGTCATCCAACGACAATTCGACATGGCTTCCACCCACGACACCACAGCCCCCGCCGGGGGGACCCTGCCCGAGACGAATGCGCAACTGCCTGACAAAGACCTGAATGTGTCCACACCATCGAGCGATCTCAGCATTGCAGCACGAGACAACACAGTACAAGGAGATCAGCAAGACATACAAGAGAAAGATGCTGCCGTGGGCGGCACTGGTGACGCGGCTGCAGGACTTGGCGCACAGGACGATGAGCGCCCACCGAGAACGAAACTACAGATCGCTCTGATCATGTTCTCGTTAGCCCTCGCTGTCCTTCTCGTGGCCCTGGATGTCACCATCGTCACGACGGCCTTGCCTACAATTTCGGAACAGTTCAAAAGTGCTGCAGGATACACATGGATTGGTACGGCATACCTGATTGCTCAGTCAGCGTCCGCGCCAATCTGGGGTAAAGTCTCGGACATCTTCGGAAGGAAGCCCATCTTACTGCTCACCAACGCCATATTCTTTGTCGGCTCCCTCCTCGCCGGAGTTGCCGTCGATATGGATATGCTGATTGCTGCACGAGTAATCCAAGGCATTGGTGGCGGTGGCCTGACTATTCTGGTCAACATCACCATCTCTGACCTTTTCTCTGTGCGTGACCGAGGCGCATACTATGGTATGATTGGCGGAGTCTGGGCACTGGCAAGTTCACTCGGACCAGTCATCGGAGGACTGTTTACGCAAAAGGTCTCTTGGAGATGGTGAGTGACACTCATGCATGCATACATACATACATGCACGGCACGGTACATGCGTGAAACCTGTACTGACTTTGCCCTTACCACAGGTGCTTCTACATTAATCTTCCACTTGATGGACTTGCATTTTTCATTCTCTTCTTTTTTCTCGATATCAGAACGCCTAAAACCCCACTGCGTGATGGCCTCGAAGCTGTTGATTGGCTAGGCTCACTGGCCATGGTAGGCGGTGTCATCATGCTGTTGCTGGGACTGGAATTCGGTGGTATCACATACCCCTGGGATTCTGCAACCGTTTTGTGTCTCATCATCTTCGGGGCAGTGGTTATTGGCATCTTCTTCCTCATTGAGTGGCGGGTAGCACCCTATCCCCTGATGCCTCTAGATCTTTTCTCAAAACGGTCAAACCTAGCTGCCTTGGCTGTCTGCTTCTTTCACGCATTCGTATTCATCAGCGGCAGCTACTTCCTCCCGCTCTACTTCCAGGCTGTTCTGGGAGCTACACCGATCCTTTCGGGTGTCTATCTCCTGCCACAAGCGGTATCGCTGTCAATCCTCTCGGCGGCTACCGGTGTCTTCATCAAGAAAACCGGCCAGTACCTACCAATGATCTGGCTCGGCATGTTTATGATGACTCTGGGCTTTGGATTGTTTATCGATCTCAACGTCAATTCATCCTGGGCCAAGATCATCGTCTACCAAATCGTTGCAGGTATCGGCGTCGGACCGAACTTTCAAAGCCCCCTCATTGCTCTGCAAAGTCTCGTGCCGGTAAGTTCCTCCACCAGTCCGTGCCTCGGGTCGCTTATGCATACCTCATTGCGGAGCTGTACGCAGGGAGCGGGGTTGCGCCCTTGGCCATGATTACTGCTGCAACTAGTACACCGATACTAACAAGCTTTGCAGAAACGAGACATTGCTACCGCGACCGCCACTTTTGGGTTTGTTCGCAACCTTGGATCAGCAATTTCGGTTGTTGTGGGCGGTGTGGTGTTTAACAATCAGATGAAATTAAAACAACCCGAACTGGCTGCTGCACTGGGCGCACAACGAGCATCGGCGTTTGGTGGAGGCTCTGCGGGTGCAAATGTAGGTCGCATCCAAGCTCTGCCTGCCGACCAAAAATTTGTGGCCAGAAAGGCGTTTGGAGACTCATTAAGCACCATGTGGATACTATACGTTGCATTCTCTGCCGCCGGGCTAGTGGTCAGCTTCTTGATCGGGCGTAATAAGCTCGACAAGCAGCATGAGGAAACCAAGACTGGACTCGAGGTCGAGAGGACCAAGAGGCTAGAAAGGGAAGCTGAGCGAGCTGAAAGGCGAAAGAAAAGAGCTAGCAAAGGCTCACTACCTATTGACCCAGAAGTACAAGCAACCGATGCTGGAAAGGAAAACGATAAGGACAAGGAAACCACTGCATAATTTGTGTGTCATTAGATTTGGGGGTTTGCATTAGCGTTGCATCATGGCCGGAGCTTTGTTCCATGAATTTGAAGGCTTTCGTGGCCAAAAGAACTGTACATATCTAATACCGAAGCATGATAGGCAGATGCTTATTTACATAATAAGATTAAACTTAATGGAGCGGCAGCTCTATCTAATCGATTTTGCGAGGTGTATATCGAGACCGAGATGATCATCGGTCTGAGGGTCTTGTCCTCGTGGCTCACGGAGGCTGTTACATTTGTAATGTGAGCCTTTATTGGAGGTGGAAAAAAGAAAACTATTCCACCTTCTGATAAGTAAGCTCATCTTAAGTTAAAAACAAAACAAAAAAACCACCACCACAATGTTCAATTGTTTCAGAGACAAAAGGAGCTGGGGACTGATGCTTGTATGTCATTGTATTGCAGTATCCATGCATCTGAGTGATCATCGTTGTAGCAATAGAAAGGCAGTACAAATCGGAAGTGTTCAAACAGAGACAATGCTACTATGTTTACTAAGAAGCTCGGTAAATTTACATGGGAGCAAAAAGAAATGTTCATGACGATTATGCGTCGCTCGCCGGCCACAGGTGGTGATGCGGTGTCACGTGCACTGGCCGCCAATCGCAGCGAAGCCCATTCAAAGCTCACCAGCACCGACGCTCGCGCGCATCCACACCACCGCCGACGCCAACTACCGTACCAGGACCGCTTGGATTGCTCTCTACAGAGCATCTCCGATAGATCGACGTGATTCATCCGCCCGCGCACACCTTGTCGCCGCCGCAATGCCGACACCCGAGTCCGAACTCTTTCTCGCCAAAAAGCCCAAGGTTGCGCCAACCTTTGATGGCGTCGACTATGAGGACAACAAGGCATTGAAGGCTGCGCAGGACGCCATTATCAGGGAGCAATGGGTCAGGAGCATGATGGCGAGGTTAGTCCGGGAAGAGATGGGCAAATGCTACCGGAGAGAGGGAGTCAACCATTTGGAGAAGTGTGGACATTTGCGAGGTACGCTTTACGTTTAAACATTTTGAACGATTTGCCATGACATTTGAGAGCTTGGAGAAAATGACGTGGGGGTTGAGAGTTGACAACATGGGTGCCGAGACTTGTTGCAGAGTGCAGACGCGGGCATGGACCACGGCTGATAATGGCTTTACAGAGCGATACTTTGAGCTCCTCAAGGATGCAAAGGTTAAGGGATATCTCTTTGCACAACAAAACTACGTCGACGAGGCGCTCAAGCGATAGACGAATTCGCAACGAACGATGGGTGTACGCATGATTACACGTATGCCAGGCGAACCACATGTTACCGAACACCAACAGGAAACAGCACGAGGACAATGCAGAGGTCGGGTTTCTGGCGATCGATGGGCATTGTGAGGAGAGAGATGCGACAGTCTTCTTTACAGGCGAATCTGTACATAAGCGTGCCGGATGAGAGGCTGATGTAGCACGAATTACAGAAACCCAATTCATAACTGCAATGGTACAGTTTACAGACACTTGAACTGACGTGATTCTTTACAAAATATATACATACATTGTGGAGTCCTGGTTATGCTCATTGTATCTCGTAGTAACCTTTGGCCGTGGCATGATGAGGCCAAGGCTCACTCACTGCACCCCCCACTACCGCGTACCTGCATCGGCAGCTCCCAACCGTAGCAACCAACACTCAGCAAAATGCCCTTTCCGTTCGTGCTGCCGACTACATCAAGTATATCCTTCACGGAATACTTCAACAGTAGTACTCATCCCTCACTACCAAACTGTGCGACTACTGCGCGGGGTGTTCTTCGCGACGTGCTAAAGCGGCACAAGCGCATACCGCCTTCCTCACAAGCATCCAACTTCTCAACTGTAATATCCGCGCTCAATGACTATATACCATACCTATTTGCACTGGACGCCGGTCTGAGTGGTGCAAGCTGCGCGGGAGAAGAAATCGACCTGGTGCTGGTCAAAGAGCTGGAAGTAGAATGGCGCTCGACACTAGGATCCTCGATACCAGGGCGCGAGCCTGCAAGAGTCAAGCTGAAGAGTCTGGACAGTGAGCTGTGCTACACTCTGTCGACGTTGGCCTATGTCTACAGTCTCCAAGCCCGAGCACAGCTACATACTCTTTACAATGCAACCCTACCGTCCCCTGAACAACGGGCAACGGCGATTGGTGCCGCTATGAAGCACTTTCTCGAAGCAAATTCTATACACACATACCTGTTCAATCGCTCTGGGCATTATAGTTCGCAGCCTGCAGCTGTTGATATTTCAACGGCTGTGCTGGGGGCGCTTGCAGAGCTCACCATGGCCGAGGCCACCCTAATCACGGTCTTGAAAGACGACCCCTACCCAAGTGTTGTGATAGAGGACAGGAACAAACAAAGCAAAGACTGGATGTTTAGGGGCGTTGAAATTCCCAAAGTCCGCGCGCACTTGTTTGCTCGGCTGTGTCTTGCTTCTGCCGAACACGCTGCGAAAGCCCAAGCTATGCTTGGGCGCTCAACAAAGATCAGCGATGATTTAATCAAGTATGTGGACGATTTGAGACGGACTGCCAAGGGAAAGGCATGTCGTTTTCTCGCCTGTGACGCCGAGGTAGGAGGCAAAACTGGAGAGGGTATTGCATGGCTACGTGGTGCGAAGAAAGAACTGGGGTTCGCAGCGCTAGGCGCAGAGGAAGACAAAAAGACTTCAGGTTTCTCTAAACTGAAGAAAGAATGGCAAGAGAAGCGTGAAGACCGCAAGATTGAAAAGGGGGTAGACTGGGGCACTGATGCTGGAAAATTTGAAGAGGGAAGGATAGTCGATATGCTACTGAAGAAGTGGGAGAAGCAGAACGACACGGTAATTTTCTTCTTCTATGTACATCTAAACAAGTCATGTTGCTAACACCTACAGGTTGGCGTTCAACTCGTTCCTCCTTCAGAGCCACTGCTTGCAAGTATGCCTTCAGGTCGAGAATATCATACGACAAAGATTTTTGTTGTACCTGCACTCGACGAGCATGCACTCGTCCGTATGAGGGCGCCTCCCGACCCAAGCGAAGCGTTCGAGGGCAACGAAGACGATAGCGCAGACGAGGATGAGCGGGACGCTCCGGCTGGAGCGTTCCCAGGAACAAAGGCAGACTATACTCCGAGTACCAGTTATTACTGACTGTCCGGATCTAGAATCTAGTCAATGTAGAGTTGGTATCCACTACGGAATGTTTCCGTCGTACAGCCACATCTGCGTGGGTTGTACGTATCTCTTCCCATTGCCTTGGGTTGCTTTAACGTCTAGGGTCGCCATATCTATTTCACCACCCAGAACGAAAAGTGTGATCTAACCATTTTACACATGCAAAAGCCTATCACGTCGAGACCCAAGTAAGCGCATATTACTTGGCTTCCAAACTGCCTATCTGGTTTCTCGCTATCACCAACCAATACTAGTGAAACAATAAGACCGAAGCTTACCACAACAGTTGTCCGACCAGCATGCAGCAACTGACATCACCTCAAACAACATCATGCAATAGAAACACCCCCATATCCACACCAGCACGCCGAATCTCAACGACCCTTTTTGTCAATTTGGACCTGATATACTCTGAACACCTCGGTTCGCTACAATACGCATTTAGACAAACCTCCTTGCCCCCATATTTCTACATTGGGTACACAAGCTTTTAGTGTTTATGTACATAGCTTAGCGTCTGTGAGCCATTGACACACGAACCCCGGCGGCCGAACATTCCCCCCGCACATCACTGCAACTGATAAAGAGATAGGCGAGAGCGACGCTATTCTTCTACTCCCAATCGTCTGCCCGCGTTGCTCTATTATCACCGACCTCGTCGCTGTCAACAGAGTACGCGTTCGACCACCCCGGTATCGCTCGGGGCACTGATAATGCCAAAGTAGAGTGTGCTTCCGGTGCGTGGGTCTATGTGGGATGTCCTACTGACCGCGCGCATTTATACACTGTAGGCACAAGAGAAGAGGTTAGTTTGGAAAGGCGAGCAGGGGACATGCCGGAACTTTGCGCACTGTGCTGCGGTGGGTTGAAGCGTATAGAGTACATGCAGGTATACTAATTCCGCTCTTGAATGTATAGTTAGGTAACTATACATATATGTTAATATCGCATTTTTGTGGGCGTTATTTCCCCAACTGCTGGGAGCCGCAACAACGTTGCGAGATGAGCTCTTTGTATATTAACCTCCCGACTTCTTCTTTTCCTATGAGCAAAAGGGAAAGAACAAGGTTAAAAAGGTTGTGTTGTTTGGTTGCATACAACTAGAAACTTTTGTTCTTTGATTAATCTGTTTTATTTTTCCCCACGAATATACGAATGCCACAAGGACAATGACGACGCTTAATATCCGCCCTGTGGCCGAGGAGCCCGTGACGTCGATGACACCGGACGACGACATCACCTACGACGCAAAACAGCCCTACAACGCGGACGAAGAGGCGCTGGCGGCACTGGGATACAAGTCTGAATTCAAGAGAGAGTTTTCGCTCTACGCCACGTGCGCGGTGAGCTTTGCGATTCTAGGGCTGCTCCCGAGTTTTGCGTCGACACTATTTTTCAGCATGGGATATGCGGGTACCGCAGGTATGGCTTGGGGGTGGCCGATAGCCATGATTGGCATTCAGTGTGTCGCTCTGAGCATGGCGGAGCTGTGTAGCAGTATGCCTACCAGCGGAGGAATGTACTATGTTACTGCTGTGCTGGCGCCCCCGGCGTGGGCGCCGTTTGCATCGTGGGTTACGTGCTGGAGTAATTGGCTGGTGCAGATTACGGGGGCTCCTTCTGGTACGTTTTTACCTGCATATTGTGAAGTTTTTTGGGGAGAGAGAAGAGGGATAAGTGGATTGCTGACTATGTATGTTGGGCGTTCAGTGAACTACGGGATTTCATCTATGATTCTCGCAGCGGCGAGTATCACCAACCCGTCCTACAAACCAACCAACCTCCACACTTTCCTGCTCGCATCCTGCATCATGATCATCCATGGCGTCATCTCCTCGATGCCGACGCGGTGGCTCGCCCAGTTCAACTCTGCAGGCTCGACTTTCAACTTCCTCGCTGTCGTCGCTGTCCTCATCATGATTCCTGCCGGCACTGACCGCCCTGAACGCGGCCTCTCGCACTTCACCCCTTCCACTGAAGTCTGGGGGACTATTTACCAGGGCACGTCGTTCCCACTGGGTATCTGCGTGCTGATGTCGTTTATCGGTGTCATATGGACAATGTCCGGAATCAGCGCGCCCTTCCATCTCTCCGAGGAATGCTCAAATGCAAACGTCGCTGCACCCCGCGCCATCATCGCTACGTCGAGTATCGGTGGCGTGCTTGGCTGGGCCTTGCAGCTCGTCGTTGCGTACACCGTCGTTGATATCCCCGCTGTCATTGCGTCGCCGCTGGGCCAGCCCTTTGCTGCATACTTGATGCAGTGCATGACGCAGAAGATGGCACTGTGCATCCTTGCGCTGAATGTCATCGCGGGGTTTAGTATGGGCCAGGGCTGCATGCTGGCGGCGAGTAGAGTCACGTTTGCGTATGCCCGTGATGATGTCTTTCCTCGAAGTAACATCTGGAAGGTGGTTAATCCGTATACCAAGACCCCCGTCAACGCTGTGTGGGGAAATGCAGTCATTGGTATTTGTCTTCTAACGCTTATTTTCGGTGGTAATTTTGCGGCTGGAGCGCTGTTTTCGATTGGTGGTATTGCTGCGTTTACGTGAGTTTTTTCTGCTCGAGATCTTTTTGGGATGAAGCTTTCTTGCTAATGCGTTGATCGCCAGTTCTTTTACCATACCCATTGCTATTCGCATCCTCTTTGTTGGAGACCGCTTCCGACCTGGTCCGTGGAACCTGGGCAAGTACTCGATTGCTTGCGGTACTGTCGCCTGCTCTTTTGTCGCTCTCATGATCCCTGTTCTCTGCTTCCCCAGTGTCACTGGCAATCAATTGACGTAAGTGTTTTCATTCCCTTTTTTTTTTAAACTACTCTATTATTCACACAAAGGAAACTGACAACTGCGACAGCGCTAAAACAATGAACTGGACATCACTTTGCTACGGCGGCCCAATGTTCATCATCATCTGTTGGTGGTTCATCTCTGCGCACAAGTGGTTCACGGGTCCCAAGGTGAATGTTGAGCATATGATGATTGGCCGCGATGTGATCGTGGATGGCCAGGAAGGGGCAAGCGATAGTGACAGTGATGGCGTCAATGTCTCTTCAGATAAGATTGTCAAATCATGAAATCATGCCCATTGATGATTTTCAGTTAGATATCTATTCTTCGGTAGATTCCGTAGTAGAGAAATCTCCATGCTGAATAGACACACTAAGAAAGCCTGCAGGATGACGTTTTATGCATAGTTTGTTGAGGCAAATGATGCAGAGCATACCTCCAGAAGTGACAATTTCATAGCCTGAAAGTTTATACACGTGTACCATGTGAGTGGTCCCAACACTTGCTTAAGCCAACTTTATTTTTAGCTCATATCGATCTGAGCTATACTGACGACGTCGTTGAAATAAGCCATTCGTGGACGGAGACGCGCGGCTCCCATCTAGGCTTTCGTGGAATCGTACGATAGCAACTTTTGTCGTGCACTTACCCCTCACCCACTACACTGGGTCCATTCTATTTTTTTTTCCGATATTATGAAGAGCACAAGTGACTTGTGAGTCTTATATGAATACTTATTGTTGTAGCTGCAACTAACTATAGTGTTTTGAATCATCATGTTCTTCTTATTGATTTGGAACAACTCTTGCAATGGTACCGCTGTACAGTTGTCAAATAATGCACATGATACAGCAGCCCGGACGTTCGCCTTAACATATTCTAGTTGTTCCAGAAAAAGCCTCGTTAGCGCTTGGCAGCAACTCTGATCTCTAGTATTATCATGATAGTTATCCTTGATATAGCCCCTTCCTAAAGGGTATTCTGAGTTCTTGCACAAGGTAGAGACAGAGCTGAGATGTTGATAAGAGATAATCATAAGGGCCATGCGGGCTGCAGTAGCGTAGGTGGTAAGTGTTGCTACAGCTCGCATTTTGGTGGTCGAGGTGATGAAGTCTAATCGCAAGGCCTGCTATTTCGGGTTTATCGGTAGTAGTGGATAGGTGAGCACAAAACGGAGAAGAAGATCTTAAAGTCCAGAGAAGCACGCTCATAAAAGAACATTAGTGGATCACTCCAAGAGAATCATGAGAGGAACTTACTAATAAAATTTGGTAAGCAAGAAGGGAAATTTCAATTTTAATTAAACAAAATAGCAAAAGAGAGACTTCATAGAATAACATACATGATAAGTAACCAGTTCCCACATATAGCCAGGTTATAGAGAACTATGTAATCACTGTCGGATTTTCAAGAAAAAAGACCGCTAGTAGAGCAGTGATACATGGTACTGGGGGATACTGCTCATGAAACAGCTGATCATTTAATAGCAGTCGAGAGACACAAAGGTATTACCACACTTACATAAGGAAGCTAACGAGGAGACTTCGTATGAGGAAATCGTCGGAAAGGATGATGTAATAAACCCGACAGCTAGAGCCTAACCATTCTCGCCTTCAAACAAAGTTCAAGAGATAACGGGATCTTTACGAACTAACCAGATAGATATAGTTGAACTCAGACTTCGAATACTACGAAAGGAGAACTAAGGGCTTATGTTAATAAGCAAGTGCTGTGACAAACATATAGCTGACTAATAGCTCTGCCATGCAACCATCAATGATAAAGACTAGGTAATAGCACCAGCAACAGTAGCAACAAAAGTTTTTACTCTATACTTGACTTTTGACCCATCGGCTAAACTCATAACATGAGGATTGATCAGGCGTGACAGAGCTTTACAGGAGACAAAAAGCGATAGATTGTCTGTTAAGCTCCGGATGAACTTGACTTTGGCTTTTATCTACAACGCTAGAAATACCAAACACCAGATACATGGACACGCGATGCTCAAATTGATATACCCGTGAAGTCCAGGGACTTAAAGTTTGTCGGCCCGCACCCCGCTAACCCATCCATCTTCTTCAGGCATTCCATGTACTCCACCTTCCTAGAGCTCCTCTATGACACATGTCATACCCAAGATCTCCATGTGTATTCACTTCCTGCGCCTAAGCAGCACAGTTGTCGAAGGGTCCGAGTACAGAAATTCATCTGCATTCAGATTCGCAGGTCTGGCCGCGCCCTCTGGATACTTCATATCGTATCTAGTGATAAGGCTACCGAGCACAACCTTGAGTTCATTAGATGCGAAGAAGCGCCCAGGGCAAGCGTATTTGCCATGGCCAAAATGCAAATGATTCTTGTCCGTCGTTGCAAACTGATATTTGTGCTCCTGTCCCGGCACTTGTCTCATGTTGTAGTAGCGAAGCCCGTCGAAATTATCGGCGTTTGGGATGGAAGATGGGTCCTTAGATGTGGCTTCGGAAGCAAGGCAGATATGCGTGCCTTGTGGTAACTGTGTGCCGTCGGAGAGAGTGATTGGGGTTTTTACGATACGATGGAAGCTTACTGTAAAGAAGTTAGTTTGAAGAAGAACAGACTGGAAGAAAGAGGTGGGCGTATGTGTGTTGGGGGGGGGGGGGGATGTACATAGACTAGCTGGGCTCAATCGCTGGGACTCTTTTAGGAAGCTGTCCATCTTGCGCATTTTGGTAAGCGTTGGCTTCCCCCAGCCCCCATCTTCTTTCAGTACTGTCTCGACCTCTTCTCTCAGTGGCTCAAAGTACTCCGGTCTAGCACACATATCATAGATGGCATGCGCACCGGCCCTTGTCGTTGTATCCACTGACGCCAGGATGAGAATAAGCTGCCGTTGGGCCAACTTTTCTGGCTGTTGTTCATCTCCCACACCATTATCCATCATCCACTGCAGGAAGTCATTTGGCTTGACATATTCTGAATCACTCTGCGCTTGACGACGGCGGGCGATGATGGGAAGTAGCGCCATTCTTGCCTGGCGCATATGGGCATATAGTCTCCAGCTCGATGGCAGACACATTGAGACAGCGGGTCGCATCCAGGGGGGAAAGCAACGCATGGTCATAACTGTAAAAGTCACTTCTCGAGCGTACCCCATAGAAGCATGAAACCACTCTTCGTTACGGCCATCGTGCTCACCGAGGAATACCCGATTTGAGATTCTCGCAATGATGAAAGCGAGAACTTCGTATATGCGGACTTCGATCCACTCATCTGTTCCATGTTAGCCGATTCATTATGGATAGACATGCCTCGCAGGTACACGGACCTTTACACTCCGGAATCAGCGTATCCATAGCCTGGTCTACTTCCTCCTTCATTAATGCAGAATATGCACCGAGATTAGGTGTAAGTTTGGTCTGAAGGAGATGCGTATGCAAATTCCCCTCAATCATAATCTCCGAAGCAGTATATGGCCCACATATGTTCTTCGTGAACTGTATCAGCATTCAGCAGTTATTAAATTTTGAATTGATTCCCTACCGCGATCAGTGCTTCGACAGAGTTCAGCTTTTCATGCGAAAGATTGCGAAGCTCGTCAACATATTTGTTAGATATGACTACCAAATCTCGGTCATTGCGTGAGAGTTTGAAGATGGAATCCTTGAACTACGACTTTGTTAGTATTTTCTATTCCATCATACGTTTTCTTTGACACATTACCTTGCGATAGCCCTCGTTGATCTGAGGCTGTGCACCCTTTGAAAAGCGCAGGCGTACAAGGAATGCGGGCTCAAAAATAGAACGATATCCAGCATATGGAGCCCTGAGAACACGTTTGAACAGTGACGCCTTTAGCACGAATGACGTACAGTATCCAATTAAGAGAATATAAATGCAGAATGTCGTAGCACTCGTGTCACTGAACTTGCTATCAACATGTTGATGATTAATTGCCACAGAGGCACTTTCATTCAGGTGATCCATGTTTGTTTGCATCAGAGTTGCTGCTTTTACAATTTTCACTTGAATCTCATTCAGTATTGGTATAGATATAGAATTTCTAAGAAGAACCGGCCGAATCTAATCTCTCAACCCATACAACAGCCTACTCTCTCATTCAATGCTTAGAAATATCATGAACCCAGATTTCACGAATGCAACTCTCGGACGTTTGAGCATGAAGTGGTGCCGTCAGCTAGCAAGAGGTGGGTAAGGTCTGGGGAGGAAATTTCCGTGACAGGGGTTTCGAAAGTGTTCTGATAATGAGAGTACGAATCCCAGTCTCGAAACAAGCAACCAGGTCGGGTAAATAGGGAGCTGTTTGATAGCGCGTAAGATGAGAAAAGACCCGGATCATCTGCCACTCTGGCAAACTATCCCCCATCCTTCCTTAACCCCGTCCCGTGGAACACCCATAAATCCCCGAGAAGACGTAGGTCTCGGTTCATCCCCACTTAGTAAAACGACACGGCCTATGCACTATTGACTACATGCGCCGCCGTACGAGCCAGACTCATACGGTGCTTGAACTCGACAGTATACGCGGCGTCAATGAACTCCACAATCTTGTCTATCTTTTTCCCATTTTCGCTCATGGTCAAGGTGAATATGTACTCATTCGTATATTCTCCGGCGTCGGTATCCGCTCGATTGCTGCAATGCAACACGACTCTCCGTGTTTCAACATCAACGACAGTCTCGTCATCGCTGATAATTGAAAAACAAACGGCCCGAAATGCAGACAGCATTGGCCCCATGAATGTCAGGTAGTCGGAGTTTGAGCGTGGAGGTACTTCCAGTGTAGCTGGCAGGGTGTAGTGAATGCAAATGGGGCTTCGGATGGCCATGATGGCCTGCAAGTCCCACTGATTGTAGGATTTGATGAAATTGAGCGCCGTAGCGATGAGCTGATCTCGAGTCGGAGTTGTCTGCGACATAATGGAAAGTAATAGGCTGAAGTCGGATGGACAAAAAAGAAGGGAATTTGACGTCAGATTTATTCTGTTGGTCAGAGTATCGTGATTGGTGCAAAAGTAATGTTCTCCGCCAAAAGTGGTGTCTTGATAGACTTACTTAGTGATATATGGGCATGTGACATGATTTTTTCTTGTTTGTAACCGATACGGGAAGGGTAGGTGACCTACTGTGGTACATGGCAGAAGTTTTGTATGTGGAGACGCTAAAATGACGATTGGGCTCTTCTTCGGATGATTCAATACCTGATTAATTACATAAAAATCCTTCGATTCTCTTCATAATTACTCTCTAATCAGTATAGCTCTTACTCTCGACCCCGGCCTGTATCGTCCCCTTGCTAGTGGCCCACATACAAAACTTCTGCCATGTACCACAGTACTCCTGGCATAGCTCAGTCTTCCAGTGAGCAGTATGTTACTGTAGCAGAGAGACAAATTGGCATACCTCGCATGCAGAACTATGTTAAATCTAGTCAGAACACAGCATATAGTGGGTGGAGCAGAGCGTAAAGGGTAGCAACTGTAGCCTCGGGGACAACAATAGAAGCTTCCTTGGCTTATGACACGGCCTAATCTCTAGTGGTATAAGAGCTCTTCTTTAGGGGTCAAGGTCTCCACAAATCGTGAAAGACAAATACAGCAATGGGAGAGTTTGGATTGAATGGACACTAGTCCCGACGCAAAGAACCCCATGCCTCGACGAAATTTATTGTACCAACATGGCATATCCATGCCATTTCGTTCAAGGAGCTTCCTGGTATTCTTGCGCAGGGTAAGCTGCGATTAATGTATGCAAGGATTGGGACAGCAAGGTCACATTGCGTGTCAGGTCTGAAACAGGCTTGACCTTGCTTAGCTTGTCAGACGGGCCGTTACCGAGCGCCTTCGCGGATACTCCCACAAACGCCGTCCTTAGAGCCATTGAGTTTAAATCCGTTAACCCCGAGGAAGCAGCAGATGTCCACAAACTCCGTACACTAAACCCGCTAGCGTGCAATACTGGGGTTGGAGCAGCACAAGGGTTAACCTTACGTCTTCTTTAGGCAAAGTCTCGGGCAATAAAGTCTCTTGTTACATGACTACATGTAGTCCGGGAGATTTCAGATAACAATTGGGATACGCCACAAATTTGGAGCCTTCTTATGAGCTTGTGAGCTTCAGAGATTCTCCGAACACTACATTCCAATCATGGAGGACCAAAGTACCAAAGATGGCACTGCTGTGCCAAACATCACGAACAATGATAGCATTAACGGCACAGCCGTAGACGATATCGAGAAGACGGTAACGACAATTGTCGTTGATTGGGACTCACCAGATGACCAGCAGAACCCCATGAACTGGTCGAAGACCAAGAAATGGTCTACTATCATTCTAGTGGCATATATCACCTTCGTCACGTAAGTTGACCAACAAACGTAGCAGCAAAGCATTTACTGATTGTGCTTCGATAGTTCATTTGGTTCTACCATCTTCGCGCCTGGTGTCCCAGAGTTGCTCAGAGAATTTCACACCACAAGTGATGAACTGGCAACCTTCATTGTCTCAATATACGTTCTCGGCTTCTGCGTTGGACCTTTATTCCTTGCGCCACTCAGCGAAGTCTACGGTCGCTTCCCGGTGTACTACTTTGCCAACATCCTTTTCCTTGTCTTCTCCATTGCATGCGCAGTGAGCTCAGGCATGGGTATGTTCATTTTCTTCCGCCTATGCCAGGGTATCACTGCCTGTCCACCACTGGTTCTTGGTGGAGGGACTATTGGTGATTTGATGGCTCCGGTCGATCGAGGACAGGCCCTTACTATCTGGTCGATGGGACCTCTACTTGTAGGTCATTCAAAGGTATTAGATCAAGGACGGAGCTGACTGGTGATGCTAGGGACCCGTGGTTGGACCTGTGGTTGGTGGCTTCATGGCTCAGAGTATTGGGTGGCGTTGGACCTTTTGGTTTACTGCAATCATGGTGAGAAGAGAAACTCGACACGAGAAGGAAGACAGCTGACAATATCTAGACTGGTGTCGGCGTCATCGCGTCACACTTCATCCTACGAGAAACCTATGCACCTACTCTGCTTGGGAAGAAAGCTGCGCGACTTCGAAAAGAAACAGGCGATCCCAACTACAAGTCAAAATTCGATAAAGGCCTTAGCCCAGCGCAACACTTCAAGGCGGCTATCATTCGACCGACCAAGATGTTGTTCTGCTCACCCATTGTCGCCATCCTCGCCCTCAACATGTCAATCATCTACAGTTACCTCTACTTCCTCTTCACAACATTCACATTCGTCTTCCAAGGACAATACCACTTCGACGCTGGGGAGTCTGGCCTTGCATACCTAGGCTTAGGTATAGGCTTCCTCCTTGGACAATTCTGCGTCGGCAGTGCTGCGGACAAATACTACAAGCGCAAAGCAGCCGAAGGACCCACAAAACCGGAACACCGTCTCCCTCCCCTGATTGTCGGTGGATTTCTGATCCCTGCAGGCCTACTATGGTACGGTTGGACGACTGAGTATGAGGTGCACTGGATCGTGCCTATTATTGGGACTTCGTTCATCGGCTTCGGCATTATGTGCGCTTTCCTTCCTATCCAGATGTACCTCATTGATACATTTGGTGTCTATGCCGCAAGTGCCTTGGCCACGAACACAGTGGCTAGATCGTTGTTCGGAGCCGTCCTTCCATTGGCTGGGCGTCGTCTGTATGCTGCTCTTGGACTTGGCTGGGGTAACAGTACCTTGGCTTTTATTGCTCTTGCCATGACCCCAGTTCCCTTCTTGTTACTCAAGTATGGAGAGAGGATCAGGACGCACCCAAGGTTTCAAGTTGCCTTGTAGATCTACTTGGCAGACGATCACTTCCTGTGTCCCTTTCTTGTATCGAAAAGAATCTGTGGGATCTAGATCTAGACAATATGTGTCTGCGCGATGGTCCAACCTAGATGGATCTTCAACGGTACTCAACTTCGAGCATCGATCAATTTGAAATTCTCCTTTGATAATTCTTTATAATCACAAATTTTTCCATTCGCAACAGGCCATATCCGAATTTGGTTAAAGACGCAATAAAGTTTTCATTTATAGCTTCCCTCAAGAACACTAGTCTAAAAGTGTTATCCGCTGAAATAAGTTGGTGGAGGCAAGTCAACCGACTATGGGCTCCTAGGGCTGCGCCATAGCTCCTCAGCTATACCCGATATGATCTGCACTAACCAAGATAGGTTCATACGCTGTAACTGTATCTACAATAGACTATAAATAGGTTACGAGCGGATTTAGAATATTTTTCTCATATAGTTACTTCTAATACCTACATTCTATGCAACCCTAACCCTAACCCTAACCCTAGCCCTAAGTAATATTGCGCTATAGAGAGGGTGCTAAGTCGCTATAACAGAAGTTTTGCGTTATTAAAAAAACCTTTTAAGTAATCCTAATACCTCTTTAGGTAAGGTCTATAGTCCGGATCCACTCATCCATGGTCTGACGACCTGATTCCTGAGTACGTTGTTCTCAAGGTATAGCCCGAAACAGAGTGGAGAATGACTTACGACGGGCTTCTTCGAACCCAAACTACAACTTCAGGCGTACACAGTGAGTTCGATTAAACCCGCTAGTACGAAGCTCCAATGGACAGGCTTGGCTTAAGGCTTTGATTGATCAATTATAATCGAAGAATCTTTGACTACCCATATGGGGATTGTAAAGTGGACCTATCTCCACAGCTCGAACAGCACCACCGCTTGTGGACTTAATCAGATCGACGTCCGGGTACTGTACGCCCATCTTACTTTGACTCATTGCTCTCCAAGACCGGTACCAAGTTCCGCGCTTTAGGCTCCAGCTTTTCTTTCCGTGAATTTAAGATTCAAAGGTCCCATGGCTGCAGTAAATTGCGTTTTCAAGTCTCTTTCGAAAGCTGTGCCGTCTTCGCCATCCGCAAGGCGGACGTCGAATCGGTGAAGTAGCTTTGCGGCTGTGGTACGCAAATTCATGAGAGCGAGCGGTTTCCCGATGCAATTGTATGGTCCTGCAGAGAATGGTGCATAGGCACCTTTTTCTTTGACGGACGTGGAGGATTTGTACCAGCGTTCGGGAATGAACTTGTGAGCATTTTCATAGATGGCTTCGCCTAAAGATACGATGATTAGTTTTGACTGTACGAAAATTCCGTGGCTTGGGTTGGGAGTTGGGAAGGGAGGGAACTGCTAAGATGAGAGAGGAGTAAAAGACTTACTTCTCCCAATAACGTATTGTGGGCATGAGACGGTAGTGTTGCCGGGTATGAACGTGCCACCAATCTCAAGACCTCCAGACGGCGTCTTGCGTTGCAAGCCAGTACCTACAGGGGGGTGGAGTCGTAGCGTTTCATCTATGACTGCATTTAGATGCTCAAGATATTGGAGTGGTTGATGCAGTATATCGCCGTTGGGACGAATGTGGGGAGCGATTTCTTGCCTGAGTAAATCAATGTGTTCTGGGTTTTGAACAAGCTCGTAGAAGAGACTTGCTAACGTTGTTGCAGTAGTGTCACTACATTCAGGTTAGCAAGGTCTATGCGCAAAACTTAGAGGTGAGATGCACCTTCCAGCGACAACAATAAGCTGGGTATCGCCTTGTAATATCTTCAGTTCTGCACCAGAAGGCTTAGTGCCATTGTAGGGCTTAAGCAATGTGTAGAGAATATCCGAAGTTATTGTCTTCTTCTGAGTTTAAGGTCAATACACCAAACTCATCTGACTTTTACGGTAGGTGTACTTACTGCCATTCTCTCATCTAATTTATCACAGCAATAGCGGATAAAACCCCACCATCCATTTGTTGCAAATGGTATCGACACTAGTACCCGAAACATCCACGTCGGTAACATCAGCCCCAATGGTGTCATTGCCTCCCCAACCAATCGCACGGCCCAGTGCAGCTGATCGGTCTTAAGCATGTCGAATCCCTCGCCGAATGCCAGATCTCCCATAACATCGAAGGTGTAGAGATTGAAAAGCTCGGTCACGTTTGTAGAGTTGTTCTTGGACACTGCAGTTTCGATTTTACCAACGAGTTGTTCTTGGAATACACGCATCCTTTGTTCGTAACCGCGCATTGACCTTTCGCCGAAGGCTTGGCTCCAGATTCGTCTTCGTTGGTCATGCAGACTACGGTTTCGCGTTGTTTGCATGGACACCATGGGAAGTGTGAGATCATACCAGTCTGCTTTGGTACATTGTGATAGGGGTCCGTAGATTGCTTGTACAGCTTTGGGATGTGTAATGGAGAGATCAGAAGAACCGACACGGACGAAATAGCCATAGGTCTTGTGCAAAGAGAGGAGCTTCTCGTGTGCGTTGAGTTTGGTAAGGTGCAAGGAGAGGTACAAGTTGGATATCTGAGAGCCCAGAGGTCCAGGAAAGTGACGGAGGGGACTGAAGAATAGACGATAAGTAACGAGACTCGTGTAGAGACCACCGAGGTAAAGAAAAACAAGTATAAGAGCGTCCTTCAAGGTCGTACTAACGTTGAGAGAGTAGGCGAAGGTCGTAAAAGAGACATAGGTAATGAGGACGAGTAGTAGAAGCTGTAGATAACGAAGACCGTGCATATGATGTTCAGAACCATGCAGGTAAACGACATGAGTAGCTACTCCTGCGAACAGGATCAAAAAACCGCGAAAAAGCGACATTCTGGGTTGAGGTTTGCGAATATCGGGGAGGTGAAGTTTGTCCAGTTATGCTGTCTGCCCAGTGACGCCTCTGATACAAAGTCCGCTTCTAACTGTGGAGTCGTGCGGAAGGAAAATTCCCAAAAGTGTGATTGCATGTTGAATGATGAGACTACTTGGGATGCTGGAAGCACATGGAGAGCGCCGACTTGCGGCAGCTGCAAGCTTGTGCCTATGGAACCGATGCTGCGTCTACGGTATCGTCGATTTCCCCTTTAGGTAAAGTCTTTATTGCCCAGGACAGGGACTGTTATTCCGTGTGTACACCCCCAACAGTTTCATCTCATGCGAGTACTTTGTGTATACATATTTGTCGGCCCGTCTATCAAATCATTCCGGAGTCGCATTGCAATTGCGTTTTTGAGTAGCGTGTTAATGGCTGGTTGAGCTAGCATCGGTCTCCGAACGTAAAAGTGGACCCTGCATCGTAGCAAGGTGTCAAGCGTCTCGGCTAAAATCTTGTCTAGCGTTGGCACGATTTTAGTGATATTAATCAATACAAGCCACGCGGAGGCTAGGGTGGTGCCTAATGCGATCCATTTCCGTGGACACAGCTACCGTGCGTGGTCAACGGGTCCCTGGCATTTTGTTGGATGGGAAAGCTACTACTGGACTTAACACAGTATCTCCAGATAACCTCGGGCATACTAGGTACCTAGCTACGTATCATGAACATGGACCGTGTTCCAGAGCAGTCCTAAGAAACAGCTGATGGCTGACGAGTAGGTCATGGCACCCATGTTCATCCGTTTTGAGCAGTAGTGATGGCAGCCTCGCAAACACCTCTCGACTAGATATCCTTGCCACAGTAAACGATTAGTCATTTTCTACGTCATATCAACCTTGAAAGCCTGAATACAGCTATGCGTATTGTTGTTAGAACCCTAGTAGGCATCCTGTTTCGTCATTTTGAATTAGATCAAATCTTCACTCCCGAAGCTTCCCCATGCGCACCTGTTCGTTACACATGTGGTTCCAGATTTCAGCACATCGCAAGATACCGTTGAGGCAAGGATTTGTGCTATATCGAATCATGACCTTTGCTGCGTGAACGAAAACTAGCTACCCATGTATGCGAGAGAAGGCACCCGTTTCGATGGCTATAGTACTCGTGTTTTACAACTTCGGTCCGTATTTTACAACTTCGGTCCGTAGTTTTGTCGTATGCAAATCGTGAGGTTCTCAGAAAGGCAGGTACATGAAATCCTGTAGTCATGAGGCATCGTACGAGAGCGAATGCTGTCGGGAAATGATGTGTTTTAGGAAAGTATAGTCTTGTTGGCGATACCTGCGACCCTTCAGATAAGGGAACGCAATCCCAGGACCTTTTGCTCCTCAATCAACTCGTTTTCACCTCCATTTTCACCTCCATTTTTGCAGACATGGATCAATCCAACCAATCCACTCTGTTCACTCAATCCACCCATTCGGCCTTCTATGAGGGTAGGATTTCCAGCTCACCATCTCTCATGATTGGACTTGTCATCCTCTCCGTCACTTCGGCGTACCTCTACTTCGCTATCAGCGACTTCCTGCAGACTTTCTTGAAGCGTCCTGCACACTTTTTGCCGTCCAAGTTCATTCAGCGTATCAACCCCACCAAAGTTGATGTTCCTCTCGTAGAAATAAAGGAAGAGGGCAACTATCGTGAACTCCTAGCACGCGGATCTAAGCAGGTATTCAATGTCTCATCTAAAAATAAAATAGTTCCTTACTGACGCAAGATAGTACCCTGATCGACCCTACAAGTTCCTCCACCACCCTGGCGAGATTGTAATCTTACCATTCAAGTACATGGATGCGATCAAGAATGCACCAGAGGGCAAATTGAGTTTTCAGCAGGGCTCGTTTGATATGCTCATGGGCGAACATACCGGAATTACAGGGCATGACTTGGAAATGGCAACACTGATCCGAAGGGATGTGGGACGCTTGCTGGATCGTGTGTATACAATCGTGGACGATGAAGCAACGGATGCTTTGAAGAATGAGATTGGCCCTTGTGAAGGTAAGTTCTAAGTTTCCCCAAACTCCTTTGCGAGCCTTTAGCATAATGATCTGAGTGACCTGGAAATAGACTGGACGGAAGTCACGCTACTGCCCAAGACCGTACGCATGATTGTCAAGGTTTCTCAACGTGTCTTTGTTGGTGAACCACTCTGCCGTGATGAGCGTTGGGTAAGTCTAAGCACTTTTGACTTCCATCCTCAACACTCACTAATATTTCCCAGCTTGAAACTATCCTAAATTGCACTGCTGCCTCCTTTGGAAGTGTCACCAAACTCTGGACATACAACTGGTTGACTCGACCTTTTGTCGCCTGGCGTGATCCCGGCCTTCGCTCAATTCGCAAATACAAGGATGAAGCTCGCGAGTACGTCAACATCTTATTCCACCATTTGCAACGATGCTGTTGTTACTAACTCTTTGCCACTAGACTTATCCGACCTGTTCTAGATCAGCGTCTCAAGGATATGCAAGACCCCGACTTCAAGGCGCCGCCCGATCTGATCCAGCTTGTCATTGACGGGTTCAAAGATGGAAAAGGCCGAAATCTTGAGACTCAAGTTGCTACCCAGATTGGAACTGGTCGAGCCGCTCTCTTCACCACTGGAGTCACAGTCTTTCACCTTATTTACGATCTTGCAACTCATCCAGAATACATTCAGCCTTTGCGCGAGGAGGTCATTAACTTGGGCGATGTGCCAATGAACAGGGTCAACGTGGCCAAATTGGTTAAACTAGACAGTTTTATCCGAGAGTGTCAACGATGGAGCAAGTTCATGTTGAGTAAGTCATCTACCGCTTTTTGAATCGCCCGATTCATCTAGAAGTAAACCATTAACAAAGTTCAGTTGGAACGATGAGGAAGGTCATCCAGCCGTTAACCTTGCCTGATGGTACCGTGCTGCCAGTCGGCACGCTACTGGCCATTGATACGCAGAACGCAGTCTTCAATAACTCCACGCTTGAAGATCCTCACAAATTTGATGGTTTCAGGTTCGAAAAGTTGCGCGCGCAAGAAGGCAATGCGATGAAATTTCAGGTAGATAGATCCCTTACACTTATCCATTGCTGGGTTTTCTACTAACGGCAATATCTAGGCGGTCACTACTGGAGCAGACCATCTTGTTTTTGGTTATGGCTCCCAGGCATGTCCAGGCCGCTTCTTTGCCATTCACGAGGCGAAGGTGGCGCTCGCACGGGTTCTTCTCAACTATGATTTCAAGTTGAAGGAGAAGCCTGTGGACAGCCCAATGGCAAGAGTGGTCGGAGTCTTGACGACTGCTGATCCCTCTGTGAAGTTCTTGTTCAAGAGTAGGAAATAAGGTGTTGTCTTTCTACAATTCTGTACTATCAGAATACAGTCAATATAGGAAATTCGGTACTACAGTTGTCACTTAGCAGCCAAGCATATGTATCATAGACACTGAGATGCATTCTAAGAGATCATTATCATACATAAAACAAGAGTGCACAATTGTTTCGTGAAGTTGATCCCAAGAGAATCCCACAATATCTGAGCGGTTAAGCTTTGTGCCAAGTGCAACAAGCTTATCTTGAACTCAACCAGAACCACCGTTGAAATAAGGGTTGATATTGCAATTGGACGCCAAAAAGCTCTCAAATAGATTGAATACAGAAAAAAGAGATGATATTCCACCATCAGGCGTCCATTCAAGTGTACTAACTGAAAAGGTAGCTTGCCAGCCCAGATTCGAGGAACTTGTTACCTGCAGCTCTGACAGATCGGGGAATCTCCGCCTGACATCTTTACACGCCGTTCTAATCCATCGCTATCTTCCAGCTAATTTCTCCGTCCCCTCGGTCAGCGTAAATTGATTAAATGCCTCGGGATCCACCGCACGAGAGTGTGCTTGGTTACATCGTTCACATGCATGAGCTATTCATGTCCCCATCGTTCGGCGAAACCGAGTCTCAATTTTCGCTGTCCGATACTCCCTGCCTATATGGAACCAAGAAAACATGGTTCCCCAGGCCGGATATCATGATTCGTATTTCTGTGGAATTCCCGGGATGTGAGATCTCACAGTCCTTAATGTGTTCGGCGTATTCTCGGCACCCTTGTCATGTATCAACATGACCCTTGAACAACCAGCATGCGCTAAGGTTGTCAGTATTCGTGGATGCATCTTTTGGAATGTTGCGTGTATCATTGAGAGGTCACTTATGTTAGGCCCGACTTCTCTTCGAATAGCTGTATACGTGTCTCAGTACCTAGCTCTAATTGGGTATTCAATCGGGGGGCTTTCGTATATTGCCATTAAGGGGATGGTGGACTCGAATCATGTAGAGATGATATTTGCCATATCGAGGTATTCGTCACGAGCTCTGCAAATACCGGGTAGCAACGCGTATTCTGTATCTTACCATGAATTTGAAACTATAGGCCCACTGCAAGGAGATGTTCCGGACGCCTAGGTTACGGAGAATCGTATCACTTCTCGGTTGAAACTCTTAGATCAGTTCTGTAGTACCGATTTACCACCGAGCTCTTTCAGCTGTTACAAGCCATAGATCTTGTGGGCATCATATGTTAGGTGTATGTTGCCAATGTCAAAATTTACATATATAAGAAAGCTCAGCAACAGCAGCTAGCTACAACTTTCATCCACTACATCTAAAATTAACTTTCACAATGAATTCATTCTTGAACCTCGTTATCTATGTACTCGAGCAGCTTGTCAAAGCCAAGAAGGGAGGGAAGATAGATGACCTTCTTCTCCCTCTTACTTTCAATCCAAAGCTACTCGTAGCCCCAAGAGATCATGTGTATGCAGCTGCAGTTGCCTATGCTTATGATACGGTGCCCAACGTGCCCCAGTATATCCGCCCCAAGTACGCCTCTTTTCCTCAGCATGCATCTATGCCAAATGCACGCATTCGAAACAATTCCATCCGGCTGCGACCGCAAGCAGCAGGACTTCCATACCGATCGAGTTTCGATTATGTCCTGGCTACCAAACACTGGAAGGCAAATCTGGAGGAGACCATTAAGGTCCTTGAGCTACTTGCTACCGACACTTCCACTGCTGATGTCGAAGTTGGAAACGGTATAACATTGGCCAATCTCGCGAGAAAAGAGCTGCGCCCGGGCCTCGAAAATCGCATGGTGATTGCAACAAGCCACATGTTCCCACTTGGAGATGAGCGGCAGATTCGAATCATAGCAACCTTGATGATCATGTATTTTGTCTTCGATGGTGAGTCAAATACACTTTTATATTCTCAATCCATGAATTAAACAAAAACGCAGATAAGATAGAAGAATGCGAAGGGTCAGCAGTAAGTTAATCAACAATGAACACCAAGCCTGACTGCGACTAAACAATTTGCAGCTTTCAGATCTGAGGGACGATTTCTTCAGCCGATTTGATGGCCCCAAGGCTAGACGATCAAAGAGAGCACCGAGTGGAATTCAGACTCATTTGGATGAAATAGTGGCTGGCATCTACGAAGAAGACGCTGCAGGGGGCAACGGGGGACACGAGATGCTTGAAGGACTGCGAGGTGCCTTCCG
This sequence comes from Bipolaris bicolor, assembly GCA_026262445.1. Taxonomy (NCBI): domain Eukaryota; kingdom Fungi; phylum Ascomycota; class Dothideomycetes; order Pleosporales; family Pleosporaceae; genus Bipolaris; species Bipolaris bicolor. Next base: position 221,420 of record JAODYD010000021.1, read on the forward strand.
CTGCGTTCACCCAGAGGGTAACTTTCCCACAGTCGAGAGCTATCTTGAATTTAGGAGATTGAACGTAGGGGCGAGGTAAGTGATTATTTCGACCTTCTCAGTCTCATGCATACTGAATACTGATTCGTTCTAGATTCGTGATTGCGGCGGCAAAGTTCACCATCAAGTCTGATGTTGACGTTTCAGACCCGCGCTTTGCCAGGTTCTTGAGTTTGATAGGAGATCACCTAGGCCTCATCAATGACCTAGCGTCTTACGAGAAAGAGGCACGGGCACTAAGCACAGGAGAGACCAAAGACATGATCAACATAGTTGCTGTGATGCACAATCTGATGTCCCTCCCAAGCGAGAAAGCTGCTAAAGCGGCAGCCTTTTCTTACTTGTTGCAGGTGGAAACCTGGATAATGGAGGAAATCGAGCGGCTGGCCGCGTGGGAGAAGCTGAAGGACGAAGAGTGGTGGTTCCTTGAGGCCGTGTTCCTTTCAGCGACTGGGAATACCTTTTTCTGCATGACTAGTTCGCGTTATGGTGGAGAAGCTGCAAAGATTAACTAGGATGGGCATTAGGTGTTGTACAGGGTTGTTTGGTTCGGTTAAATATATCTAGAATGTAAAGCGTATAGAGCCGGGATATGCTGCGGAACTCCTGCATGGATAGTATCCGAAAATGTCCCGTCCATTCCGAGGTTACATATAAAAATAAGGTCCCCCGATTGTACTACTCTATCATTCCTCATCAATACAAATCGATGTTTGTTCTTCCAAATTATCTTATTCAATCAAATATTCTCTCATAACACTGTTTGCAATGGAGGCAACTAGCAAATACATGCGTGCGATCGGTAGGTGACCTATACGCCATATTGCGAGCCATTCTCGCCTAGAACCACAACTAGCTGGAGATGTACTGACGACTTGTTGTAGATATTCGTGGCGGTTCCGGTCCTGCCACTGCTCTCTTTATCAACAAAGAGGTACCAAGGCCCACACCAGGTCATGATGAATGCCTTGTTCGAGTACATGCCTTTGGTCTCAACCGTGGCGACATCGTGCAGCGTCAAGGACTGTACCCAACACCGCCCACCGCACCCAAAACCCTTGGGCTGGAGTTTAGTGGCGTTGTTGTAAGTGTTGGTGAAGGAGCAGGAGAATGGTGGGGCGTGGATGCTGAGGTGTTTGGCCTTGTATACGGGGGCGCATACGCGGAGTACGTCGTTGCGCATAAGAGTTTGTTGATTGCAAAACCCGCCAAATTGAGCTGGGCCATGGCGGGTGGCATATGTGAGTCCTGGTTCACAGCACTACAGGCCCTACATATGGTTGTTGGCGAAGAGCTTTCTTCGAAGCGATCCATTCTCTGGAATGCTGGTGCATCGACAATCTCAATATGTGGTATCCAGATATCACTTGCCATGGGACTCAAAGTTTTCGCAACGACAAGACAAGAATCAAAGAAGGACTTTTGCATCAAAGAGTTGGGTTGCACGGGTGCAATTAATACGCGCGATCTTCCAGAGCCCAAAGCGTGGGTTGATGAAATCAGACGCATGAATGGCGGCGAAGGTATCGACGTCATAATCGATTTCATTGGCGGTTCTTGCTTCACCTTGCTACTCGACCTGGCTGCTCGCGATGGCAGAATTGTCAATCTCGGCCTGCTGGGCGGTGCAAAGACGGAGTCTATGGCAATTGATATAAGCCCGTTCGTCATGAAACGATTACGCTACGAAGGAAGCACGTTGAGGAGCCGCGATGTCGAGTATCAAGCAAAAGTACGTGCATTGTTCGAGTCTATCGTGCTTCCGAAAGTATTGGACGGAGGTTTCAAGCATCACGTTGAGGAATCGTTCAAGTGGGAAGACATTGTAGCGGCTCACGAATTGATGGAAAGCAATAAGACGACGGGGAAAATTGTTTGTGTCATCAACTGGTAATAGTTTGTAACACCCGTAGCCTACATCGTACAACCCAATGCAAAGCCTCATAACATATGCACGCTCTCTGACGCTGCAATCGCCCATGGAAAATGTCTTCTCCAAGTTCTTCTACAAGTTGGAAAATTCGTAAGAAGATTTACCGAGATTAAACTAGCGAGACAGCAAATCTAGGACGTATGGTGGTATGTAAGAGCCAATTCTGTAAGAACAAGGAAACCTAGTGGTTAACAAAAAGAAGCCCGTTTTCAACGTGAATATATCGCTTGGAGTGAGCAACATAAAGAGGGGAAAGAGAAGTGATGAGAAAAAAGAGGGGTCGGGCTTAATAAGCCGAGTCCATTTGCCACACATTTTGCTGCAGTAGTAGTTGCTAGTGGGGCGGCTGAACTCAGCCACCTGCACGCCTTTGACCAATGCCTTGCGCTCAGTATGAAGAGGAATTGTGTTTAATTTACACCCAGCTAGTGTTCAAGCGGGAGCAGAAAGTGTAAGTAACTACCTTTTATCAAGCCAGATCGCAGAAACCTGGGAACAAGAGTCATGTATTGAGCGTTTCGACTTGTAGCTGCGTGCGTGTTGGATTCGTCTATAAATGCTTATCGCGTTAGTAAAGCCGCGGATCAGGTTGCAGCCAAACCTGCCCACATGTTCTAACATACGGTGCGCACTGTGTAGTGAGTTTAGCAATCACTGTGCCCTCATTTTTGATCATAGGCTTTCCTTCCACCCCATCTTCGTTGCGCCAGGCTACAGTGCTACAAAATCGCCACCAGAACTCTTTACGCATGCCATCTTTTTTTCGTCGGTAACTCGGACTTTTTTTGATTCCGCATAGAGGAATTTAGCTAGCTAGTAAATAGCATCACTTGCGCCATCAATTTGTAAAGCGCGCGCGCATAGGGTGGGAGGACTTCAGGGCTTCCCGTTGTCGCTTGTTCGTTTCAACTCGGAGGAACACCGGGCGAAAAAAATTGTGCTCTGAATCTAGACTGCCTCGAGTGTCATACTGCAGCTCAGCTATAGGTCAGCTGTTCCCACTAAAGTCGTTGGATATTCAGCTGAGACCCTTTTGTCCTAGGTTCAGGCAGTACTGGGCTTCTTCGATAAAGTATTCTCTACATCTAGACTACGTCGAGTCCGATAATTGTAGTTTAGCTCACGTTCAGCCACTCAAGCTAGGCGCAGTGGCTGTTCAGCTGAGACCCATTCATACCAGATCCGGGTAGGTTTAGGCAAAATGTAACCAAGGCGATTGGCTCGTAATCACGTGCTGATGCTAGTGGTTCAACATCCGTAACGCCTCTGTGATCTTTACTCTCACCGTGAGCACGAGAAGGAATTCTTGGGATATAAAACATGCTTAAATAGCTTTATGTATTCCTATCAATTTATTGTCTACGTTGATTCTAAAACGTTCAATCAATTTCTACTCACAAACTGTTAATAACCACGTTTAAACAAGCAATAATCCACCCCAGACGACAACGGATACCCTCTCCATCAAACGTGCGTGACTACCGCTAGTCACCCACATTATCCACTGGCAACACAACCGGACGAACACCTCGTCTTTCAGAATCGCTGGTTTCCCAGTACAAAACCTAATGGTGCACTGCTATATTTTCTCGTGTATCCGCACCTCCATACTTCGATTGTCGAACAGCATCTGGCCTTTACTTGCGGATATCAATTCACTTCGCTGACCTTCGAACATTGAAGTATTTGACCGTTCCGAGATGTCCGGGAATTCCAGTGAGCATCACCCTAAAGAAAAGAATTCGTGGTTCGACCGGTACGAAAAGCTTGAAGGCAAAGATGTTTTTTGGAAAGCATGGCTGGATCCTGCCACAGAGGCTGTGGTCATTCGAATAGCCACCTTCAATCACTGTGTATGTGCTGAAATTCCAGAGAAGCACTACAGTGTTCAGTTCAAGCACAATGACGTTACAAACACTTCTGCTGCCGCAATATCTTACATCTGGGGAGACCACAACAGAGAGGAATATCAGGTTGGCCATATTTACGGCAATCCTACAAACCGCCTTTCTATGCATCTAGGAGCAGAGTGGGACAAGACCAACTTTCTCGATCGACTTGTGCAACTTAGCCAGGAGTATGGAGGCTGTTGGATTGATCAGTTCTGCATCCCCCAGAGAGACGACAAAATTTGTGAAGCGCTTGCAAAAGTGCCTTCTATCTATAAGAGCTTGCGTGTAGTCATCATCTGGCCAGGTTCACTTTGTCGGTGTTTGAAGGACGCTCTAGATGAATGGCTCAGACGCTATAAAGCGCTATCAGTGATGCCGAGCTCAAGGTCGGCAACAAAGATACATTCTCCACAATTCCGACAGATTGAAGAAGAGTTTGAAAAGTCACAAGTCCATCTTTTGACTGTTCTAAGGGGATACTATTGCTTCAACTCATGTGGAGCTAATTCTTGGACTAGCCGAATATGGCCTAACCAAGAATTTCGATATGCAAATCGTATGAGGCTAGTGTTTGCAGACCCCGTGCCAGCTCCCTGCGCCCGCTATAGAAACAATCGGGGTCAATTTGATTGGGAGTCTCTTTCGGCGCCTCTGGGAAGCCATATCTACAAGCTTTATAAAGAAGGACTCCCTGCTGAGAAAATTGCAGATGGGATCAAATCCTTCTGCTGGGATTTCGCAGGCTACATTGAAGACATGCTAATGATGAAGTTTTCGTCGGAATCAGACCTTAGCGATTCATGTGTTATCCAGTCAGACGAATATCCAGAATGTTTCAATTTCGACTCCTATGAGGCTTTCAATAGGCTAGAAACCCACGCTCGATTTCTTCTTGGTCAAGCTATTTCCATCGAGACCAGTTTCGACGTGCAAAACACATTCAATATCATGAATACTTGCGGCCTACTGGGAAGTATTCGACTAAGAGCGACTCAGCCCAAGGATCTCGTTATGTCTGTTTGGTCAGGTTCCCGTCACTACAGACCCCCTCAGGATCCTATCAACAGGTGTCCGCGGTGGATGTTGTGGGACACTTTGAAACAAATTGCTGCAAGTGAGCCTGAGAAGCACCTCTTTATACCCACATGCTGGCCTGCTGGTCTTTTTGGCAAAAAGGAGAGATCTGCAGAATGGCATCCAGATGTATTTATGCCAGCGAAAGAGCCAAAAGACACAAGAGAGCTGTATGGCCCCTTCTTGTGGTTTTCCTATTTGTGGATGGAAAACAAGCCCGGCTCCAGCCCTCGAATCCCACTACAGCTGAATCATTCGAAATACAAGAAGAAAATATTTCTTCTGGACGAGATGGATGCGGAAATGCGATTGTGGCCTAAGGAGGATATTATCAAGAGGTTAGGTGATATGCTACAGTTCCTAGGGGTAGAGAAGGTTGGAAAGAGCACTGCGAAAGTCAGGAATGCAAGCGGTCCTTTCGATCTGCGCGAATATCTGCAAGACCTTGAGATTATCAGGAATGGAGCGCTGTTGGACCTTACAAAACTACAGGGCATCGATCTGATGTTTACTTGGCGCACAATCAGGGATGTGGAACGAAGCAATTCAGGAAATGAACAAAAATTAGTTTGGAAGGATATTCTTGTTGTAGGGCTCATCAATACTGAGAGCCTTCACCAAGTTCGCATATCTCAAGCAAAGACAGTCACGATTGCGAGCAGGCTGAGCCGTTGGAGCTGGATATATGAGGCAGTCAACGTAAGTACTGACGAGTATTTTGTGTTGGGAATCTGGCTGCCTTCACGTGCTACCTACCCGGCTTGGGATCCCTGTGAGAATATTATAGAAGATACAGCTGAAGCATTCTTCGCTAGCACGAATCGTGGTGGTCATATGGATAAATTTTCCCAGAGTGCCTGGTTGGTATAGTAAGACGAAATGCCGGTAGAAAGCACCTAAGATTTATCATACACAAGCTATCGGGATACTGTTTCGCAAAATTCACTGAATTTGCTACGCAACCATCTGCCATTGTTTATAAGGTCTTAACTGGATATAATTTGTGCGTTTTACAAGATTCCTGTACGTTGGATGCTGCTTCATAGTACATTCGGGTCAATAGCTTTTGTTTATGGTGGATTAATACGATTTACAGTTATCTATCAAAAAAGAGTCTTTCGGCAGAGATAGGATATAATAACGGGTCTTTTAGATATGCGGCTTGGCAGGAAGCAGCCAGATCTATCTACAAGGACAAATCAGCGAGGAGGTTTGGCATATTATTGCAGCTTTATTTGCATATTAACATCTATCCTAGAGGAAGTTCTCGTGCAAGAAGAAACGCGATTGAATTAGTTCTAAGAATCTCTGTGCTAATTAGTGTGCTAAGATGTTAGAAAACTCGGTTTTTAGATAGCACCTAGTTATAGACTGAACACTAAATCTCTGCTAGAAGACTAACTAGAAAGCTAGCTGCAAAATAAGGTAGAATATGAGCATTAAATTAGCCTAAGTGGCTAGCGGTGCTGAAATTAGAACTTGAGCTGCAACCCCTTTTGCACCGCCAGCTGGGCTCTCAAATTACTTATCTAATTGTAATAGAGATGCTGATGTAATTGTACAACTCGCCATGTGCGATGCTTTCATTAATGCTCTTATTTGGACGTTTCCTGTACAATCCTTCCCAGACCTCCACAAGCAGTTATACAAATCGCACCCCTATGCGGTACACTCGGCATGCACGCTCTCTAGTAGCAGCACATACAACCCACAGATGCAGGCTTGTCAACCATTTAGTCAGCACGAGTAGCCGCTGTGGCAGGAGGGCATCACGATTGGCCAAGAAAATACGCGCTATTGACTAACCTAAATTTCCCCCTCAGACACGCCAAGTCCTACATCCTCAACTACGTAGGAAAAGCATGTCAAGGCAGATCCCCGTTCTGCTTCCAGCTCAAGTTGCCGACTCTCTCTGTTCATAGGTAATTCGTTTCCATCTCGAATTTAACAATATAACAAGCAGCTATTCATGTTCTACTAACGGCATTCATCCTAGACCCTTTATTCCACTTCTTCATAGTCCGATATCATGCCTCTTTGCACTGAATGCGAAGCCCTCGTCTCACTCTTCCATGATCGCATGAACTTGAAAGTCCTATACACACCGCACAAGAGTGTACTAGAGATTCTGAAATCTTCCCCTGGCTGCGATTTGTGCAATCTTGTCGTCTCGGTACACTTCAAGTGGCAGGATAATTTCGAATCTCCAATCGACACCCTTAGTTTATCCAATAATAAAAGCGCCATCTATAATTTGGAGTGGGGAGATAAGACAAATCTAGATATTGATAAGAAGGCGAAAGTCGAGATTGTAGTGGATGTCTGCGAGAGGGCCAGCGAAGTAGTGTTCAATTTCCAATGGATGAGCCTGGAAACAAACCGGATCCGACGCGGCAGACTGACGCTCGCGGTTTGGAAAGACACACCCTGCGCCGAGGTCCCTCCAGAAACAGAATGTCCGCGCCACAAACCCAACTTCATCTCCAAACACATGCTAGAGCCCGAGACTGCGGACAATCGGTGGGCGCAGTTCCAAGCGTGCGCGTCAAGCGATGTTGCGTATCGGAAATATGGCGCCTTGATAGACGACGAGTCGGAAGAGACGCTAAATTATCTGAATGAGTGGTTGCGCGTTTGTGAATGCTCTCACGGACTCTGCAAGCGCTCACTTGCGGGAAAGAGTATTGATGGCCGGTATTCAAAGTTCGATAGCTTATGTTTCGCGTGGGAAGATACTGATGCGCCGCTCCCGCACCGTGTCCTCGCCGTACACAAGGATCACGTCAAATTGGTTGAAACAAAAGAAGGCCAGACGGGGTGCTACGTTGTGCTGAGCTACTGTTGGGGTAATCCGGAGAACCATCCACTCAAGACAACAAAGGAAAACTATGCTCAGCATCTCGCGGGTATTCCACTACAAGACTTACCGAAAACCTTCAGTGACGCTGTCAAGGTCACAAAACATATAGGCGTCGAATGTCTCTGGATCGATTCTCTTTGTATAATCCAAGACGACATCGAGGACTGGAAACAAGAATCTGCGAAAATGGGAGCTGTTTACGAGTACGCTCGCCTTACCATTGCTGCTGCGGATGCCAAAGACAGTACGGAAGGCTGTTTTGTAACTGCACGAAAAGATCTTGAACGCATACACAAGTGCTTAAAAGCTGTCGAAGTGAAAATATTCACTGAAATTAGTGCTACAGTCGAAGAAGAAAACATGTACAGGTCGAAATTCACAAAAAGAACATCGCCACCGAACCCACCTCAGATCACTCTTAGATCCATGGGGAAGAACAATGTACCGGTGACGATCCATCTCGCGGCAACACTATGGCAGAACTACAACCCGTATTACACTCGCCTGGGCTCACACGCTTGGGCGCGCTAGGAATGGTATCTTTCCCGGCGCATGCTCTTCTTCACACACGGTGGCATATCGTGGAAGTGCAGACAATTCGAATGGAACGAACGCGAGGTATACTACGACATGAAGGAGAAGCGGTCGTGGCCTGAGCTGCTGCAGCGGTATTCCGCCGACGATCTGACGTACGAAATGGACCGGCATGTTGCACTGGAAGGTGTTGTCGGCCAGATAAAGACAACCATGGAAGGTTCCTACCATTTTGGAGTCTGGACAAATATGCCCGGGTTGCTATTGTGGGTGATGGGTGGGCCAGAGTACGACTTCAAAGGTCCAGAGGCGCCGTCTTGGAGCTTTGCGGCTAGGTGCGGATCGAAGTTTTACTGGCAGACCATGGTGCAGTTTGGCTTTAACCTGGCCGCGTCATATCACATAGAAGGCGGTCTTCGAATCGATGAGAAGGGAGTCTTGAGTACCACTGCACCAGTAGCATCGCTCGTAGCAACAGAAACGAGTCGAAACTGGATCGCCGCCCAGCACTACGTTCCCTGAGCATACTCTCTGATTCCCGAATTCGCACTGCTGTATTTTGCTCACTCAACAAGCCTCCCTGTGCTCTTTCTCTTCGATCCCGCAAATCCTGACCGCGAGACTGCTATTGGACTCGTGAGCCTAGACGATTCTGTAATTCCTGACTGCGTGACCACAACCAGTCACGTACAATGCGCTCTCCTGTCTTCTTGCGAGCGGCTTTGTAATATGTTCGATAGCACATTGGCACCGATCATGGAGAAAAAAAGCCGCTTGCTCTTTAATGATAGTGACAGAAGCAATGTCCTGCCTTCACCTCTCCCCAGTGTGGTGCCGTCTCCTCAGTATCTAGAAAACCCAGTCCCGAATTTCGATTTACCGGAACGATTCGAGGACACGATTTTGCCTGAGCTGCTTAAGTATAATTTCATATTTGATACAAGTAGGTTCGGAGACGAAGCGAAGGTAAGTGTGATATTATTGGAAAAGGGATATAGAGAGAAATGCAATGGAAAAGCTAATTTACCTGTGAGACAGACACCCAAAGTGGGAATTGAAGGGGAAAGGGTATGTTGGGTTATACTGGTGAGCGAGGTAGAAGGAAAGCTGGGGTTTTGGAAAAGGATTGGAATGGGTATCTTGGGGGTGGAACAAGGAGACTTGGGGTTTAAATATATGGACCCGAAGTTGGTATAATGATTAAGTGGGTATAAAAAATCATTTGGTAAGTGTTACCGTCCCCAATCTACAGGTATACAATGTGTTCACAAACTCCGAAATCACATCCTATCAATCGGAAGATTGCAAATAGAGAACTCGGCTCGGCTCCATAATTCCGGGTTCCCTAGGTGCTCTCATGGACATTCTGCACTGGTTCTCAACCATACTGCTCTTTGCCTGCTTGGTACCTCTTGCAAAAGGATTCTCTTTTGTACCAATGGCCGCCAACTCCTTGGGAATGAAGAAAGGGAGAAAGAGCAAATCGAAGCGAAAGAAAGACGGATACTGCAAAATGCCTTTTGGAAAAGAGGTTCAGGAGCTGGGATATTGCAATAAGAGGACCAAACTGAAAGATACCTTTTTTTCACGCCCGTTCGAGAATCAATGTGTGGATAATATCGAGATGTGAGGAAATGCATATAATTTTCCGCGTGAAAGCCTAATGCTAACGTACGTATATACCTCGAGAGCTTTTACTATTCGCGGTTTCTAATTGAAACCCACAGTGGACCCCAGTGGACGGACGGGTAACATAGGCTGCTGCACTCAATCTGGCTGTGTCAGGGGTCCGTGGGACAGGGGTCCGTGGGACAGGGGTGCCACGTTATTGACGTCACGCAATCGTTGCCGAGCCACCAGCTCCTGTATCCTGATGACGAATAAGATCCCATTGCTTCCGACAGGGCCGCGTTCAGGTTTCTATATGAGTGGTTTCTGTATGAGCAAGCTGGCACAACCTTCAGGCCTGGTGGAGACTCGTAAAAGCAATACCCATGTCTTTTGCACACTTGTTGTTTCCTGGGCGGGTTCGCCCGCCATCAGGACCAAATCATGAAGGATGGGTGGCGCCGTGGATTTTCTTCCGGATATCAAGATTCTTTTACCATAATACTAAGGAATTCGCAAGACCAAGAGTTTACATCTCTCCCCCAGTGGGAACTAAAAGTAGTATTTACATTAGATCTTCTTTGAACCTTCGATTTGCCGGACAGAAGGGGTTTTAGGTTTTAGTACCGAAGAAGCTTTCTTGATTTTTCTCCTTGTTTGGCTGCTACACATAATTCTAAGCTAAAAGTCAATATATCTAGCCACAATAGAGAGAGCCGTATAGTCGATACAATCATCATCGTACACCTTGATAATGCTGAGCGGTCGCCGAAGCAAAAGCAGAAGGGTAAATGCCGCGTAGAACGTTGGGATTTCAATCATGAGCTAAGGGTTTGGCCCTATGCTCCACTCAGCGTATGTATGTACAGCACCAGAGCTGCTACGATCCAGACCGAAATCAGATATGATGTGATAATCTATATAGGACCCTCCATAAAGATCGATGTTGGTGCCGTAGTTAGCGTCGAAAGCGGGGGGCGCAGTTGTTGCTCCGCTCCAGGCCTGTGTGGTAATATTCGACGCGTCATTCAAGTATTCGTGAGAAGTATTTCTATCGAGTAGAGTCTTCTCCCTAGGGGCGTTGGGGTGACTGTCGCATTTGAAATTCGAGTCATCGTCGGGTGTGTCGCACTTGACGTAGTGAGATCCTGGCTGGGACCGATTGCCATGACTTGGCTGGAAGGAAGA